>CM039679.1:202172178-202282178 GCA_022537955.1 Schmidtea mediterranea | reverse complement strand
GAATGAATCATGGTCTTTGTTTCAATGACCTTGAATGAGTCATTGTCTTTGTCTTAACAATTTTTTGGACTTTTGGACTTAGAAAAATTTTCTCTCAGCCGGGGGTTGGTACTGTGCTGGATTTGACATGTGCTGGATGTGACACATCCCACTACTTTCGAGGAACGAAAAGCAATAGAATTCAATAAAGGATAATTTAGAAAATAAAAAAGCTGCAATTTTGATCATGTGGGTAGAAAGGTTATTGGAAAACTGAGATATTAACGCTCCAAAATTGATGCAAGGAATGGTAAAGCTATGCGAGATGTCGCTGAGTATGAGAAAACTTAAAACAGTGATTAATTTGTGCGCCGATGGTATGTATTGGATCCTCCGATGAAGGACGAGAAAAGTTGAAAAGATGTTACGGAAAATGGGCCACGAGCTCAGAGAGGCAAGCGTAGAAGTTGAACCAATGGAAATTGCACTAGAATTTAAAAATTATGAAAAAATAGAGTATGCTCAGGAACATTGGTGTGAAAAGTTTTGAAATTGAGAAAACGAGCTGTTGAAGTTATGTGTAGTGACGGAATCATAATATTTAAATATAAAGGAGAGGAACTGGATGATGACGAATATTTATTTGATTGTGGATGTGTGCCACATGAACTAGATGAGGACGGATATTTAAGTACATGAGTAAACTTTGTGAATCATTTAATTGCGTCAAAGGAATTTAGAACAAATGTAAATAGTCGGTACATGGAAAATGAGAGGGATGAAGAGAAAAGGCAGTTAAAATGAGGAACACAAGGAAATAGAAATTGATGAAATAAGAGTAGTAAAAATGAAGGATGAATTAGAAGTTAATGAGGAGGTCGTTAAAATAAGGGAATTAGGTGTCGTTAAATTAAATTCGATTAATTTAAATATTAATGACGTTAAATATCATGTGTATCAGGAATCGGATCTGAGACGGGCAAAGTTCGGGAATTTCTGGTAAAAAGGACATCATTCATATTCTATAGTGGAAAATGGAGTCATGCTTTATTATTAAAAATGCAGACCATTCCGAGACCGGTTGAGGTAATTCTGGAAAATTGAATAACAGCATTTCACACAGGTGAATTGAAAATCAGTTCTGAAATTAAATTAAAAGCAAATTTAAATCATATGATTAGCGAAAAAATTGTAGTTAAAGGAGTTTTAAAGGCAGATGGTAATTGTGAAGATGAACCGCACAAATTAATGGTAGAATTATGGATAAAATAGTCGCAGTGGAAGAGTATTTAATGGAATTGAGAGAACTCCAATGCATGTTTGATGATGATACAGTGAAGTTGCAAAAAGCATCCATTTTGCAGTATGAAGCAGTCTAGCTGTCAGACAGTGAATGAATTTTAGTGTATGACGTTAAAACGAATGTATTTAATTTGGCGTGTTTGAAAACAATGATTTTTAAAGAATTAGTGGGTGAACAATTCAGAGAATGACCCGATCGATTGAATTTAAATACCATAGACAACGTAAAAGTGGGAGAGACACCGTCTAGGGCAAGAAAGACACATGTAGTGTTAATGTCAACTTCACCTAGTGATGGAATACAATTTATTAGAAAAGACATTAAAAATAAATGTGGTTAAATAGTATATGAAACAAATTATAAAGGTCTATATCTATCAAAGAAAACAATTGAAGAATCAAAAACTAGAATCCGTACGGAAGATATTAAATTAACTTTGTATTTTAATAATAAAATGGGTTACTTATTCTATCATAGCCAAGAGGTCATAGAAAATATTTATCGCGAGATGATATTAAATTATTGTAAACTAAATAAAGAGATATTACCAATCGTTTGGCAATGACTATCACTAATCCGAATCTAGTTGTACCTATGCTAATATCGGAGAATGGAGTGCTTGCCAGAATAATGAGGAAAGCTCTATACAGTTATAAATGTAAAGATGAGATTGTGGAAATTACAAAATATGATAAGTGCACAAACAAACTACTAGTCACTGTAGGTGATAAATTGCGATTTATGGAGCCAGTCACTCGAATATTTTTGGAGCAAGAATGGAAACCGAAAATATTACAATGTAATCGATTATTATCTCCGTTATATCGTTTAGCGCCAGACTCATGGATTGCGTTACCAGATTACAGAGGAGTAAAGACGCCAGGCAAATTAGAATTAATAAAGCTTGAGTATCTAGTAAATTTCACGTCGTTGAATCAAATGTCACAAACAGGTCTTTATTCAAGCGTTGAAATTGATGAACCACAAAGGAATTTATTATTTCCGTCGAAAAAGGAGCACGTCATATCACAAATGGTAGATTCAATATTGTCTAATGGACAAGGCAAAGTAAATTATGATTATTTGTTGACACCCAATCATTATAAAAAAGCTACGTATAATACAATGAAAAAGATTTGGGGCAAATTTATGTTTTTGGGCAAGCTTATGCTGGATTAATTGGTATATATGTAATTGCAGTTACAGTGAAAGTAAAACTATCTCAAATATTGTCGACGTGTAGAATATACGCAATTTCGGGTTGGTCATGGAAATTAATTATTGAATGTGTACCATTTGTAGCTCGATTCTTTATCACGGATCACCAGTATAAAGAAATAAAAAATGTGAAAGACCGATTTAAAAATGACCGAAGAAGTGAAGACTCACAACTAGATTCAATAACCGAAAATAAGATTGAGAACAGTAATAGTGGAGACAACAAATTATCGTTTTTAAATAAGCAAATAATTGGCAATCATAGAGTTGAACCAGAATCTAGATTTTTGCTAGAACCAATGCCAAAACTTAGTTGGATAGACACGCTTACTAGATGGCACATTCCAGCTACATTAACAGCAACAGCTCCAGTTTATCCAGGACATAATCTAAAAGAAATGAAACTGATTAGTGATATTAAGCTTGAATCAGAAAAGGTTGATCCGTCGAGTGCTCTGATTGAAAGGAAAAATATGCTGGGTTTACCACGTAATTATGTGCTTATGTCAATATCCAAAGTTGGAAAACAACCCCGTATATTTGTGCAATTAAATAAGCGTATGGTAGAAGCTCTACTAGACTCAGGCTCTAGTCATACAATCATATAAAACCAAGGAATTAACAATTAAAGAGAGAATGAGAATAAAGGATACTGATGAAATGGTAACATCAATGTCGGGGAATCAGTTAAAAATATTGGGTAAACTTGAATGTAAAATATTGATTGGCAATTGAGAAATAATTCATCATGTGCTGGTTATAAAAGATTGCGCGACAAAATTCCTAATCGGTATGGATGTGATGGAACAATTAGAAGGAGTTTCGTTAGGTTTAGCTACAGGGAATCTAACTAACAGTAGCACAAATGAAATTGTGCACAAAACCGGAGTAGTATTTTTAAATCATACTTTAGAAGTTCCTGCAAATTCAGAGGTGATTTATTATGCTAATGTGGCAAGTGTGTCAGATTAGGAATACATATTTGAACCGAGTCAAACATTAATAGAGAAATACAATACACCAATGTGTGATGAAATAGTAAAAGTACAGGACCAATTAATCCCGATGAAAATAGTAAATTGTGATAACAAACCCGTTCAGTTAAAACCAAAAACAAAATTGGAAAAGGTATTGAAAATGAAAAACGAAGAAAGGCGAAAATTTCCAAGAAATATAAAGATCTATAAAGAACCGTGAGGCAACGGTATCGATTTAACAGAAAGTCAAAGACTAAGATTTATGGGATTATTGGATAAATATCGAAAAGTATTTGAAAGGCACGAATACATTTGGGTTTAACTCAAGAGGAGAGTAACAGGCAAATTAGGGAAATGAAAGATTTCGGATTGATACAAGATAGTTCATTACCATTTTCATCATTGATTGAGGTCGTTAAAAAGAAAGATGGCGAATTTCGATTTTGTGTGGATTATAGAAAGTTAAATCAGGTAACAAGAAAAAATACGTACCCAATCCCAGTCCCGAAGGAAATGTTCGATCAAATGGGAAAGGCAAATTTGTTTACGGTATTTATTTAAATAAAGGGTACAATCAATTTAAAGTGAAAGAGGAAGATAAACAAAAAACTGCTTTTTCAGATGGCAAAGGATTCTATAAATTTAACATATTACCATTTGGGTTAACGGGAGCACCACCTATATTTCAGCAAGGTATGAACTTCATTCTACGAAATTTACCATACGCACTGGTATATATTGACCATATTATCGTATTGTCAACGTGTTTTGACGAACACCTAAAAGACGTCGAAGTAGTATTTAAAAGACTACGAAAAGCCAATCTAAAAATAAACCATCAAAATGTGAGTGGGTAAAATCGAAAGTCGTTTATATTTCTCACATTGCACAATCTCTTAACGTGCTACTGAAGAAACAAAGTAAATTTGTATGGAAAAAGTATCAACAAGAAGCAATTGATGTATTGAAAGAGAGTCTGACAATGCAGCCAATTTTGAGATGCCTAGATTTTAAAAAGCCTTTTATCGTCATGACCGATGCCAGTAATTTTGCATTGGGTGCAGTTTTAGGGCAACAATTTGAAGGCGAAAAAGATCACGTGAATGCTTATGCAAGTAGAACATTGAAACCTCATGAAAAGAATTACTCTACAATAGAAAAAGAAACTTTAGCTTTAGTATATGGCATAACTACATTTCGACAAACTTTGGTTCGCAGAAAGTTTTAGTATTGGCAGATCACAATTCATTGCAGTGGCTCATGAAGCATACTGATTCAGCAAGCAAATTAATAAGATGGTCTATAGCCTTACAAGAATACGATTTTGAAATTAAATATCGGACAGGAAAAGCTAATGCAAACGCTGATACCATGTCACGTATTCCAGTTGAGGAAGGAACAAAGTATGAAAATACAATATTCGCTGTAATGAGAGTGGCATGTAATATGAAAGAACTGCAAGCTAATCAAGAAGAAGATGAGGAAGTAAATCAATTACGGAAACACACGGTTACGATCAAAAAGGAGAGTGATTTGAATTATATGATGGAAGAGAACCATAAATATGTCATTCATGAAGGACTGCTCAAATGTATAAAAAACTGTAGCTTATTAATAGTAGTACCGACGAAAAATCGCAAAACATTGTTATTGACATATCACGATGGAGCGCTTGGTGGGCATCTATCGTACAGAAAAACATTCTAGACTGAGATTAAAATATCATTGTGAAACAATGGAACGAAATGTAAAGTAGTGGTGCAATAGTTGCAAAATATGACTAGCTCGTAGAAATACGGGAAAGAAAATCAAAGTTATCTTGAAACCAATGCCAATTCCGTCGGCACCAATGTAAATGACAGCAATGGATATTGTCGGACCATTACCAGAAACAATAAATGGGAACAAATATATTGTAGTCTTCTGTGATTATTTAACAAAATGGCCGGAAGCTTACTCAATGCAGAATCTGAAAGCAGAAACAGTTGTTAGAATATTTGTTGAGCATATTATTTTCAGATATGGTTCATCAAAGAAATCGTTAACTGATCAAGGTACAAATTTTCAGAGCGATCTATTTAAATCAATTACGGAATTATTTGGAATTCTAAAACTTAGTATGTCACCATATCACCCGCAAACAGACAGACTAGTCGAGAGGTTTAATGGCACCTTAATTAGTATGATATCGTCCTATGTAAATCGAAACCAAAAGGATTGGGACCTATTTATAAAACCATGTCTGTTTGCATACAGAAATTCAGTAAACGAAAGTACTGGAGAAACACCGTTTTATTTAATGTATCTGAGATGAAATAATGTGCCTATTGATTTGGAATATCAACCTCCAGTCACACAGTATATTGAAGTTCCAGGCTCTAAACCTGTGATGCAAGAGAGACTGTAATTAGTGCGGAAACAAGTAGGACTCAAAATTAAATATAATCAGGAGAGTTACAAAGACCAGTATGATAAACAAGCGCATGAACATGGCATAAAAGTGGGGGATTTAGTATATTTAAACAAACCCGAACCAAAAAAATAACTTCCAACAAAATTACAAAGACCATTCAAAGGACTGTATACTGTATGTGATACGACCGAAACCAACTCAAAGTTACGATCGATAGTAGTGGGATGTGTCACCGCTAGATTATGTCACCGCTGGATCACCCTCCCCTCTGGGGAGGGGTAAAACGGTTTTTTCTAAGTCTAAAAGTACAAAAAAATGTTAAGACAAAGACAATGACTCATTCATATTTCTTCAAGGTCATTGGATAAATCATCATATTTTTTCAAGGTCATTCAAAATTTCTCAAGGTCATACTATTTTTAAAAATTTTTTAATTTAAAATTACTACTTATTTTTATAAGTAGTGTTTTAATTATTAATATTTTTTAATTTTAATTTTTATTCTATTACTTATTTTTATAAATAGTGTTTTAATTATTAATATTTATTATTATTATTATTATTATTATTATTATTATTACAAGTTTTTATTTATTAATATTATTTTTATTTATTATATTAATCTTCTAAATTAAGATACCGAAATTCAGAATTAAATGGAATCAGACCTTTTTAATAATTGATAGACTATTGATAGAAACCTATGATTATATATTACTACCAAAAATAAATAAATCTTTTAAACATCACAATATTCAAATTCTCGTAGAGTTATTCGGTTTCAACAAGTCAATAATGAAATTATCTAGTTGCATATTATTTCTAAATAACATAAATCCTAAAGAAATTAATATACTTAATGTATTCTGGATGTGCATGGATTTCAAGTTTGGCAAATATCGAGATGTTATTCAATCCTACATTGATAATGCAGATAAAATCAAAATAAAAATCAAGGATAAACTGGATGAAATACAAAAAAAACAATATCTTATATGTTCAAGTTGTTTAATTAATAAAGTCAATATTTTATATTTGCTATGTGGTCATATTATTATTTGTTCATCGTGTTTTAAAAACTCTAATAGGTGTGAAAGTTGTGATATAATTATTGATGAGTATCATTTTGTGTATATGTAATAAATGCTATTTTGTTTTTAAAGAAATATTATTCAAGTTACTTTTAACTATTGTGAACATGTTTTATAACCCTTTATATAAAAAGCAAATAATTATAATCAAAAACATAATAAAATAAGAAAATGTACAATTTTATTTTTTCTATAATATACAAAATTCACATAATTGTTCGTCTGATAAATTGATGATCATTCAGGAGCCAGAATTTCGTTGAATATATCTTGAAATTGCTGTGTTCTTGACCACTATTAATTTCATCAAGCCCTCTAGTATCCATAGGCAAAAATAACATTTTTATCAACCCATGCCCTCTTATCATCGTGGTTGTTTAACGCTATTTTACTATTTTTAAAAGTGAAAAACTGATGATTCCGGGACCCTATTCTAGTCTGAGGTACAGATATAATCTCGTTATTATAGTAACAATCTAAATATGATTGATGATTTATATTTGTACCTGCTAATATTACGCCCTTAGCCTTCATAGTCGACTTATTTCCCAATAAACTATAACATTTAGGGCGCAAGAAAACCCACTCACTATACCCTTCCACTTACTCTCATCTTTAAACTTTCCTATAACGGATGCTAGTCGTCTTGAATATAAAGGATGAAAAGGATCATAATTAGATGTATCTAAAAGGTCATCCGAAATCATCGCTTTTAATAAAATATCTAATTTTAAATTTTTTATCTCCAAAAGGAAGCTGTCCGTTTCACCGGCAATTAAATTTATATAACAATTATAAATAGTTCTATACTTTTGCAGCTCTATATACTGCAACTGATACATCAGTAGTTTGGATAGATCTAGTACTGACTGTCCGATGTAACTAGGCCTATCCAAACATATTGAATCCTTATTAAGATGAGCGACAAAGAGATTCTCATCAACTTCAATGGTTTTTCTGAATACCGGTTTTGACAAATATGTAATTAACTTTTCAAATGAATTACATAGTCGCAAATTCATTCGCTTCTTAAGGTTTTCAACTGATTTACCGTACAAGCTGTTATTATATAATTTAAATAAATCTTTATATATCTCGCTGACTACATTCGCTCGCAAGTCAGTATTTTTATCTATATAATTTTTAAAAATAGGTTTCTGTGTAAATTTTATACATCTATGTACATTCACAACCTTAACCCCAAGCGAAAGATAAAGCCTGAGAAGCCTCCAATGAAGAACCTGATTCTTCTTTGGATAATGCGTGAACATTAGCTTCTTAACTTTTGAATTTGGTAGGCACATCTTTTCCGGTCCAATCGGAAAGTCATTTAAAAAATCATGGAAGTTTTCAGAGATATCAATATCAACTTCCATAGTATATCCATATTGAAGGGTTTCAATATCCGCAACATTCATACACTCATTCAATACATCATCCAAACCACCATACACCCAAACAAAATCAGCATACGGTAAAGATTGGCTGAGAGCCCTACCGTACAAGATATTTACCTGTAAAGTGACAATGGTCTTTAGCAGGATTTACAATCGATTTATTGCAAAGATAGCAAGTTCGACATGATTTAAATTCTCGTTATTCAGCGAAAGACATAAAACTTATCAACTTTCCTCTACTTTTTTAAGAAATAAAGAAATGCAGTCAGGTCCATAAAATTCAAAATATTGCTGTTTTTGTGTAGTTATTTAATAGTAAAAGGCCTGCTGAACTAGGCATATGAATTTGGTGATGTCTAACATCAGGTGGTAAAACCGACTCGAAATCGGCATAAATTACATAGGGAGTGGTGATGGTTTTAGAATAATTTTCAAATTTTAAATCTTTGTTATCGGGTAATGTGTAAAGGGTTGTACTCGTCTGATTCTTAGCGCATAGAGCTACATGTTTATTAAAGGTATTATCCAACCTGAAACCATTTAGGTAGTGTGGGCGCCATTTGCATCTAATTGGAACTGGACAATCAGTGTTCTGATGACAATTCATTAATTTATTGAGATCACTCACCGCGGTGTAGTGGTTCCTATCAGTTTTCTCTAATAAAAGCAAATAAATAGGTGTTCCGTCAGTGACCTTTGAACGATGATTTATGGAAGACATAACTATCAGGAACCTCGTCAATTATCACAGTTGGAGTATAAGAAAGGACATTTATTGCTAAATTTAAACTGGCATTTTTCTTTTCAAATTTGGGGATATTTATTAATTTCATTGGACAATCTGTAATTTCGTCATATACTAAATTGTTTTAAAACTCGGTGTATTTTGCAGGCCTAGTCCGATTTTATAAAATTAAATCTTTTTTAAGAGTTTCCAGAATATTATAAAGGAAGCATTTATCGTCAGTATTTTTAACATTTATAATAGCCTTTTTAGATATAATAGCAGAAGGAGTCTGAATATATCGATGACCTGATAAACGACTAATTGTGGAAAATTTGGTAAGTATAAAATCTATTTCTAAAATATTGATTACTCTCCATCCACTGCCTAAATGGGTGAACTTTTCTATTTTTTCATTGAGTTTATTAACTCCTTCAAATAAAAAACTATCTGAAAATTTTTCTGCGTTGTTGGAAAATTAATTATTGCGGATTTCCCCATCTTTTTCAAACTGTATTAAAATAGCAAATTGAATTTTAACATCACCCTCCCATCTTTCAAATCTCATTAATTAATTTAGAACTGATTCTCTCAGTTAAAATTATTTTTATCAGTCGCGCCTCTGATGTATCAAATTTAATTGTTTTAATTGCGCCGTTTAAATTAATTTGTATTATAGGTTCTAATGAACCACCAACTTGATTAATAGTATTATTTACAATATCTACATTATTTATAATATCAATATCTACATTATTTATAATATCTACATTATTTACAATATCTGCATTATTTATAATATCTGCATTATTTACAATATCTGTATTATTTATAATATCTGCATTATTAATAATATCAATATCTACATTATTTATAATCTCTACATTATTAATTGATTCGTCATCACTGGTTTCGATGACTTCGATTTTTATAAGTTTATTTGGTATTTTAGATGTCCTAAGTTCAGCAGGTCTTTTATTTTTAGTTATATTTGTTGGGCGTATATTATTATTATTTATAATATTCATAATATTTACATTATTTTAATTACTGATACGAAACAGATCCTTTTTATTTATTTTAAATGAATCTAAATGGTCTTTGTGAATGTTATAAAAAGCTTTGTATTTTATGAGCTGGGATGTATTGCATACAGGGCAAATAAAAAACCTGATGCAATTAAATCTATGGACATAGTATCGTTTCATTTTTTGGTGACATATTTCACCATGATTCTTTGAGATCATGCAATATTTTGGGTAAAATTTACCTGATAAAATAATAATAAATTAAATAACTTGTAAAAAAAATAAAATATAATTATTTTACAATATTTCATAAAATTATCTTTCATTATTATACAAGTCTAACATAAAGACTTGTATAATAATAAATGATAATTCTTATAAAGTCAAATGTATTAGACATGGCTTTGCACTTGTTTTGCATAAATTTTGCAACATTTCGCAACATTCATTATTATGCAAGTTTATAACATAAAGACCTGTATAAAAAAAATGTTTCCTATATATATATATATATATAGATATAGATATAGATTTTCAAATTATAGGGCGAATAGCTACATGCTTACTGAAAACTATTATTATTATCATAAAAAATAAGTATTATTATCATATAAACTGAATATCATTTTCAAAATATTTCCTCTGCAGACTATTATTATTATTTTTAATATTATTATTATTATTATTATTATTATTATTATTATTATTACTTAAAATATTATTATTATCATATAAAATGAATATCAGTTTTTCAAAATATAGCTGCATGCTCACTACAGATTATTATTATTATTATTATTACATCAAATAAGTATTATATAATATAAAATGAATATCGTTTTCAATGCTTACTGTAAACTATTATTATTATTATTTTATCTTATTATTAATAAAGAATAAATATTTATTAACCTAAAATTTAATAAAAACGGCCTTTTATTATTCACAGAAATCATTATCTAGAATTAGTTAAGAATCAACTCTCCATGATTTCATAAAATCTTTATAAATTCTTCGCTATTAAATAATTTCCATAAAATCTTCAATAATCAACTTTTCATAATTTTCAAAAAAAAATAACTTCAATTGAATTTTATTTAAATTCGTTAAATTTTTAAAAATATAATTAATGTAAATTAATATATTTAAATAAAGTTTAAAAATAAATAAATTACTAACATAAATCCGCATCAATATCATCATCAGATGAATCGTCATCATCAATAGAAGTGGGGGCATTATCCACTTTATCACCCTCAATAGAAGTGGGGACATTATCCAATATATCATCCTCAATAGAAGTGGGTGCATTATCCACTATATCATCCAAAATAATTATTGTGTAAGTTGCCGGAGTCATATCATCATCACCTGAAATGTTTTTTATATTTTGAAAATAAATAAATGTTAAACTTATCGATAGATATAACCTCATAAACATCTTCATTAATAGAAGTAGGAGTATCTTCAATAATAATGGTTTCAACATTATTATTACGAGCTAAAAGAATATTTATAAAATAATTTAATAAAGAAATAAATTTTTACCAAAAACGTCATCCAAATCTAAAAGATCCTCATTCTCGGTTACATCAAACCAGTCGAAATTTACTAAAAAATTAATAGTAATAAATAATAAATAAAAATTATCAATGGATGAAGTTAGAAGATTTTTTAAAATATTATCTTGTCTTGCCATATTGAAATTTTTGAATTAATTGTGACAGATTTAGAATTTGCATATGTTTATAAAGAAAATAATATTTTCAGGATTTAGCCAATCACATTTTAGCAATACACACATATAGGTGAGAGATTTTTACCCATGCAGCCTATATTGTGTAGGCATGCTTCCTTTGTAAATCACATACAAACTAAAATATGTATGTGATTTCTTTGTAAATACATACAGTCTTGAGTGTGTATGCATGTGTTCCTTGTTACTAATCATGCACTTATCATGCACTGGCTTTGTTAACATTAATTAAATATTAATTAAACACATAATAATAATAATAATAATAATAATAATAATAATAATAATAATAATAATATTAATAATAATAATAAAACATAACAATAATAATAATAATAATGTAAATAATAATAATAATAATGTTAATAATAATAATAATAAAACATAACAATAATAAAAATAATAAAATATCACAATAATAATAATAATAATAATAATAATAATAATAATAATAATAATAATAATAATAATAAAACATAACAAAACATTAATACTTTTATTAAACATCAAATCGCTTGGATAATAACCAAGCTAAACAATGTTGACCACATGTTAAGGTCCATGGTTTTTGATACATAGTTTTATTATACACAATAGGTTTACCCATTGTTTTGCAGTTTCGAAACCATTAAAGCCGGATAATAGAAACCCATAGGATCAAATACAAATATCTTGCTAGGTTTCATATATATTGCTAACCAATATTCTCCGCCGAGATGAGACGATTGATTATTGACGATTATGGCTTGATTATTACGTAAATATGGAATTTTATCAAGAGTAAAAACTCCTAAAAATTCATGTCCTAGTATTTGTTTTACAATTCGATAGACCTGAACAGAACTACATCAATTATATTAATAATACATGAAAAACTTACTCCATGACAAATTATCATAAATTATCTATACATTTATACCAAAATTTTCAAACCAACACGGTTCTGTTTGCAGTTATTTGAATCTCATTTTCAAATACTCCATATATTACAACATGCGCCGGTTCAGTTGTAGCTTTAGCAAACTTTATTTCTAATAGTAAATTTTCATTTTGAGGTAATTGACTCTGATTTAAATCAAAATCGGGTGCCAAAACAAATGTAAAGAACGGATATTTGCTTTTAAAATATTCAAGAGTTATACCACAATTAAGGTTTTTATCTAAATAACCCATATTTCTCACTATACTCTGCATATATGTAGCACAATAATTATCATTATCAAAATCTTGAGTATATGTTTCTCCATAATCACTATTTTTCGATAAAGTTAGCGATGTTACTCCAAAAATTTTTAAAAATTGAGCTCGATGTTAAGTATGTCTCCATTATATTGAGATTCACTTTGAAATGTTATCAATATAAAGTTGGGCATTCTTCTATCTCCAAATATTTGTTCCTTATAGAAAGAAGCTGAACCTTTAGCAATAGCAAATTGAACAATTTCATTTGTTTTCAATGGATATATTGCATGCTTAGAATTAAGCCCCAGTTGATGACCTGCTAATACAGAGAGTTCAACACGAACTCTTCTCACCAATAATTTTGCATCAACTAATTGAATAATTGGCGCTGTGGTGGTACTTGTTAGTGATAATTCCGACTCTGATCTTTTCAATCTAATGTGTACATTAACATATGGGAATAAATATTTTGGTTGATCCATAAAATCGAGTTGTAATGATGAGCACATTGTAAATAATTTCGAGCCTTTAATCCACTTTTTCCTATCGTCATCACTACCATAATCCATAGGAGTTAAACATGTATTTTTAGTATCGCTATTGTAATTTATAATAGTTTCTATTAGAGCTTTGTGAATATATGTACTGTTACCACCCTCAATCTTGATATTATTAAATCCGAGAACTGCATCTTTAAAAAGTGTATGAAACAAGAAATTATTAGGTATTACATTACTAGGTTCACCCAACTGTTTTCTATCTTTATCTAACACTTTGATCTGAACAGTTAACAATGTATCGTTCAAATCTAGATATTCAGTTTAGGAACCATTAATATAAAATTCAATATCAGTTCTACTATACATAATAGAATTCATCGGGAATACCTCTTCAAAGGCACCCATTTCAATTACTGCTTGGGGAGATGGTCTATCAAATAAACACAATTCAGATTTACCACAAATCATTTTTGAAATAAAGTTCCATGTCCTTTCATTCGTTTGTTTAAATGATGTTTATGATGTTTTTTACGTTTTTGAGCCGGTGCTGATTCCTGGTTTTGAAACATACCTGCAACACGAGGTAGAACTTTCCCCATACTCGGATAATGCATTTGATTTCAGAGATGGTAATATTTTCTGCTCATTCATTATCACATCTTTAGCGGTTTTCATACCAAAACTACCAAGGCATTTAAGAATAGGAAGTGCAAATATACCAATTGTTTTCAACCATCCTGATTCATACTGTTTACCAACAAAATATGGTAATTCGCCACCACTTTGGCTACTACTATACATACTAATAATATCGTTATTTGCCATCTAATTTACGAAAATGCAATGTCAAATGAGTTTTTGTATCTTTACTAAATTAAATAAATTTACCGCCATCATCACGAATATTTATTTCTATATTGTTTATACATGATGTTGATACCGGTAAGTACATGTGATTATCAATATTTATATTGACAACTTCATCCTGGTCATGTTTGTTAACCCAAACCGATTTCAATAGAGGAACCAAAAACTCACCAACAATTATAGGATCGATAATGTTAGTATATATGAACATTTGTCTATGAAGTTTTATTATTTTCGGTTTGCGTACACCAAAAGCACTTGCCCGATATGCTTGCTTATCTAATCTCAATGTATTAGCCAAATTTTTATCAAATGTAACTTCACAAATGTTATTATTCAGGCTAAATTTACATAATCCATCTTTAACAAGTTCAATAGTTTTAAATATATGTAAAAATATATTTATGTAACTCTTCAAGTGTTTCAATATATAAATCTTTAGTAAATATACATGTATCTTCCACCTCATTAATATATGATAGAGTTATTTTGATATGTTCATTCACAGGGCCGACATCAATAAAAGTTTTCAAACGCATTCAGTACCAGGAACAACAATGTTAAGCTTATCACTACTCATTCGCTTGGCATCATCAATACTTTTAAACTTTATTGTAAATGGGCTAAAATCACAACTAACATTCAATCCATCTTTGAAAAATATGTCACTATTTTCATCTAAAATTTGATTCGGAATATGACAATATCGTTCAAAATTATTGATTGAGAAAATACCACTACATGTTTTGGGAACACGCTTCTTGTAACCGATTTTACAATGACTATAAAATCGGAATGTATTGTACACAAATGTAAAGTCCTGCAAAGCAACTTCCCAATTTCCATGTAAATAAATGGGATTTTGAAGATCAACCATAAATTTACTTGCTTGATTTTCCGGATTGATTAGTAGGCAACTATTGCTTGGTAAAATTGTATAGAAACTCATTTTACTAGATCTTTTGATGATATCCATGAGGGTTTTTGATATCCATGCCATTTGACATAGTATTGTTTATCCTTACCCACCGTTTTAGTTTTCAGTATTTTCTGAATTCTGAACATTGTAGGTTTGGAAATCACTTGTAATTCCTGTTCATAAACTTTCCCCTGTATTACATTGTTGTCACTGTCTTTAATAACATACATTACAGGACTCTGTTTAGTATTAATTTTAGTAATTTGAAATATCTCATCACTCCAATTACTATCGACATTTTTGATGAAAGGTGAAGCAAATATTTTATTAATTCTAACGTGATCACCAACTTTATATTTTAGTTTTGTAATTTTCACAACTTTTTTAGACCGTACTGATTTAGCTAATGTTTTCGAAGTGATATCTACAAGTCTAAAACCATTCAGACCTCGATGTGATGAATTATTATAACTAACAAGTATTTTCGATAATACATTTATTCATATTTTATTACCTTGATGCGTGAAATATTTCTTCAATCTGGTGGGTTTCTGGGTTTTGATATTTTGAAACTATATGGTTGTTACCCAGACAACCCTATACAAATATTTCTTTCGCTTACCACTCGGCACCCGTTGCTAAGCAACGTTGGAACTGTATTCGAGTGGGTAGATCGTCCGCAAAAAGTGAGCGCTATTGCTAATGCTATAATTGACCGAACGATCCATGGGTCCAACGAGCTGCCGATAGAAGGCCTGTGCTCGATTTCGATTTTTTGGTCCCATTATTCTCCTATCTCTTTCAAAGGTTAACCTATACTCTCATATCATTCATTGTTATGTCCATTCCCATAGTCCTTCTTATCGTCGTCCGTGTTGATGATTATTCTTTGGCCTGTACACCCTTTGTTATGTTAAATATTCACACACTAGCTCTCTTACTCTTATCCCTATTATAACTACAATGTTCCCTATTATTATAACTAACATTATCATTGTTGCTATTATATGTATTACCTTTATTAATTGTTACTACTATTACCTTTATTATTATTTTTGTTACTATAACTACCATTATATTTATTGTTATTACTACTATGATTATTACTACTATTATTATTATCATAATTATTATCATCATTACTACTAATACCATTATTATTATTATTATTACCATTATTATTATTATAATTATTATTATTATTATAATTATTATTATTATTATTATTATTATTATTATTATTATTGTTATTATTATTATAATTACCATTATCCTTATTTTATGGTTTTATATGTTCATCGATTCGGAAAATTTGAGCAGCGTTCCGCCCTTATTTTACGCGTTCCACTTTTACTTTACTATTTTCAATAAGTATTTTCATCAATTCGGAAAATTTGGGCAGCGATCCGCCCTTATTTTACAGTTTCATTTTTACTTTACTATTTTTTATAAGTATTTTAGTTGATTCGGAAAATTTGAGCAGCGTTCCGCCCTTATTTTACAGTTTTTTTTATGATAAGTGTTTTAACTATTCCCAAAAATTTTCGCAGCGTTCTGTCCATATTTTCCGTTTCAATTGACATAATTTATTTAATTTTTATTTAAATATTATTTTTCGTGATTTTGAGTCGTTCGGATCAAACTTTTTCCGATAGCTATTCATTTTAAGTGTTGCAACGATTTCGCAATTTTCCCTGCTACCCATTCCCTCTTTTTGTCCTTAAGATCTATGTATGTTCATTTCATAGTTAGTGAGTGCCCACTGGACTACTCGGTGTTAGAGATTTTGAGCCGATTGTAGGATCATTTAGGTCGATTTTTAAGAAATCGAGAAACGAGGAAGTAAACAAAAGACCACTTCCTTACTCTTCCTTTCTTCTAAACGGAATAATATTGACGTTCCGAAAAAAAAAATTAATTAAAATACACACAAAAATTAATTATCTTGATTACGTCATTATGTAATCAAGATAATCCGAAATTTAATCTGCAATAATCCCTCCCTCCCTATGTTTTTTTTAGATTCCAGTGTGCTCCTAACTACCTACTCATCAGTTTATTTTATATCTATACATTTATTTTCTTTGAAATTTAATTGTAATTTTTTTTAAAACTAAATTATGAAAAGATAAAAATGAAAGAAAAATTTTAAGAAATAAATTTACACTGAATAAATTTAAAATTAAATTTTATAAACTCAAGCAAACAAAAGTCGGTCAAATGCGAAATTTGAATTAATTTAAGCAATACATTTTAAAATTTGAATAAACTAACAAAAACTCCACGTATATTAAGTATTAAGGCTTGACATAATTCAAAATGAAATCAATAAAATAAACAGTAAAACTAGTAAAATCAATGAAAAATAAAACGAAACAAAAACATAATAGAATTGTAAATTAATGAAACTTAATCAAAATATAAATTATTTCCAGGGAAAACGTATAAAATTGAACAATAAATCTTGAAACTAACACTGATATAATAATAAAATTTTAGCGAAGAACCCTAGAGAAAGTTAAAATTGAAAAAACTCTCTAATTAAAATTAATTTATTTGGATAAATGTGAAATCTGAGTCATGTACACAATCGAGTTGTATGGGAAGCCCAGGAAAATATTAAAATGAATTTATTTAAATTTTCGAAAAGTGTCGAGTACGATGCCGAACAATTGTTTTATTTTGGAATTGATTATATCAGAACTTTGGGATCATTGGTGTAAACTAATTGAAATATTTTTTTTTTCGAGAATATATAAAAACTGAGCTATGTAGAAGCTAATTGTCATTGTGCCAAAGAAACGTTAACGAGTACAAGTCAAATAACAAACAATCTAAAGGTTGGTAATAATAAAAAGAAAAGAACATACATATTAAAATAAAAATATTTGAGTTCGGAAAAGGTAATTTCTCTCAGGGTTACTTACACTCCTCAAGTAATTAGTTAACGAGAAAAAAAACTGAAAATAGTTTGAGTTTTGTGTTGAAAATCAATAAACTTCATCCCGTTTGTACTTTTATTTAATACATCAAACCACGAGGAGTCAGAAATTAACTGACTTGTTAAATAATAATAATCCAACGAACAATTTGATTTTAACATTGTTTTTAATAGAAAATTTTGGAACTTATTCTAAGAATTTATTGAGAAATATTTCGTGAACTATAAATTAAATGCTTTAAGATGAAATTTTTTTTGATAATTTGTAAATAATGATTTATTTTTAAAATTAAAATTAGCTCTTCGTATAATTTATTTTTAGAACAGAATTATTAAAATTTGACAGACGTTTAACACTGGAAACTTTATTTTAAAGTAGATTTTTAAGACTTGACAATTAAATAATAACTTTTGAAAATGAAATTAAATCAATGACTTCTAAATTTAACATTTTTTTTATCAGTTTTAAGTATTAAAAAATAAGGTAATAGATATAGGGTCAACAAATATAAATCTGATTTACTTAAGCCGTAAATTATTATTATTATTTATTGAAGCCATTAAGTGAACAAATACATGAATTATAGGGCAAAATTAAAAAATTTGATTGACATCGTGAAAAAAAAATGTATCAGATTACAATTAAACAGACATTTTCATGTAAACATAATTCTACACAATGAACCAGTGTTTAACTTAAATAATTCTGTTAAGATTCTTAATAAAATTACCTAAAATTTACAATTAAAATAATTATTGTATATGATTGAAAATTTGAATTCTCGTAGTTGTACATAAGTGATTTATTTAATTCAATCAGTTGAATTCATCTTATTTTATTGTCAATGAAGAACTTTCTCAAATTAAAAAATTTTTATAAGCAATTACGTAAGTAATATATTTACATTAGTACTTGTACTTTCGAATTTTATTCTGTGTATAATAAGGCTATTTTTACATAAGGTAATTATTCAAAATTATTTTCATTATAAATTGAAATATCAAATATAGTTATTTGACAGGATTTAATTATTAATTCTTTTTATAATAATATAGTAATTAAACTTCAAAATGATAATTGTTTATTTTACTTTTAACTACTTTGTAACACAATTTTTAATTATTATTATTTTTCAAAGAAAATTTCAATTTATTTTATCAATTAATTTTTAGTGGTGATACAAATTATTAATATAATACTTAATTAAATATAAGTTATAAATTATTTACACAAATTAATAGACAATAATTATATTTTTCATTTTGTAACTTACTCAAACTAATTTATTAAAAAAAATAATAATAATAATAATAACTTTTATGATGTGACTATCATATTTTATTGATTTAACTTGATATGAATCTTTTCCACGTAACTATGTTATTAAATTTGATTTTAAAAATTTAGTTTTCAAATATCTTAGTTACATGTTATTCAATTAATTTCTTTGTAGGGAATCAACAAATAACTTATTGCATAAGTATGTATTTTTGAAAAATTAATCGATGAGAAATAAATCAATAAGTATTTTAATTTTGTACTTAACTCAAAATAATTTATTAAAAAGTTAATTTCCCGATGTGACAATCATATATTATTGATTTATCATGATATTAATCTTTTCCATGTAACTATAGCAACCTGTGTTATTAAATTTGGTTTTCAAATCTATTAGTTATATTTTATTTCTCTGTGAGGAATTAACTAATAATTTATTGCATAAATATATATATATTTTTTTTTGAAAAATTAATCGATGTGATATAAATCAATAAGTATTTTTCATTTTGTAATTTTCTTGATATTAATGATTTTCATGAAACTATAGCAACCTATGTTATTAAATTTCATTTTCAAACATCATATTTATAATTTATTCAATTTAAATTTATTAAAATTTCAATTTGGATGTAATTTTTTAGTATAAACAATCGATTTTAATTAGTATAAACGAATGATTTTGAGGTATAAACAATCAATTATTAATTAAATTATTATTAAATATTATCATAAGTAAGTTTACTTTTTATGTATATTTAATTAACTATTTGTTTTTTAGTGAATTATTGCTATACATATAAATTTTGCGTAGCTATCAGTCACGAAGATGTTCACTACTGTGAACTTGTTACATCATCATATTTCAAGATAAATTATGCTGGTTTCCCTGGTTATGTGTGTCCAGAATGTCTCATAATAACATCTGGTAGATGGTCAATGTTTTTACAACAACACGGGCATCACCTCAGACAATTCGGAGAATCGAAAAGTAGTATTGTTGCCAAAGTACGTGTATGTATAATATAACTAACTATTAATTTTCTTTTTTTTAGTATTGTCAAAGAGGACAACCCTTCAAGACACTTTGCATATTGATAAATATGATACAAGTAATCTTTTGATAATTTTAATGATTTTTAAATTGTTAACTGTTAGATACTTTTAATATTCAAGATTCTAGATCGAGTAATGAAAGAAATGAATATAAAAATGGTAATTTTTTTACTTTTATTTAAATTATTAATTATTTTTAATTTAGATGATTTAAATGTTCACATTGAAAACATAGATGATAGAATATTTTACGAAACAAATTATGCCGAACTTGAAAATATCTCTACTGTAAATGTTAAATGTGAGTTTTTTTTTGTTATTACAATCAGAATTATTTAACTTTTTCATGTTTCAGGTAATCTTTATCCGAAGTATTGTCAATCTACAAGCCATGATAATAACTGCCACAATAAAATGAATCGATATTATCAAGTGAATAATTATTATATATGTCCTGTATGCCAGACCCAAACCTCAGACCCATACCTTAAATTTTATAATGACCATAAAAAATCACTTGACTCAATTTTATACGGATAAAAAATCATTGTTTAAACACAGTTTGAAACGAAAAAGCACCATAAAATCTGAAATACTTGAAAAAATATTTATCAAAGATGATTTACAAATTGGATTAGGGTTAAGTGACATTATTGTTGAACCAGAAATTGAATATGATTTACTACGCTCACACCGAATTATAAAAGTGAATATCGGAAGATATAATGTTAAGGAAATAGTTCTTCCATCTTCTCTTTTGGAAAAATTAAAAATTACAATAAATGAAATGAAACATTCAAAAGTTCAATTTGGAGTCCAAGTAGAATTTGAAAAAGATGGGGAACTCAAAGTAGTTAGTATATCAAATCGCGCTGCTTCAGTGACTACAACTTTTCTTGATGAGGGTATGAAGAAAATAAATGAAAAGATTGTTGAACGAACAGAATTAGGAAGTAGTTGGAAAATAAACCGAATACTAGCAGTAAATTTCAAGGTAACCAAAGTTTCGAATATATCTAGGTTATCTGGACATAGTTATATTCCAACATCTAAAGCTCTAATAGGTAAAAAGGCAATAGTTAACGTACAAAATACCGATAACTTATGTTTCATATATAGTGTTTTGGCTGTATTAAAATCTGATAAAATCAAGAAACATAGAGATAGACCAAGAAAATATTTACCGTATATGAATGACTTGGTATACGATCCTAACGATATGCCAATGAAACTGTGTGATATTTCAACTTTTGAAAAGAAAAATCCTGGTTTAGCAATTAATGTAATGATTTATAATAACGAAAATTTTGAGGATAGAGAAGAACTTATAATGAAGCATCCATATTTAAATATAATTCAAAGAACAAAAGTAACTGGAGTGGATCCAATTTATTTATTATTGATAAAGGAGGGTGAAAAATATCATTATACAGCAGTAACTAATTTACAATCCTTGATGAATTGTCATAAAAACAATGATTGTAATGTTCGAATTCGTTGCAAATGGTGTGAAAATTGTTTAAATGGATTTCGTAAGCCAAAATCCTTTGAAAAACACCAAGAGTTATGTAAGAAAAATCAGTTGGGTACTACGCTATATACATTACCAAAAGATAAAGATAAATATTTGGAGTTCAAAAACTGGTCAAAAACGATAACACCTCCATTCGTTATCTATGCAGATTTTGAATCTATTTTACCAAAAGATGACATTTATTTTCAAAAACATTTGCCAATTTCTGCTGGACTCTTATTAATCAACAACTTCACTGGTATGACAAGTTACCATCATTTCATTGGTCAAAACTGCGTTTATGAATTTTTGAAGAAGGTTTCAGATATAGGAACAACATTGTGCTACCATATTATAAAGAAAATGGGAAAAAGCTAATGTTACCACTTACTTTTGACGAAGAATATTCATTTGATAATTGTGAATATTGTTATTTGTGTAATAAGAACATAGTAGATAAGGTTAGAGACCATGACCATTTTACAGGAAAATATATTGGTCCAGCATGTAAAAGTTGTAATGTTAATAGGAGCATCAAAGAAATATTACCTGTAGTTTTTCATAATTTACGTGGGTATGACTTACATCATATCCTTAAGTATGGAATAAATCAATTTCCCAATTGAAACTTATCATGTATTCCAATTAGCAGTGAAAAATTCTTATCCCTTATGGTATATGTTGGTAAGCTTAGAATACGTTTTATCGACTCTTACCAGTTTGTTAATGACTCATTAGCTAGGGCTGTGAAAACTTTGACTAGTTTACCATTAACAAAATCTGTTTTTACTGGTACCATTGTTAATGAAAAAGGTATTTTTCCGTACAACTTTGCCACTAGTTTAGAGGTCCTTGAAAATACTTATGAACTGCCTCCAATCTGGGAAGGAGTGAGTGAAGTTGAATATAAGAAAGCTCAATTAATTTGGACTGAAACTAAATGTGTAAATTTACTTGACTATATGATGATATACTTGAAACTCGATTGCTTTCTTTTAGCTGACTTTTTCCAACAATTTCGGGCGAAATCTATAGCTCATAATAGTTTAGAGCCTTTAAATTATTTTGGTATTCCTGGAATGTCTTGGAGTTCTGCGTTAATAACTTTAGATAAACCCATTGAACTATTGCAAGACATGGAAATTTATAATTTTTATGAGGGTGGTATTCGTGGAGGTCTTACTTTTGTTAATAAACACTTTGTAAAAACTGATGAAACCACTGAGTTGCTTTATATAGATATTAATAATTTATACGGTTGGGCTTTAAGCCAACCTTTACCTTGTGGCAAATTCAGTTGGATACTTGATGGTTTTGATTCAATATTGTCAGATTGTTTTCTTTAAATCTTGAATCTTTGTCGTATGGGTATACTCTTGAAGTAAATCTTGAAATTCCTTCTGATCTTCACGATAAGTTAGACGACTTTCCTATTGCTGCTGAGAAAATGAAACCTGAGGGATCTAAGGTTGAAAAATTGTTATTGACTCATTACCCAAAAAAGAATTATGTGATTCATTGGCGTTTACTAAAATTATACTTGTCTCTTGGTGTTAAGGTTACTCATGTGAATCGAGCTGTAAGATTCAAACAGTCACCTATTTTTAAAAACTACATTGATATCAATACAGATTTAAGAGCAAAAAGTACAAACACGCTAGATAAAAATTATTATAAGTTGTTAAACAATAGTTTGTATGGTAAAACTGTTGAAAACCTGAAAAAAAGAATGAATTTAAGATTATGTAATACAGAAAAGAAGATGATTACATATGCTTCTAAACCAACTTTTCAAAGAAGTATCAAAATTGCTGATGATCTAATTGCTGCGTTGTTAAATCCTGACTCAGTATGTTTAGATCGACCAAGTTATATAGGACAATCAGTGCTTGACTTGTCGAAACTTCGAATGTATGAGCTTCAGTATAAGGACTTGGAAAAATATCGACAACAATTTAATTGTGATATTAATATAGTTGCTGGAGATACAGACTCTTTCTTCTTGGAGATTAAAAATTGTAAACTAGATGTTCTTTTGTCTGAAATGGTTAAGGATAATCTTTTGGATACATCTAATTACCCTTCTACTCATCCACTTTATTCTAAAAAACTTGATTCAGTCATTGGAAAATTTAAAGACGAAAGTAAGGGAGAAGGTTATGACGAATGGGTTTTCCTTCGACCCAAATGTTACAGTTTGTTAGGTAAATCTTCTTGTCTAAAAGCTAAGGGTATATCGTTAAAGGATACCGATCTAACTCATAAATCTTATAAAGAGTGTTATGAGAAAAACTTCACCTTTTCTGTACCTCAATTTCGTATTGGTACAAACAATCATCAACTTTATAGTTTTAAAACTTCAAAGGTTGCACTAACAAACAAAGAGGATAAAAGGGTTTGGGTAGAAAAGAATGTAAGCCTGGCATATGGTCATTATATGATTGAGACTGACAATGAATAAAGATAATAATTTTCCACGTGATTATCCAACAGCACATCCAACGTACATCCAACAGCCTATCAAACAGATCATTCAACAGCTCAGCCAACTGTTCATTGAATTAATAAATGTATACCTATATATGTTCTTGTTCTTATTCATTATTTTGTAATTTTTTGTGTTTACATTATATTTTAGTTTGTTTTTGTTAGAGGGGGGGGGGGGTACCAAAAGGTGGGCCAGATGGGACACATCTACCTACTTATGTTACCGCTTCCCCCTCCCGACAAACTGCCACGGCGATTTCTAACCCTCGAATTTGAGTGCGCAGGCTCTGATTGAGCTGTCGCTCTTCGCTCTTCCGCCCAACCTTTCTGTGCTGCAGTTAGTCTGAGGTATAACTTTTTAAACTTTTTCGGATCCGACCAAGTCGCTTTGATCTGTTGGACCTCTTTTGTCACCTGGAGTATTTGGTGAAGGATGTCCGCATTTGTGTTCCGTGCGCGATCTAATTCAGCTTGTAGGATTTGATTGGTGGACATGACTATAACGGATAAGTTCGTCAAATTTGACTCTAATAATTTATATAATTTATATTTATAATTATCGTAAACATATCGATTAAGACGGGTATTCTCAGGCAAACGGTCAAACGCAAAGACAGGGTAACGAACATTTCTTTTTCAACAACAACAAAAAAAGAAAAAAAAATCAAAGTTAGCTCATATTTATCGTTAGTGCTTCGGGATTACTATTTTCTGGGGAACGGCTCCATTCGGCTCTTCTTGGAAGGAACCACGGGGTATGGGCGTCGGGTATCGCGGACTGGGCGAGGTGGGTAGGCTTCTGCAATCCGCCCGGCGAGGATGTCTTCTTCTACGTTGGCGAGATACATCCTCGCCTTGACCACCTGTAGATCCACCTGTTCCTGCACCCGTTCCCATTGGGTGAGGAGATTTCGCGCATGGATATAAGATTCCGCTGCTGGGTATTGTTGTCCGGTGAGTTCGCATGGGTCGCTGTTTAGGCCCAGTATCCTCCAAGTGGTGGGATACGGCCACTGTTGTCGAATTCCATTGAAGATTTCTGCTTTTGGGGGTGATTCCTTCCGACATCGTTCATCGGGTATTCGAGTGTCAGTCCATTCGGTCGGCATATTCTAAAAATGCATCAAAATCAGTTACTGGCGTATGGGGATGAAAACAGTTTATTTAAATAGTTCTCTCGGATTGTGTACCAGACTCACTAACAACCAGGTTATTATCATTGGGCCTATCACAAGTTAAACTTATCGAATGCTAATTATTACTACAACCTTCTGCAGATTTAATGGGCTGTGCATCTCGGAGTCCTTGGGAGAGTTATTGAGTTGACAAACCTTTCATCATGGCGCTCCTATGTATTCTCTTTCAATGGTTGTGCTAATTATAAGAAGTTAAGGATTGTATTACGACCGAGCTGACTCTATGATCTATTGGGTATCACCGTTCATCAAGTTAATGATAGTATCAAGGTGTTATTAGGAATCATTTGGAAGTTATTAACTGCCTAGCATCGACTTTAATCAACCATAAGAGTTCGTTTAGGGCCAATATTTATTTAAAAATGCAATCTTTAAAAGGTACTAAGCGTTGTTATTCATCTGCGGGTGGTTGGAATTCATTGGGCATATAATATTATTTGGTCTCGACTCAAGAGTGCTGGCTATTTTAGGGTCGCGGTCTATATGAGGTCAATATCGATTAAAGTGCGAAATTTCTTAATTTTATTAATATATAATATTAGCTAAGTTGACTTTAATATTTACAATTGTGTATGATCGACTATAATTTAATAAATTTCGCATTTTCTAAACTGGATATCCACCTTCGCGAACGCTTTCAATCAATGTGTGGGTATCCGTTTCCTCTATGATTACTAGCGGTTGGTGCCATCCACAATATCAACGGAAGATCTACGATCACGCAGATTCGCATTTTCCGGTTTAATCGCCTAACATTGCAGGTATATGTTAACTTTAGTTGTTAATATCGCATCCCGTTTATTTTACTTACAGATCATTTTGATTCGCAATTGGATTCGTCGCCGTACAAGGGATCGATTTGGGTAATTCATGATTTTATTTACTTTTAGCACTTTTATCCACCAATTTTTTAGCGTCACTGACTTACATTCGTTGTGGATTATGACGGATTTCCTCCCTGTGCCTATTCTCTGGAACATATCACTTTGGATATTTTATTTACGACTTTATTTTGGAATTATTGTATTTTGCATCCATGACAATTGGCAGTAAGCCTTATCTATGCTTTGTAAATTTTTTATGATTAACTTTTTGTAATTTATAAAGTTTTGGTTTGTTAATTTATTCTTTATTCTAAGTTCCGATCATTTTGATTAACCTTATTTATGACGCAAATTTTCTACATTTTTTAGAGGATTGTTGATTTATTCATATCTAATTTTCCTTATATTTTTACCCTTAGTCAACTAATCACTAGAATCACCTTATTTTTCAATACCTTACTTCCAATTCATGAATTGATTCTGGGTCACTGTGCTTTAAAATCCGTGCATTATTTTACTTTCAGTTGATAAATTTCGCCATCCGAAACTGATGAATTTAATTAATATTCACTGGGATTTTTACCACCGAGTTAATTTAACCTACTCGATTATTTTAGTTTTATCCAAATGAATTACTCTAATCTTATTAATGAGTTACTCGCTAAGAAATTATAATAATTAATGAACCAACTTATGAATTTAATCAATAGGTTAATGAATTACTTTATCTTTGATTTCATATTCTCGATCAATTGCTTCAAAGAGGAATTAATATTTCATTTTAATCTATTATTTTATTTTATTTTTTGTTCATTTCTCAAGAAATTACTTTCATTTTTCTCAATTACTTTAAATTTTCAGCCATGAAACAGTTTACTTTTCGGTGTTTACAATCGATAGTTACTTAAGTTCTTTAATTAATCCTTGAATTAATTTATTTATTAGCGATAAGTTTCATCTAATTTTATTTAAACCTGACTTTAAATTACTTTTTAGCAATAAATTTTATCCAATTTTATTTAAAACATGACTTTAATTTGCTTTTAGCAATAAGTTTTACCTAATTTTATTTCGAACCATTAATTTAATTTACTTTCAGGAATAAGTTTTATCTAATTTATTTAAAACATGACTTTAATTTATTTTAGAAATAAGTTATGTCTAGTTTATTTCAAATTATTAACACGGAATTAGCTATATCAACGATTTCAATTTAATTTATCTCCGTACCCTTTCCCTTTAATAGACCTTAGGCGCACATTGTGTTTGTATTATATTTACTGAGTGCCCACTGGACTACTCGATGTGATGATTTTTAGCCGTGTGTAGTATGATTTTAGGTCGATTTTATAGAAAGGAGAAACGAGGAAGCAGCCAGAGACTTCTTCCTTATTTCTCGTTTCAGCTATAGGGATAATATTGACGTTACGACCCCTGCGTTCGGCACGCTGAGTCTTCACGGGTACATATCATTGGCGATTTTCCACGCTCTTACACAAATCTGTACTATATAGATTTTACTCTCTTGTAATATGTATTGGCTGTGGGCCGGAAAAATTTCGACAGAATTAATTTTAGTTCATTTAAATATATAAAAACAATTTATTAATATTAATAATATTTATTAATTATAAACAAATAAACATAATTACCATCCAATGTCAATCCATAATAATAAAAAATAGCATAATATTGCATAAAAATAAAAATACCTCTCCCCCCACGCCGACATCCAAGCAGAGCTCTACCGAGGTTGCAAGGATGTGACGTGGAGAGAGGGCTCCAAAATAAACATTTCTCACCTAAAAGTAAGATCTTGAAAAATAGTTTAAAAAGGTTTCAAAATAGTTTCAAAAACAGTTTAAGATTTGAAAATATGGTTAAATTTAATGTGAAAATGGATCAGTATTTATACCTATTTTCTGTCCCTAACCTCGCATGTTAAATTTGATGCAGTAAAACAAAATTCGACCTTGCTATTTTCTAGTGAATTCTATTCTTTATTTTTATTATTTTTTGATTTATTTTGATAATTTTTCATTTAGAATTTTTATTGAATTATTACTAATTCCAATTTTTTGAATTAAGTTTCATTTTCATGAACTTTTATTAATTTTTTCAATTTTGTCGAATTTGTTGTGTTTTCTTGTTATGTTTGTGTTGGTATCGTGCGAATCTTGGTGCGTTTTGTTATTATTTTAATTTATTTTTATGTTTATTATTTTATATTTAATTCTCTTTTTTCTCATATTTGATAGGGTTTAATTGATGTTTCAATAGGTTTATTTAAATTGCCTGTTATATTTGCGTGTGTGTTACTGATCCATTAAAACATTCCTCAAGGCCGTTTGCGTTCTGGCCCAACAATATCATTATTCTTTATTCGAAATTCCCTCACTTGGTAATATAAATCCACAAAGTTAAATGAAATTGATTCGTAGTGATTACAACAAAGCTGTTTGCAAGGAAAAAGTCATCGTTCACAAAGTGATTATCGGTTTCTTCTAACAAAAAACAGCTTAGCTTTGGCAGAAAAAGTGATTTCTCACCAGTGATTAAAATCTTTTAAAAATGAATCGGTATTTATACCTATTCTGTGACCCTAACATTGCGTGTTATTTTTGATGCATTCAAACAAAATTTGACCTTGGTTTTAATTGTAATATCTAATTTTTAATTTTATCATCTTTCTACATAAAATAAACAATCTATTTTATTAATTTTTTTTAATGGAATATTTCTAATTGAAAATATTCCTTTTTTACTTTCTTTTATTCGTTACTTTCTAATTTTTATGAATTGTTCATTTTTTTGGTCAAATCTTTATGTTATCTTGTTATTTCTATGGTAATTTCGTGCGGATCTTGATGCAAACCTGTTACTATTTTAATTTACTTTGATGTTTATTCTCTTATATTTAATTACATTTTCCTCATATTTTAGGGTTCTTTACTTGATGCTATTAGGTCTGATTTTAAATTTGCGTTGTTGTGTTTGCGTGTTATTTCCGGTTCATTTAAATAAAACCTTGTATTGGCCCAACAACAGTAACAGAATTATATTCATTTAAAATCCTTTGAAAATTTGAAAGATTGATTTAATAAATTATTTATTGATATGTATGCATGTAAAATAATTACACATTTATAGTTTTTATTTATACGGTATTTATATTTACTACCTCTTATATTCGGAGGGGTCGCTTATTTTTTTACAAGGAAAAAAACACGCTTCCTCTTATATTCGGAATACCACTTATAGTAGGAAAAACACGGTAGTACCAAAACACTACATCTAGTGTATTTATCATCAATGATAATTGTGCACAAAGCTATACAAATTTTACCGTTTATAATAAACTTGTTTAGACGTGCTTAATTTCATATAGTTTCGTCATCTGAAATTTATTTTAATAACATTGGTAAATTTCACATTTGGTGGGTTAGTGGGTATTTTGAAACTATATGGTTGCTACCCAGACAACCCCATACAAATATTCTTTCGCTTACCACTCGGCACCCGTTGCTAAGCAACGTTGGAATTGTGTTCGAGTGGGTAGATCGTCCGCAAAAAGTGAGCGCTATTGCTAATGCTATAATTGACCGAACGATTAGTGGGTCCAACGAGCTGCCGATAGAAGGCCTGTGCTCGCTTTAGATTTTATTTGGGTCCCTAAGTGACTCTTCAATTCTTTGTTGTCTCGATTTCCTATATTTGTTGGATGAATTAGGTCTCTTAATAATACAAACTATCAACGACATTATTTTATTAACAGGAACAACAATAACAAAAGAAAATTTGCGTTCATAGATTTACAATCCACCAGTTTCCTTGAGTCGCCGACGTTTTGCGCGTTCGGCTCTTCCTGGCCGGTGTCGGCTGGTTTGTCCTTGGATGTAGTTGGGTTTATCGTATCGCGATAAGCTAATTGCGCCGGGGCGAAGACCAACGGATACGTTACCGCCGCCCCTTCTTGGCTCGCCGACAGGGCTGTTTCTAACCCTTTAATTTGGGTCTTCAGGTTATGCGTTAACTATCTCTCGTCGGACCAACCTTTCTGCGCGGCTTCCATACTTTGGTAGACGATCTTGGCTCTCTTGGGTTCGATCCAAGTGCCTTTGATCTGCTGGATCTCCCTGGTAAGTTGGATTAACTGTTGGTGTAAATTCCGGTTGGCCGCCTGTGCTTTATCTAACTCCCGTTGGATTGTCATAATATTCATTTAAAACAAAACAAATAGTAGCTTGTCGAGAAAGAGCCTTGGGCATTTATTTACAAGTCAAACTCTAGTGAACGGGTTAGTTAAGGTTGTAAACAAAATAAATAAAAATTTAAATAATTCTAATAAGAATCTAAAACATGAAAATGAACACATTTATTGGGATTATCTTAAAAAATATCATGCACAAAATGTTCTCAACGACTATCTTCTTTTCTTGATGTACCGCTCTCTCGCGTAGGAGTGTTCACGACGGAGTTCGGTAATCTCGTCTTCATTCCTCATCTCTTTCGGCAAGATGTGTCGAGGAACTGCTACTCGCATTTCAGGCATTCGTCTCTGGAGGCTGGGATCGTTTAATTCATACGAGACATTATATTGCGGGGAATACCCGTCAGTGCTGGGTATCCGGCCCCCGGCAATGTCCTCGTTCACTCTCTGGAGGTATTGCCTTGCTTGCTCCACTTGACGGTTTGTTTCGGCTTGGTGACGCTCGAGGCGAGCCAGCAGGTGCTCCGCCTGCCCTCGTATTTCTCTCGCCGGATTCCTTCCGGGCTTCTTTTTAATGGCGACATATGGGAGGTCCACTTCATTGGAGTCGCCTTGTGTGCCACCTCGAGCTTCGCGGACTGGGGATATGGAGAAGCCCGCATCCCACATCGCCTGCCTACATCGGGCAGCCGAGTGGGTGGGGAACCGAGCTATGACTCTGGATGCATCTATCCATGAGTCTTCTGAAAATAGGTACAACATCATTTATATGTCAATATCCATCTGAATTATGCGTTTGCCTACGGGGATTTATAAGCGGATGCGTCCTATTCGCGTCATTATGTGTCGGGGGTCAACTCGTGGGTCTGTGGTTAGTCGGGTTGTCAAAATATTCGATCCGTTGGCAGTCATTCAGAGTCCTCTACCCCTTCACGTCATTATTATTATCGCATGTCAGAGAACCGGTACCTCATCAAAAGTTGGAATAAGAGTTGAAAAATTAATAATATTACTTCAAACGGTACCTTTAATGAAATTAAAGTTTACTCTTAGGTTGTCAAAACCTGGTGTCGATTATCTAGGATCAAATCTGCTTTCGATTTAACAATGAGCTACATCCTGCAGGGGAAACTGAATCCGTTTTCACTCTAATATTTTGGGGTTTTGTTAATACATTAAGTTTACCTTCATATCAATAATAATTAAAAATCTTTTATATCCTCAGATCTACTTGGCGTTAATAATCATTAGCATCTATTGAAACAATCCTAGATCTAACCTGATGTTACTAATTATACTCGATGACAAAAATAAAAAATTAAATTTACCTTTACGCTACTACTAAGGGATAACTACAATAAATTCGAGATTACTTTCGTGATGAAGATCATTGGTAATTATTAAAAAATTTCTAAATCAGTTTTATATCAATAATATTTAAATCTACTTTTAGAATGCTAACAATGGGTCAATATGAAAAATTAAACCTACTTTCGTTATTAATGGTCAGGAAATGTTAACAATATTACATAGACTTTTTATAATAATAATTGGCAACTGGTAATAAATCAAATCATTTTTACACCTATATTAGTTGATAACTATTAATCAAATTTGCTTGTACGTCGGTGATCATTAATGGGACACGCTTTTATCTTCCGTTATGATAATTGATAAAAATTTAACTTTACTTTGTATGATGCGTCGTTGATAATTATTCCAACTACTTCTATGATAAAGATATTTATTAACTATTAACAGAAATCAAATTTATTTATAAGGCACTAATATCTAATTTTTATCGAGTTAATAATAATTGGTACATGCAGGTAATCTAACTCACGAATTGGAAATAATTAGTTCGTTATCATATCATCGAGTGTTCAATGCATATTAATTAATTGAGTCGCTGCTTGCACTCATCCAGTAGGTCAAAATTACGGATCTCGTACTCGAAATTTAAACATTTTCAGTATCGTTGGTGATTCGTGGGGGTGGACTCTGACCACTGCCAATGGATGCTTATAGACCATTGCCATTTACGTTGCGGTTGGTGACTTAAATATGGATCGACTGGTGGATCTACCACTGGTTCTCATTGTATACTTATCAACTGCATGGTGATGAAATGCATAAGAAAAAATAAATCCTTGGAACGAATAATTAATTTATTAATTTTATCAGCGGTTTCTTTGGGTCCTGGTTCGGTTGGAAGTGGAGCTAAAATGGATCCGGAGTAGAATCACTTGCCTAAGGCTCGGAAGGTACAATTTTAATTTAGATAATAAAGTTTTAATATTTACTTGTCGGGGAATATTCGTCGGTGCTTGTGACGTTAAATTTCGAGCGTCCGTGGTGGATCTTTGGAGGTCGATTAACATTTCCAGACATGCTATTATTGATTCGAAATGACGAGTTTCCTGCCGACGACGAGATTTATATTGGGTGTGTGTGTCTGCAGTGTAGAGATTCGTAAACTGCGCACACTGTCTTGTCACGGCATCGACTATCAGGGCATGCGATGTATTGATTTGGTGAACTAGTTCGTCATGACATTTCGCCAAATGTCATGTCCTCTCGTTTCTCAGTTGTGGGATTTATAAATTTTGGGATTTTTGTTTATTCACGTTAATTTGCTGCTGATGAGGTAATCGATCTTTAGCATTTATTGGATTTCATGATTCGTTTTATTTGTAGAGTAAGTTATTTTGTACTTTCTACCTATGGGTTTAACCATTTTTAGATTATGGCATTGAAGTTTGAAATTCGCAACGGATTGCTTAGGTTGGAAAAGAATGTTACCAAAGTCAGATGGTTGTATCAAAGATTTACTAAGTTGTTTTACCGGAGAGATTTTCGTCCCTGTCATGGCCAAATCATTTTATAAATGGTTTCAGAATGAACCGATTATGATCAAGAACATTTCACCTCACCTTATCCGTAATTTTATGTGTGATCTTATATTATAATTTGCGATTTCTGTTTTTATTTTAAAATCGTAACTTTATGTGCGACATTTCGTTATAATTTATGTTTTTGTTTTTCATTTTAAAATTTACTTTATGTGAAAGTTCCTTTAGTTAATCATTTAACTAAGCTATTATGGATTAGATTGGGCGATGGATAGAAGGCATATGGTTTTTCCCTTCTATTTTGTAGTGTCGTTGGTTCAAAATTGGTTGGTTCTATGATGGCGTTCTGTTGGTTATTAAACGCTCAATTCTGTTATGGGTTAATTTGTCCGACTATGTATCTACTCTTTGATAGCCTCTGCATTTTATGGAATTTATTTGAAAATTGTTTTGTAAATTTAATTTAGTCGGTTAGTATTCCTATCTGGATTGTTTGCCTTTTATCATATTACGCTTTGGTCTTAGTCAGCGGGAAACAAAAACTTTCCATTTTGATGCTTTGGTTCAACCGATTCAGTCGTGAATTATAGTGGTTTAAAGCTCATTTTTGTCGGATTAGCTCGAGGCCAAATTGATTTAATTACTAATTTACAATATTCCACGTTTTGGTCATTGTATTAGGGATTTTGAATATTACGCGTCGGCTATATATTTCTAAATGTATTTACGGTTTTAATAAAACATTTCCTATATTTGGAACATGGAACTTCAGTTCATCGATGATTTTGTCAATATTTTACATGGCTTTTATGGGTTCTTCATACTTTTAACACGTCCTTTACATGGTTACACGTCATTTTAGATTAATGATTTGTCGATGATTAATTCGTTGGCGATAATACACACACTTACACGATTACGATCATGTGTTGGATGTTACTAGCTTGTAATATGTTTTGACTGTGGGCCTTAAAATGTAAAGCATTGATGGAAGAATTTCATTTTTAATAAGTATATTTTGCCATATAATACATTTGACTATGAATTTCTGAACATAATGTGGTGCATTCCATAAAACGTTGATCATAATAAAATAACACCCTCTCCCAACGCCGACACCCAAGCAGAGCTCAAACGAGGTTGCGAGGATGCGACGTGGAGAGAGTTCCAAACACTTCTCACTCACATAGAAATTTTTGATGTCACTGAATTACACTGATTAGACGTTGATTAAAAACTGCTTTCTAGTTTATGAAAACTGATTCTGGTTAAAAACCGATTAAAATTGTGTAAAAATGAATCGGTATATATACCTATTGTACGACCCTAACCTTTCGTGTTCTTTTTGATTTAGTAAAACAAAATTTGACCTTGTGATTTTCTGGTATATTCTAATCTTTAATTTTATTATTTTGAAATTTTATTTGACAATTTTTCTTTTGCATTTTTTAATTGAATTATTTCTAATTCAAATTCTTTGATTTTTATTTCATTTTCATGAAATTTCGCATTTTTTGTTAAATTGTCAAATTTCGATCAAATTGCTAGGTTTTCATGTTATGTTTATGTTTATTTCGTGCGGATCTTGTTGCGCTTTGTTATTATTTTTAATTTATTTTTGTGTTTTATAATTTTATATTTAATTATTCTCTTTCTCGCATTTTGATAGGGTTAATTGGTGTTTTAATAGGTTTGAGTTTAAATCTGCATGTTATATTTGCATGTGTGTTACCGATTCATTTAAACACTTTACAAGGCCGTCTGTGTTCTGGCCCAACACATTTTATAAACTTAAAATGCATGTTCTACTTTTTTCTCTTTTTTTGCAGTAATTTTTGATTTTAAACCCTAAAAATGTCAGTTAAAAAATTACCTTGATCACAAAACCGTAATATTAAAATTGGAAAGAGAAAAAAATTTTCTAAAAGTGCAACATATCTATCCAACTTTTTGCAATCAAATGAATCTAATTCAAATTTGGTTAATAATGATTTTGGAGAAGGTATATCACAAAATGAAAATTTGAGTGCTATTAACTCAAACGAAACTAAACAATTATAAAGTTTTTATATTTTGTTTTTTCTTACATTTGTCAATAAAAATTGATTTGTTAATTACTTTTTTTGACATCAACCAATTTTAGAATATTGAAAATTCGCTGTGCGCCAAAAAACAAAGAGTTCGCCCGGAACACTAGATTGTCTCGGTCTAGTCGGAACCAAATGGACCTTGGTCACTTGGAGTTCCTGTGTCTGCCACGAAAGCTGAAAATTGAGTCTCTCATTTTCGCGGCGAGAAGATATTGTTGGGTAAAAACTGATAAAAACCCTTTTTCTTTTACTTTTGTTTAGACAGCACGATAACGCCTGTGTGGTTTGAGCAGAAAATTTAAAATTATGTAAAAACGGAAATTTAAGGAAAAATAAAATAAATAAAAATTTAATAAAAATTTTGAGTCATAAAATGTAAAAATTTTAATTTAAATCAAAAAGAATAAAAATTTTATTAATTTTGGAAAATTCGAGAAATTCCTTGTTTTACTGCATCAAAACACACACACAAACAATAATGGTATAAAAGGCGATGCTGGCTAAGAAAAATTCAATGCATTTTAGTCCTTTACTCATTTTACCAAACATTATTTTTAATCATTGCAACGAAGTAATTTTATTTTATTTTATTTATTTGTATATATGATATGACAATACTAAATGATTTTTATGATTTTTATTCTTCATTTATTTCATCTAAGCTTTAAAAGAAAGAATTTTTTTTTGATCGAAGAATTCGACGAAATCGTTGAACTTTCATCATAAAGGAATTAAATCTTAAACAGCATATCGAAACCAAATTTAATCGACATAATAGATTTACATGCAACAAGATAGTAAAATGAAAGTGTTTTATTTTCGTTACCCCGGATCGAACCGGTCGTTAGTGGAGGAAGCCGCGGTGCCGGTAGTAACCAGGCCTGCCCAGTATTCTCCCCTTCCTAAATCCTATCGCCCGACCCTCGAAAGAGTAGTGTTGAGGTCCTGGGAAAGGTTAAACATAAAGTTTATATCACAACAAATGAAAAATATACAGACGAGCATATAGAAGAATCAGAAAGAATGTTTTTTGGTGTGATCAACAAATGTTATTCCAGTATAAAAGTATTATATAGCTCATTAAAATTCGCGACTAATCACATTAGGAAATTCAATCGGCCATAGATCGCATTTTCGTATCAAATTTAAGTGTTAAAGTCGATTTTTGAATGTTACTCAAAGACTGTACGTTACTCATTACCTAGACATCGAACGCCGTTCATTTCATAAAATCGAATCCACTTCTCATAATCTGCAAAACAACTATTAACGTATCTCTCATATTTATTATTATTATTATAAAAAATTTTATTATTAATTTCATTTTATTTTTCATAATTATTATCATTGTCAATAGTATTATTTTATGACCCTACTGTTATTATTAATAAAAATTTTATCATTATTATTACTGTCGGTTACCTGATTTTATTATTTCGGTTATATATTTAAACCCACCCATTTTATTATCAAAGTTATCAACTACTCATAATATTATTAGTATTATTATTTCCTTACCATTTAATTGTTAAAATCATTATTAATTACGGAGCAATATTATTATTATTATTATTAATTATTATTATTATTGTTATTGTTGTTGTTGAAATATTATTATTATTATTAATATTATTATTATTTTTATTAAAATATTATTATTATTATTAATATTATAGTACAGTATTATTATAGTTATAAACTATATAGTACCATTAATGTCAGTACACGATATCATTGGAGTCAGATCATTATCCTTAGAATGATCCGGATATTGTCATTATCAATATTATTATCATTATTATTATTAATCTTACTATCATTAGTAGTAATATTTCCTTATTATTATTATTATTATTATTATTATTACCAAAATAATACTATCATTATTATTATCATTATTATTATTAATATTATTAACGCATTATTGTATCCCTCAAACTATGTATATCATTAGTTGCCGTAAATTGTCTAGTATACTTCTAGTATTACTATTATTAAAATACTACTGTTATTGTAATTATTATTATTATTATTATTTCAACATCGTTATTCCTGTCGTCAGGAATCATATTACTATTATTATTATTATTATTATTAAAATATTATTATTGTTATTATGCATGTTAGACATACTACAGTGATTGTTATTGTAGAAATAATATTATTATTGTTATTATTATTATTATTATTATTATCATTTGGATTAAGCACCAAATTATTATTATTATTATTATCATTGTTATCAAAAATTATTGACAACCTATCGTTAATATTATTATTATTATTAATCTATTAATTATCAATGAAAAACTTTTACCAACATGCAATTTAACCAAGACTCATAACAAACAAGTTTTATTTAGGTTTAAATTACTATCAAAAATAACGGAAAAAATTTTCCCATAGATAAATTACAATTTTCGGAGTTTCCGTTGCGGCTCGTTTCTGGGCGTTCTATAATCTTAATGATAAATAAAATAGATTATATCTTAAAGATCATACCTGAAAGAAAGTGTGGAAGTTGAAATGGATCATCACGGAAGCTTTGATTTCAGTAGGGAACCTAAAATCTCTAAAATAATAATTAAAAAAGATACAAAATTTTATAACCTTGGGAATTTGCCGATTGTTGACTCGTTGCTATGGCAACGAGTGAAAAGCAAAAGATGAATTACTTTAATGTGTCCAAACAAAAATAATAAAATTTAAATTGTTGGAGAAATAATTTTTAATACTATTTTACAATAAATTTTTGTAAATCATTTTAGGTAATTTAACTTAAAAATTTCTATATTTGAAGCTAATAAATTTAAATTTGGTAAATTAATTTTTAAATAGAAAAATATAAATTTCATAATGTTATTGTAATTTTGATAATATAATGAATTACATAACTACCCTTGGTTATCACAGGTATTGTCAATGTTATCGTTGCTAATGCCTGTTATAATTAATTGATAATAAAGAACCAGTAGACTCCGTTAAGACATATAAGTAGAAAAGGACATACCCATCCTTCCCCCATCCAGATGGCATAATTGTTTGTTGTATTAAAAATGATTAAAATATATTACTTATTATGCATGAAATAGAGAATAATAAAAATAAAGTTAAAAATTAATTTTGTTTAGTGGATCCAGATAGGAAAACTCTAGAACAATTCCTAAGGGACATAGCCGGCTACCATCAAACCGCAGTAACACAAACTCAGAGGGCCGAGGCCATGGTACTGAAGTGTCGCTACATGGAGCAGACATGGCTTCGCCCCGAAGCGGCAACCAAGTTGAGGGTAGAGATTGACACATTGAGGACTCAGTTAACTCAGAAGGACGAAGCCCTGCGATCGGCCGAACAGAAGGCCCAGGAGCTAGAAAAACAGGTAGCAGAATGGAAGTTGAGGAATAACATCCGGACAGGTCTCCTGCAGAGTGGTGTCCACCTGTCTGAAGAACAACAAGCAATAGTGTTGAGGAATGCCACCGGAAAAGACGCTGGCACAGGAAACATAATATCAGGCCCCTCACATGCATCAGAAGAGTTGCCGAAAAGGAATCGCAAGAAGAACCGGCCAAACAAAAAAGAGAGGGAGCGGCAGTTTAGGCTAAATCGTGCTCGCCTGTTGGGGCATATCTTAGATGCCAATGGGTTTTGATTATGCAATTATGTACTTAATTTGACTAAATTAGTAGATGTTAACAACTTATTAATCGTGTAATTTATAGATGTAAAATTGTTTATTTATTTTAATATAACTTGTTAACTTAATGTTGAATTTGTTATTGACGTGTGGATGTGATTGAAGTTGTTGAATATGGAGAAACAGAGTGATCTAATGATTAGATAAATTGGTAATTAGATAGATAGATGAAAGGAGGACCGATTAAGTAAGAGCATGAAGTCTTCTATGACAGCTCATGGACCCGAGGGGGGGTTAGGGCATTAGCAGTTCTTGAGAAGGAGCTCACATTTTGCTAACCTTCCACCCACTAGTTCACAGTACCAACGTCATTATGACGAGTGACTAGCGGTTCAAATTCTTATGTAGGCGCTAGGTGGGGATAATAACCCTTAGGCAGTTCAAACTATTTTAAGGATCCATCAGTGCCCAGCAATATTACCTCAGCCTGCAGGTTTGAAATTTCCTCGAACACTAAAATAAAACTTAATTTTACTTTTGTTTTTCTTGATTTTATTTTTATTTATGTTTTTCTGCTTAGATTTTAAGGTGTTTAATTTATGTTTTATGTTATGTTGATCTGATTAAGCAAAATCTCAGGGTCACATTGTAATGGCCCAACAATCTGTGAAATTTAATAATTTATTGAAAATCACACAAATCAAATGAATATTTTAGTTTTTAAAGATTTTGATGTTTTATTTGTTTTCAACCATCGGAGCCCAACAATTTCAATGAAAAACATCACAACAGTATTTATTTATTTATTTTTGAGAATTTTAAATATAAAAAATTTGAATTACTATTGTTCTAAAAAATGGAAATTAAATTTAAAATAAATATTATAATAAAATAAGTGATCAAATATGAATTCTTACAGTTGTGATCAAAATAAATATAACTATTTATGTTTGAAATATGTAAATAAATACTTTTAATCAATAACAATGTTGTTTAAATATTGTTTTCAATAAAATTATAATTATGCATAAACATAAACGTAAACGTTTGGGATTACCACCTAGATGGCTTAATTGCCCAAGAATAGGAAATGTAGTTAACGGTAGCAGTTATTTTCCTATTATTTTTACTACCAATGTTTAAGATTTGTTTATTCCATTTAAAACACCACTTGATTCCAAATTTGACAGTGAAATGTCTCCTGCAAATGCATTTAATTGGAATCTTTATTGGCGTCTAAGAAAACTGTAAATTATTAAAATACTGATTGTTTCAGCAAATAAAGACATTTAGGAAAGGTTAGGTCTAATTATTAACTTAACGAAAACAGAAAGATATTACAAGCTGATCAACTTAATGGACGGAAACAGTTTGCCAGAATACCTTGTGAAGGGTTATTATTTTTATAAATATATATCTAAATATGTTAAATGATGAAATATTCTAGTCACGACGGTCCTCCTACAATTGAACAAGTGGAATCATTTTTGACTATTTGTATGAATTTTTTTAATCATAATGATACTTCTTTTATTGGAGTCCACTGTACTCACGGATTTAATCGTACTGGTTTTATGATTGTTCTTATCTTGTAGAAAAATGTGACACTGAGTTTGTTTTATATTTTTAATTGCAACTGATAACACTTGAAAAGGCTAGAAACGGCTGTTCAGTTATTTGCAAATTCCAGGCCTCCTGGTATTTATAAACAAGATTATTTAGATGAATTAATGAAACGATATGAATGCGACGAGGGGTTAGTCGCACCAGACATACGAACTGGGGTATTTTTTTATTCTTATTAAAAATCTTTTGTTTATTTTAAAAGAACTATTAATAATTTAATTATCTAGAAACTAAAAATGTAATATTGGAGTTAATTTCTCAAATAGAAATGAAAATGATTTAACTTTAGATTTTAATTTCGAATTTTCAAATTTATTCAATTCTTTAAAAAATCAAACAGAAATCATAATAAAATATCAATTTTACTTTACAATTCTTACATATAGTTTTGTAAATAATTATTTTCCTCGTATAAAATTGTAACTAATCAGTTACATATTTCACGCATCGTCTCGATCTTCATTTCTTGTTAAATTTTTCCAGATTTCTTAATTTGGTGGGTGCTGTGTATGATCGTTGGAGCGTTTTGTCTCGTTCATTCTAGACTTGCTAAATAGTACATGAATAGCGTTTAGGTAAATAAAATTGAGCAATAACAATTTCGTGGTTCACGGATTTAATTCATGGCTAGAAATGGTAAATTATTCCACTTGAATGATGAATTCTTAACTACTTGAATATTCACCACCCTTCCAACTAATTAATAATAAAAACATACATTGCAATCAAACTTTAATTTGTATTACTTTTCATTATGAAGTAATAAAAACATAATAATAAAAAAGCATAAACAATAAAAATTTGGCAACTTTTATGACTTATGAATTTTTGTAACTTTTAAACCTCGATTTTTAGCATGATCTCTATGTTTTTGAACATGTTATATTTCACCCCCAATTCTGTTGATATATGTTTTCTGTAGTTATATAAGCGACAAATTATTATTTTTCAAAGTCATCGTTGTTAGACCGCGTGACTGTAGTATTTATTAAATTCGTTTCTATAATTTGTAAATTTATATTATAATATTAAAATAAGAGGATTATGTTATGTATCTTATATCACGAGCAAGAAATCAATGAATTTATAATCCAAACATTCTATTATTTTATAGTACATATTTACTTTATATTTACATGTACATTTTTAATACATTATTTACAACTATACTTTACATATAACACTAATCAAGGCTAAATTAACGGATAAGTAATTTTTGAATTATTTTATTAAGTTAAATTATATACCTAACTAACCAGTCTCTTATTATTTCCCATAATTACTTAAATGTAGGCTTATAATATGCATCAGTTAGGGGTATAAAACAACTTAATAACATCTACAAAAATTAGATGTCCTGGATTATAATAATAACATTTTTCGATCAATATTTTACCACATCAATAAGCTTTCAATTCCGGAACAGTCATTTTCTTTACCGTCTTTAAATAATGTTATAGTCATTTACAATTGTTTATTCAAACTCCAATGAATTAATAATTATTCTTTTTTTAACAAGCTTTTGGATTTTCAGATTTGTAGATTCAAAATCACTTTGAGTTTCTAAAAAAGATGTCAGTACATCTTTGCTTACTCTTTAAATATTCGAGTACAAAATTAAATATTATTAAATTCCAATATTAACTTTAAAACATTTCTTAAGTTTACATAACAAATTGAAATTTAAGTGAAATGAATGAAATTCTAACGACACAAATTAGATTTTTGTAAACCAAAACTTCGACATAACAAAGTTCACGGCGTTGAATATTTAAATTTTACAGTATAAGACAATCCGTCAAATAGCTATCAGAAGAGTAGATTCGTTCTTTCCAAATCGATCATTCATAGATACCATTATCAATACGTACCATATAGCACCCAGAATAAACTGAAATATTTAGAGATTGTACAACCATTCTTTTTATACGAATTTTAAACAAAACTGATCTTTCATATGGTTATTACATTCTGTTGAAAATTCATTTAGATCAAACCAGCGATTAAATACAACATTAAAGGTTTCTTTATTGCTTCCATATTCAACTCACATCAAAAGAATTATTTCGTTCAATCTCTGATTTATAATAAAACACACCCCTATTTCAAAATCTTCCATGGATAACACAATTATTTTTTATCTACCTGTATTGTATGATGTTTTGTTTTTTACATTTTACAAAAGTATTTTATATTATTTTTACGGTACATAATTAGATGACTGTGAAGATGAAGATGAGTCGCACATTCCTGACCAAACTGAAGATTTGGACAGTAACGGGGATTCCGATAATTCTGGAAGCACCAATAGCTCTGAAAATATTAAGTCTAAAGTAAAAAATCCGAAAAAGCGACCGAGAAAAGCTTTTATTGCTCCGAAGAAAGCAACGTTTATGGAAGGTGTAAGCAAAGTTTCGGTTGTCATGGATACAGCTGTTATTGAAGAGGTACAAGTAAAAGTGCGCGATCTCATGTCAGTATCAAAATATGAGTTCGTCGGCAGCCAACCGGTATCAATGACTAATCAAAACCTGAAATTGTTAACGGAAAAGAAAATATATGGTCACCTGGAAAGCCGATGGAACTCGATACTTAATGCTGATAGCTGACAAAGATCTGATCTATATGTTTGATAGAGACAATTGTGTTTATAAAGTCGAGAATATTAGTTTTCCGAAAAACGAAAACGAGCATTATACAAATACTCTCGTCGACGGTGAGATGGTTATCGACATCTATAAAGGTACAAAATACCCTCGTTTCCTAATCTATGATATCATGACGATCGATGGGGAATATGTCGGGAAAGAGGTGTTCAACAAACGCTTTACCACAATCAAGAAATGCATTATCGATATGAGAGACAAATTTGTAACACCGGAAATGCGTCGCCACGAATCGTTTTCGGTTCGAATAAAAGATTTCTGGCCACTCGAAAAGACACATGAAGTCTGGAATGGGAAATTCCGGGAAAAATTAACTCATGAAATGGACGGATTGATATTCCAACCCTGTGGACCGGATGACTTCTATGAACCTGGAACTTGTCCGTTCATTTTGAAATGGAAACCGCCGGAATTGAATTCGATCGATTTCCTACTGAGATGCGAATATGAAACAGGAGTCGAGTAAATATTGTTATTTATCTTCATAACAGCAACAACAACCGATTTTGTCTAGTATTGTGCCGAATTTTGTCGGGAAACTGTATGTTTCTGGAGAAAAGATGTTTTTTGGTAAAATCGATCATATCAAAAAAGATTTGCGTGAAAAATACAACAATAAAATTGTTGAATGCGTTTTAAACCGGACGACTTTGCAATGGGTAATCATTAGAGAACGAACTGATAAATCAAAACCGAATCACATTTCAACTGCCAAATGTAAGTAAAATTAGTAAAATTTATTTGATTGTGAACACCTTTTCAGCGGTTCTCGAGAGCATTGGGAACCCGGTGACAATTGAACATGTTTATAGAGCTATCAACTACGTCAAACACAGTTAGTTTAATCCCTACTTCTCACTTTCCACATATTTATATGAATGTTTTAGATGGCATCCATTCCCACCGATAAAAACCGTCCCGGACAGATGTTTGTAAAAGAATGATTATGTACATTATTTAAAATAAATAAAATTTTGAATTATTTTGATCTTTCAATTTTAATAAATTGCATAATTGTGCACAAGGCTAGTCTGTGTCTCCATCAAGTGGGGTCAAAAAGTACCTAGACATTACAGGACAAATTAAGCTTAGATTAACGAGAGGTTCCAAACTACTGGTACATTACACAACCTTCACTGTGAACACACGGTTACCACTAGCATTATCGTCACTATTACCAAATTAATAAGTGTTTTATGATACAGAACATAATTTTTTGAAGAGGCTTAATATTTTATGCAAAAATGGAAAATAAAAAATGTCAGATAATAAATTTGTAGGCTGTTGGGTCCAAAACCCACTAAATACTGAAGAAAGGTTTCAAGCAAAACTTTATCAGAAATGCTAGTAAAAAGAATTATTATGAAATAGAAACTGAAATATTGTATTGAAGTTACAAACACGAATCCAAAACGATTTTACGATATTTAGAAGGAGATCCTTAAAAAATAGCAAGTTAATTGCACCGAATAAGTCATTGTGGAAGGAAATCAACTGAGATCTTTGGCTAAAGAGGCAATGACTACAATTTCTGAGCATGATACCAGGTCTGAATTTACAGGTAAATGTTTTGGTTTTAATGTTTATCTAACGCAGAGCTTCTTAAACTTACAATAATGCACGACCCCGTTTATGATTGCGAGTTTCTTGATGACCCCATACAAATATAAAAGAAAAATAAATTTATATTTTTTTAAAATTCCTATAACATCTAATTCTAATTCATAGTAAATGTTATTCAAATTATTACAATACTCTTAATAGAAATGCAGGTGCAAACAATCTTTCTGAACTAGAAGATTTTTGATGTATTTATCTACGATTATTGCTATTTTATCTTTATAACAATAATTTTACAAGTTAAAAAACATTTTCTGTTAAATTGTATTTTTATCTCTCGCGATCCCAGAATTTTGCTACGCGACCCCGAATGGGGTCCAACCCATGGTTTAAGAAGCCCTGATCTAACGAGATCAGCCAGAAAAAATGTTGAAAAACCCAAATATAGCATATTGGTGGGTTACTGGGTGTTGAGATTTTGGAAACGATATGGTTGTTACCAGGACAACCCAATACAAATATTTTTCGCTTACCACTTGGCACCAGTTACTAAACAACGTTGTAACTGTGTTCGAGTGGGTGGATCGTCCTCAAAAGTGAGCGCTATTATTAATGCCATAATTGACCGAATGATCCATGAGTTCAAAGAGCTGACGATAGAAGGCCTGTGCTCGATTTCGATGTTAAGGTCCTATTCTATTCCAATCTTATTCAAATGTTAACCCATATGGTTCTATCCTTTATCATCATTATATCTGTTCCCATAATTCTCATTGTCGTATTACTGATTTTTGTTATGATTGTTGGGCCAGAACACAAACAGCCTTGTAAATGTTTAAGTGAATCGGTAACACACATGCAAACACAACATGCAGATTTAAACTCAAACCTATTAAAACACCAATTAACCCTATCAAAATATGAGAAAGAAGACAATTACATATAAAATAATAAACATAAAAATAAATTAAAATAATAACAAAAAGCAACAAGATCCGCACGATATAAATATAAACATAACACGAAAACCTAACAAATTCGACAGAAATTTGATAATTTAACAAAATATGAAATTTCATGAAAATGAAATAAAAATCAAAGAATTTGAATTAGAAGTAATTCAATAAAAATTTTAAAAGAAAAATTATCAAATAAAATTGCAAAATAATAAAAATTAAGATTAGAATACACTAGAAAATTCCAAGGTCGAATTTTGTTTTACTAAATCAAAAAGAACACGCAAGGTTAGAGCCAAAAAATAGGTATATATACCGATTCATTTTCACACAATTTTAATCATTTTTTCAGTTTTTCAAACTTGAATCAATTTACTCGATGTAAGTGTGAGTTTTATTTTGAGACTCTCTCTCCACGACGCATCTTCGCAACCTCAATAGAGCTCTGCTTGGATGTCGGCGTGGGGAGAGTGATGTTTTTATGATATTTTGTTATGTTTGGATCAAGTAACTTTTATGTTATTTTTAATAATAATAAATTATTTATAATACCTAAATTATTTTCGTTATAATTAATTTTAATTGTCAAAATATTTCCGGCCCACAGCCAAAGACACATCACAAGTCATTAAAATCAGACATATTATTCGAATTCGTGTAAGTGCGTGGAATATCGCCAATGATTCGTGCCCGTGAGGACTCCGGCGTGCGGAACGCAGGAGTCGGAACGTCAATATTATTCCGTATAGAAGAAAGGAGGGATAAGGAAGTAGTCTTTTTGGCTATTTCCTCGTCTCTCGATTTCTTTAAACTCGACCTAAACTTTATTTACACTCGGCTCAAAATCATCACACGAGTAGTCCAGTGGGCACTCATTAACTATAATATGAACACAATGCGCCTAAGGTCAACCAGGGGAAAGGTGACGGGAATATAAAATGAAATCGTTGTTATAAAAGTTAAATAAATAATAGATTCAGACTATCACTAGATACTTAATATGATTGTAAATTTTCAAGCCACAGAGGCGAAGTTAAAATAGTTAGAAATATGGAACGGCTACCATGGACCTATAATAATTAGGGTTACCATTTAAATAAACCATGGAGCTAAGTAGTCATTATGAAATTAAACTAAATCGTGAACACATAATTGTTATTTTGTAAGTAAACCAGTAGAGTAAGCATCCAAAATTGATTATGATTTTAGTCTTCAAATAGCTTAGATAATTAAAACCATTGAGTAAACCCCAAATATCTTATCAAGGACCCATACTGTTACCCAAGTATAGATAGATTAACTGAGATGTGTACTACTATAACGAGGCTCGGTCACCTGAGGATAAAATAGAATAGCGCAACTACAGTAACAATCAAAGTGAATATATTAATCCCAATAAAAACCAACCCAGAAAAGTATAAATTGTATAGAGTCAATATTTTTTATTTTATTATTAACGAATTTTTGGGAATGAATTAAAATTAATTTACCAAAATTACGAATTACCAAATAAGACCTCCGAAAAAAATTGAGTATTGACGACATAAGAAATACGACTTATAAATCGAAAGAAAACTCCAATAATTTAAATCATTATAAATAGAAAAGAGAAATTACCCAATTGATTTACGTACAATCAGATAATCACAAATATTCTAAAGATCACAACCGATAAGAATAAATAATCCATAAGTCAGATTGGGAAAACCGCTGAATAATTTCGATCCGGAGGCAGCGGCTCCATCCAGTTGAAGCTGATGGCCGAGTTGGTAGAGTAAGCCTAAGGTCGCTAATAGCAGAATATTTGATTCCCAAGCCATATTCCCCGTTAAACCTGTTTATCTAACAACGACTTCCTGAAAAGTAAAACATAAATCCCATTAATTGGAAAACGAACAAAACCTTACCGTCTGGAATAGCGAATCCATAACAAAACGGAAATGTGCAAATCAATATTAAATATCAATACACAAGGCAGACATCCAAATAGTCCACTACAGTTAGTGTATGCCGACTTATCACGCACCAAGGAATCGAACAGAACATGACATTTATGGGGAGAAAATCAATCAGTCAATTCCACTCACACATCGAGAGATAGTAGTAAAAGGGATATCACCCACCTATATACACACCAATGATAACCTGATCCTATAATAAGTGCTGACAATCACAATCGATCAGTAGTTTGGATAATTTTTCCTTAGGAAATGCACCGACAACAGGACCTCAGCAACAAGAATACATCGACCAGAGAGCCACACAAGGACGTAGCTCCGGATCCAGATCCTCAGACTTGGGGTAAAAATTTTATTATGGGAACTCTGATATTTTATAATTTTACGAATTTCGATTTCAATAAATTCTTTTATAATCCTATTTTGATTTTTAGTTTTAGTAATTATTATAAGAATTTTAACTATTAAATTTTAGGAGGTGAATTTTCTGGTTTTGAATTTTAGTTCTAATAATTATTACAAGAATTTTGACTGTTAAATTTTAAGATGTGAATTTTCTGTTTTTTGAATTTTAGTTCTAATAATTATTAAAAGGTTTTTAACCGTTAAATTTTAGGATATGAATTTGCTGATTTTAAACTTTGTTCCAATAATTATTATGAGAATCTTAAACATAAACTTTTAGGAGATGAATTTTCTGATTTCCATATAGTATTTTAATTTTTATTTCTAATACTGATAAGGAAAATTTTAACCATTAGATTTAAGACATGAACTTTCCGACTCCCCTAGAGTATTTTATTTGCGATTTTCATTTCTAATGATTATAATAGGAATTTAGATTTAAGATATGACTTTTCTGATTTTGAGAGAGCTTTTATTTTCTGATTTTATCGCCATTAATTATAGTAAGGATGTAGACTCGTCAATAATTAAATTTGGAGATACGAATCTTCTGATTCTAATATGGACCTTTATTTCGATTATAGTAGTAACCCAGATCCGTGTACAATTGAATTTTCAGGGGGATGGCAACGCTTTTGAGGCCAACTTGGATACTTATGTTGGGAAAATTGTCGATTACATGAGATTGAAAAACCAATGTTATGATCAATCTCCTTGTACTCTGGGGTGATTTATTTTTGAGCAATTCGATAAGAAGAGTTTTGATGCGTAGGCCAGGTATTAGACTGTATAAGTTCAACGGTGATCAACTCATATAAAATAATGATAGTGCTATCTAAATAAAACACTCAAAGAAATTAGGAAAACGTAAGAGAGGTCGGCGATATATTTGATGTAAGGCAAGGAATATGAGATTTAACACACAGAGAATTTAAAGGATTTAATTATATTTTATTTAGAACGATCAGGACCTTTTATTCGGGTCCCCACACACGTTGCCGACCAGTGGAGGCGAGCGTGGCGACGCTTCGGGAGAGAAAGGTACCCCGAGGTGCCTCAACCAGAGCCCCGACGGACCAATTGGCAGTCGTTGGGAAATAGCGGCAATCCATTGTTGCCTGATAGACGATGGGATGATCAGATTCCGGCCCAAGAAATCATGGATCATGCCCGATATCTCCTCAACCGCCTTGAAGACCATCAACGGCAGGTCGACTTGTACGTGGTCAGGGCCAGACAATACCTGGCCAACGTGGAAGACGATATCGCGGCCGGTAGGATCGCGAATTCCTACTGTTACCGGCCGCCGCCCAACTACAAACCTGGCCGCAACACAAAGCGACCGGTATTTGTGATTGATGAACATCTGTTCACCCAGTCGACCCCGGATGCCCAACAACATTTGTGAAATACATTTTAAAGTTAATAAATAATTAGTTACTGTTCGCTATTTTCTTTTGCTTGTTGATTAATATTACTAATTGTGTGATTAATCCCATAACTAGAGATTTATAAACGAAAAAATTGATAATATTATTTATAGAAATGGAACCCTTAAAAATCCTACAGAAAGAACTGGAAAACGCCAGGGCAATCAATAGAAATCTTCATGGCCAAATCACTCAGTTGTCCCTGGAAGCGCAGCAGATCAAAACCACATGGGTAGAACCCAGGAAGGTAAAATCGCTTTACCAAAGACTCACCGCAGCCCAAAAGGGATTGGCAGATGAAAGACAACTGAATCAAAGTCTGAGGATTCAGGTGAAGGGGTTAGAAGTAACATTATCAGCCTGCCAGGAGGGAGCTGCAGTTACTTGCCCTCTCGTCTTTGCTCCTGCCCAACTAACAGGCCGAGAAACGGCAACGACTCCAAAGACTACTCCGATCTCGAGCAGTTATTGACCCGGACGAAAGGAGCGGGCCAAGCATTGAGCCGCTCGATTGTTAAGCCAAACTCAACAGACTCTTTAAGAATGTATCGCTTTTATCAATTGTGTAGATATGTGTTTTGTCTCAATATATGGTAGTTATTAGCTCGATCATTGTTTAAAGAACTCGGTGAACTCGAAGGATAAAATATGATAAAATTTACGACATAAGCGGACCTGATATGCAAAGCGAGCACAAGTCTTCTATCAACCGCTCGTTGAACCCAGAGATCGTTCGGGCAATTACAGTACTAGTAATAGTACTCACTTGCGGACGGTCTACCCACTCTAACACAGTTTCAACGTTGCTTAGCAACGGGTGTCGAGTGGCAGTAAAGAAATATTTATATGGCGTTACTTGGGTAACTACAACATAATTTAAACAAACACCAACACCCAGTAACCCACCATGATTATTAAACCCTTCGTTAATTTACGTATCCTCGAATTATCGCTACTGTCCATATCCCTATTATAATTATTACGGTAATCTTCATTTTTAATTATTTTTTCTCTTATCTTCCATTTCGCGTTCAATTCACCAGTAATATTATCATTGTTGACTTCGGTACCATTATTATTAATATGATTTTTTCCATCGTTATTATTGTTGGGCCAAAACACAAACGGCCTTGTAAATGTTTAAATGAATCGGTAACACACATGCAAACACAACATGCAGATTTAAATTCAAATCTATTAAAACACCAATTAAACCCTATCAAAATATGAAAAAGAAGACAATTACATATAAAATAATAAACATAAAAATAAATTAAAATAATAACAAAAAGCAACAAGATCCGCACGATATAAATATAAACATAACACGAAAACCTAACAAATTCGACAGAAATTTGATAATTTAACAAAATATGAAATTTCATGAAAATGAAATAAAAATCAAAGAATTTGAATTAGAAGTAATTCAATAAAAATTTTAAAAGAAAAATTATCAAATAAAATTGCAAAATAATAAAAATTAAGATTAGAATACACTAGAAAATTCCAAGGTCGAATTTTGTTTTACTAAATCAAAAAGAACACGCAAAGTTAGGGCCAAAAAATAGGTATATATACGATGCATTTTCACATAATATTTAATCGTTTTTTGAAATTATCAAACTAGTTTTAAAAACCTATGTAAGTGAGAGTTTTAATTGAAACCCTCTCCACGTCACATTCTCGCAACCTCGATAGAGCTCTGCATGGATGCTGGCGTGGGGAGAGCAAATTATTTATGAATTTTTGTATGGATTGGATCGTGTTGGTAATTTCATTTTGATTTTAATAAATTATTCATAATATATAAATTATGTTTTTGTTTTTAAAATTTGTCGAAATTTTTCCGGCCCACAGCCAAGACACATCGCAAGTCATTAAAATCAGACATATTATTCAGATTCGTGTAAGTGCGTGGAATATCGCCGATGATCTGTGCCCGTGAAGAACCGGGGTGCGAAACGCAGGGATCGGAACGTCAATATTATCCCGTATAGAAGAAAGGAGGAATAAGGAAGTAGTCTTTTGGCTACTTCTTCGTCTCTCGTTTTCTTTAAATTCGACCTAAATTATTTTACATATGGCTCAAAATCACCACACCGAGTAGTCCAGTGGGCACTCATTAAATGTAATATAAACCCAAATGCGCCTAAGGCTAGATAAAGGGGAGGGTGATGGGAAAAATTAAAATAAAATCGTTTCTATGATCAGGATATAACGGCACAATATAAAAAAATAGATACCGTAAATACTATGATTAAATATGAGAATCTATAATGAAAACCAATAATGAAACGACGCGTGAGGTAATATATTAACTACCATTAAGAGCTTTACACCGATAAGACTAAAATTACTCAATCCCAAAAATTAGTGTACCATTTAGTACTCGTAAAGTGAAAATTCCGATATAAAATGACTGATTGTCGAATCATAAAAATATAATAATTAAGTAAAAATTAAAGGTAACCCGATAAAGTAGGACTGAAATTATTGTAATCACTAGAGTAGCTGACTAACTAAATCGGAATACTACAGATAAAAAATGCGAATTGTTAAACGAATTAATGAGAAAAGTCCACAACAATATAAATTAATTTGTATTTCTTATAAAGTAAGCCGTGTCCTCACTCTCCATCAGCACAGAAAGGAAACATAGATCGGACAAGATCCTTCCGATAATATTGAATCAATAGTCAGAGTTCGCATCTATAAAATTAACATAACGACAATAGGAAGCATAAGATTCATACCTGACGAAATTTGTTTTTAGAATAAAAATTCAGCTAATGAATAACTAGACTCCGCCTAAGATTAATCGCTAAATTCCACCAAAAATTACTTAACGATACCAAATATTAAATGGTTAAAACCCGTCTAAAGTTAATATAACGATAATAATAAGGACAAATTTCAAACCTAACAAAATTGTTCCAAATAAAATTTAGTAATTAAATAGTAAGAATCCGTCTAGAATTAATATAATGACATTAGTGAAATAAAATTCGAACCTTACCAAATACAAAATTAACAAATAGAATATCCCTTTAATCACTTGCTAAAACAAAATCGAGAACTAAGAATATCCGGAAAAGGTTTACTTTGAGATAATAAATAAGCGGCAACCACAGGCAAGCATTTGGTTGTTAGAGAATTCCACTTCGATAACTGGGGAATAAAACTAAAGATTCAACACCCATAATTAATAAAAATACCTTTCATTAAATACAGCACAACTGAAAATATCATATGACCCCGATCCAAAAATTTAGAAAACCAATATAAGTGCAACCAATATATTAAATATTACTAAAATAAATCTGATTATTCAATCACCGATCCAAAACCTAGAAAAACAATATAAATGCAATCAATATAATAAATATTACTAAAACAAATCTGATTATTCAACCACTAATCTAAGAATCTAGCAAAAATAAAACAGATAAATGAAGTTGATAAAATGAATTTCGTTAAAATAAACAAACCTAACTACTCGCTAGTGGCCGAATCGCACTATTTCCATCGAATGAATCGTAAATTCCAATCTAACAGCCTGCAAATCGATGAAGGGAATATCGCACACCAATAGCGAAGGCATATCAGAAACTAATCCAATGAGGACAGAATGGGATAAACTCCGGAATGTGAACTAAAATAATTAATTACCCCAACTGGAAATCATAATACAAAAAATTATACAAATAAGTAGAAAAACTAAACCAACCCAGTCACTGACTTTCGGAAGTGTTGATTTTCACGAAATTTTCTCACCCTCGCTGATAAATACTGGGAACATTACACACCACCGAACGGGGTGTAGTGCGCATACACACTCCTGTTCCCCAACTGTTAAAATCCATAAATAGAGTCGCTGACAAATCTAATCGATCATAGACATTTTTCCAAATTTTTGTTTACGAATGTACCAGAAACAAGACTTCATGGACACAGCGACCGGGGAAGCAAGTAGTGATAGGGCCTCGAACCTAGATCCCCAACCTTGGAGTAAGTTCTAATTCTCATTTTCAATGATTATCCAATTTTTCGTAGATAATTTTTGTTCCCAAAATTATATAAATCTAGCGTAGAGATTTCTTGGAATCCATTTTAATAAATGTAATTGTAATAATTACATAAATCTTTTGTAGATAAATTTGTAAATTCGTCTTAATAAATGTATTGTATTAATATTATATAAATCTTTTGTAAATGATTTTAAATTCATTTCAATAAACGTATGGTAATAATTACATAAATCTTTCGCAGATAAATTGTTAAATTCATCTCGAGGAATGTATTGCAATAATTATAGGAATCTTTTCGTAGATTTCCTCGGAATTCATTTTTATGACGGTATGGTAATAATTAATCGAATCCTTGTGAATATTTTCGAAATTCAATTTTCTTAATTGTATCTCTAATAATTATAAGAATTTTCGTGAAATTAATTTTCCCTTGAAATTCATTTTATAATGGTAGATAATAATCACATAAATATCAGGATATTATTGAAGTTTACTTTAATGATGGTATTCAATAGTTATATGAATTTTTATAGATATTCTTGCAGTTTACCTTAATAATCGAATGATCATACAATTTTTTGCGGATAACTTTCGAAGTTCGAAGTAATACTCGTACCCAATGATTACACAGATTTCTTGTGAGTAATTCTTGCCAGAATTAGTGACTTTGTAGAGAGGAATCTGCCAGACGCCAAGTACATGTTAAGTTCAATTTTATTCTTCCACATGATCAATTTTTTTTTCATGGATACTAACTGAGGATATCTGTGGTAAAAGGAGGTTCATCGAAAAAATTTGATAAAGATCTTAAGTCAACATTGGTTATAACAGTTAAATTTTCTGTTCCTTGAAATAATGTTTTCCTTTCTTCGACCCATGTAAATGTATCTATTTAAGGGTGTTGAGTAATAAAGTGCCGTACTCCATGGCAAGAGTATTTGTTTCTTAGCAATCATTTTGTATAGCTTATTTTTTTTTATTTTTGCGTACGGCCTAGATTTTGATGACATACATATTTCATTTGTTTTATCTTTTATGCACTACATAATGAAACTGTTAAGGGGTATGCCACCCAGATAGTAATGACACCTATTTCCTTTAATTATGAATTCCGAAATAAGTAATTTACATGGTCATAATATTGTTTAGAAAGATCAGGGCCTTTTATATGGGTTCCCCCACATGTCGCCGACCAGTGGAGGCGAGCGTGGCGACACTTCGGTCGAGAAAAATACCCGATATGCCCCAACCCGGAGAAAACCGGCGGGATGACATGCTTCTGGTGAAGGATACGATGAAACAATTTCGGCAACAAGGATAACCAAGCGATCCCAGCCCGGCCCAGGAAATCCATGATCGGGCTCGAGCACTTCTGGCATGCCTTAAGGACCGCCAACGACGGGTCAACCTACTGGTAGACTGGACCAGTAATTACCTGGCAAACGTTGAGGACGACATTGCCAACGGTAGGATCGCGGAGTCCTATCCCTCCCCGACACGATCCAGCTCCAAACCAGTACGCAATACAAAGCGCCCGGTAATGATTTTTGAGGAAGACCTATTTACCCGGCCTACTACGAACCGAAATATTGAAGGCGACGTCGACATCATGAATTCCCTTAACAATCGATAAACCCAAATTTCATGTTCAATAAATAATTAATTTCAATTTTGCGTTTCTGAGTTTATTATATAAATTAAAGCCACACAATTTGTATGATTGTTTGAGTAATTTACTATTCACGAAATCAGAATCAATGTCGTTAATTACAGAAATGGAACCTCTCCAAATACTACGGACAGAGCTGACCCGTGCCCAACAAACCAAAAAGACCCTCTATGACCAGATTATTCGGTTAACCCGTAAAATCCAGCAAACGAACGCTACCTGGGTGGACCCAAAGAAGATCAAGTCCATACATCAACGGCTTACCGCAACCCAGAAGGGATGGGCGGACGAAAAACAGATGAATCAGAATCTCCGAACACAGATACGGGGGTCGTAAGTTGCCCTGTCCGCCTGTCAAGAATGGGCAGCTGTCACCTACCCCCTCGTCTTCGCTCCCGCTCAACTGGCCTACCGCTAGGCGATGACAACCCCAACAGCAACCCCAACAACAACGCCGAATAATTATCGACCGGGACGAAAGGAGCGGGCGAAGCGCCGAGACGCTCGATTGTTGAATAAGGCCTAAATAACTTCTGGAATGTGTTTTAGTCTGTAAATCATACATGTTTGTCTTATAATTACATATTTCCGATATTGAAAACGGTATCTTCAGAGGTTTTATAGGTGTTTCTAGTCTAAAAATCATTGTAGGATTCCTTTTATACCATGATAAATTCCAATATTAAAGTTCACGACATACGGGGACCGACAATCTAAAAAATCGAGCACACGTCTTCTAACGACAGCTCGTTGGACCCAGGGGTCGTCCGAGCAATTATAGCATTAGTAATAACGCTCACTTTTTGCGGATGATCCACCCACTCGAACACATTTCCAACGTTGCTCAACAACGGGTGTCGGGTGGCAGTAATAAATATTTTTATGGCGTTACCGGGGTAACAACAGATTTAAACAAACAACAGTACCCAGTAACCCACCATTATTATAACCAGAATTTTCTAAAATATTATTGCAAATGTTCTTTATCTCTATTTGCATTATTATTATTGTTATCAATGTTATTATTGTTAGGCCAGAACACAAATAGCTTTGAGAATTGTTTAAATGCATCAGTAATACAGCACGAAAACCCAGCACCAAGATAACTTAAAATATAACATACAAAACCAACTAAACATTTTAAAATCTGAGAGAATATAAATAAATATAAAATCAAAAACCACAAAAGTAAAATAAAATAAATACAAAATGCATCAAGAACCGCACGAAATTTACATAAAAAATAACATAATAACAAGAAAATTTGACCGTAAAATGACCATTTATATAAAAGTAAAAATTAATGAATTAAATGAATAAAAATAAAATATTTTTGGCTGAATAAATTATATTAAAAAATGTTAAAAATAAATTACCAATTTAAATTAAGAAATTAATAAAAATTTAATTTAGATAACACAAATAATTTCAAGGTCGAATTTTGTTTAATCGCAATAAAATTAACACGCAAGGTTAAGGCCAAATTATAGGTATATATACTGATGTGTTTTCACAAATCAACACAACTACTTTGCAGTGTTATTTTCAATTTGGTTGAAATATTGATTTTCAATCTCACTTGGAGACTGATCGTAGTGGTGTGCGTTGCAGCTAACTGCATGGATGACTGCGAACTTGTTGATTGGTATACCAGTGCTGTAAATGCTATGAATTGCGAATTGTGCTACTATGGATTTTCAATAGATGATGAATTATGAATTATGCTACTAGGAATTTCCAATATATGATGAATTATGAATTATGCTACTATGAATTTCTATTATATGCTTACAAGCTTCCGACAATTATTTCATGCATTTGAGGCCAATTGATCTGGTAATTTTCATTCATTCCTTTTCCGGCCCACAGCCAAAACATATCTCAAGATAGTAAAATAAAACACCCTATCGAACTGTGTAAGTGCGGTGTAAGTCCGCCAATAATTCGTGCCCGTGAAGGTTCTGGCGTAAGAACGCAGGAACCCAAACGTCAAATCATTGAACTAAATAGCGAAGGAGAGTAGCTTGAGAGTGGGTCTTTTGGCTCAACTTTCTTGCACTTAATTTCGATAAAATCGACAAAGATTTTTAACAACATTCGGCTCAAAATCACTAACACCGAGTAGTCCAGTGGGCACTCATTAAATATAACATGAACATACATAGATCTTAAGGACAAAGAGAGGGAAAGGGTAGCGGGGAAAATTGCGAAATCGTTGCAACAGTTAAAATGAATAGCCATCGGAAAAAGATTAATCCGAACGACTAAAATCATGGAAAAAAATGTTTTAAATAATATATAAGAAATAAATAAATTATGTCAAATTGAAACGGAAAATATGGGCAGAACACTGCGCAAATTTTCCGAATTAATTAAAATACTTATTGAAAATAGTAAAGTAAAAGTGGAATGTTGTTCAATTTTTAGTATAATATCCTTATAAAACTGTAAAATAAGGGCGGTACGCTGCTAAAGTTTTTCGACTCAAGGAAAATACTTTGTCGAAAACTGTAAATGAAGGATGGATTACGGCTAAATTTTTATATAAGCAAAGTATATTATTTTTTTTAAGCCGAGAAATAATGACGAATCCCTACACAAAAATTTGTTAACAATAATGATAATCGTAAGGATAATGGTAATTATAATAATAATTATAATACTTATAATAATAATAATAATAATAATAATAATCATGGTACTTATAATACTAATGATAATAATTATGATAATAATAATAGTAATAATAATAATAGCAGTGGCGGATTTAGATTTTGGTGCGTGGCAGGGCGAGGAAAATTTTCAGGGGCGCCACAAATTATGAAGATGATACTACTCATTTTCCCGAGTATTGAGTGAATACCAATATTATTATAAAGCATTAGATTCAGTAAATTTATTCTAGTAAATTTATTGATGTAACAAACATACCACTTTATTTATTATTTAAATTGCTTCCTGCGTGATTTCATTGAAGCAAAACGATTTATAGTCGATTCAAAGTCAATGTTCTCAGCCAGTTTGCGTTCTATTGAAATTAATGCTAATCCAGACAGACGTTCGTTTGTCATTGTTGATCGCAAATAATTTTTGATGATTTTCAGTCTACTGAAACTTCTTTCAGCAGTAGAAGATGTAAAAGGAAGAGTCAAATATATTTTATAGAGAATTGACAAATTGTGAAGTCCTGGCGCCATCTGTTTTTCAACCAAGAAAGGCAGCACTTCTTTAAGTTGTAGTTCACAAGATAGTAATGGGCGTATTGATGCATACACGTATTTGAAAGTGTCATATTCTAGGATTACTTTTGTATCGTTTTTGTAAATGTCGCATAAATTTTGAAAAGATTCTTTATTTTCTTCTGATATTTGTGATGGATCAAGACAGGAGAATAAAGCAACAGTGTTATGAAAATCATTAAAACGTTCATCTAGTTGTGCTACAAGTGTATCCAAGACAATGAAATACGTTTCACATTTGAAGCGTGTAGTTGGATCATCAACTCTTTCATCTCTGTTAAGTTCACCTGCCATGCATTTCTTTCTTGCAATTCGCTTTTCTTTAAATTCTGTTTCAGCCTCTAATAAGGAACAATTTTTGATAATAAATGATTTACAGCAACATTTAGACTTTCAAAAGCTTTATCACTTCTTATATCAGCAAACTTATTTCTGGGTATAGATGGGTGTGGATGGGTATGGATGGGTGCGGATCGTTGATCGTTGGTTGGTGTGTGTGTGAAATGTTTAAGAAGGTAGGTGTGTGGAAGGTTCTAGAAGGTAGGTGTGTGGAAGATTCTAGAAGGTAGGTGTGTGGAAGGTTCTAGAAGGTAGGTGTGTGGAAGATTCTAGAAGGTAGGTGTGTGGAAGGTTCTAGAAGGTAGGTGTGTGGAAGATTCTAGAAGGTAGGTGTGTGGAATGTTCTAGAAGGTAAGTGTGTTGATCCACAACTACATGACATAATAACAGTTAGGTAACTAGTCTCCGAGTAGTGACCAGTGACATAATAAGTGTGCGACTGATCAGTGGTCAAGTGACGTAATCGTGAGGTCACTGACCAAAGGTCAATTACTAGATAGCAACTAGTGGACAGAGGTCAATCTCCAGGTAGCAACAGCGCGTGCAGAGGTCAAATGTTATGTAATAATTACATAACCCAAGGGGGGTTTGTATCTGACGGGCTCACATCCTACTACTCATCGATATGAATTTTTTGATCCTTACTTTTATATTTAATGTTTAAAATCAAGACTGCAGTAGTTATCTTTATTTTATCGTGATTTAGGCTTTGATCAAGATTGAAGCTATATCAGTATTATTCATATTTTTATAATTACGATTTTCCATTCATTTTATAAAATTTGAGACGATAGCAATGATTTACGACGCCCTTTCCATTCATTCCCTTTCAATTGACCTTAGGACTAAGTATGTTGATATTAGAATGTTACGAGTGCCCACTGGACTACTCGGTGTGGTGATTTTGAGCCGATGGTCGATTTAGATTTTGGGTCGAATTTTCAGGAAATGGGATGCGGAGGGGTATCCAAAAGACCACCTCACCACTTCCCAATTTCCCCTATAACGGACAATATTGACGTTCCAGCTACTGCGTTCTCACGCCGTAGCCTTCACGGGCACAAACTATTGGCGGACTTACACCGCACTTACACAGTTTGATTGGGGTGTGTATATTTTATTGACTTGCGGTGATGTGTCGGCTGTGGGCCGGAAAATATTTCGACAAAAAAGTCTATTCATTTAAATATACATATATTTTTGCCATATACTTTGCTTTATAATTGTCATTTAGCATGTTCATACATCATAAATCATAATTTTCTCTCCCCACGCCTAAACCGAGGTTGCGAAGATACGACGTGGAGAGAGTAACGAACATTCTCTCACTCACATCAAAGCTGCTAGACTGGTGAAGACTGATTCGATTCGAATTCGATTTCAAGTTTGTAAAAAACTGATTCAGGTTTTCGTAAAACTGGTTCAGGTTAAAAACCGATAAAAACTGGTTAAAACTGGTTAAAACAGGTTAAAACTGGTTAAAATTGTGTAAAAATGAATCGGTATATATACCTATTGTACGACCCTAACCTTGCGTGTTATTTTTGATTTAGTAAAACAAAATTTGACCTTGTGATTTTCTAGTATATTCTACTCTTAATTTTATTATTTTGAAATTTTATTTGACAATTTTTCTTTTGCATTTTTTAATTGAATTATTTCTAATTCAAATTCTTTGATTTTTTATTCCATTTTTATGAAATTTCCCATTTTTTGATAAATTGTCAAATTTCGGTCAAATTGTTGGGTTTTCATGTTATGTTTATGTTTATTTCGTGCGGATCTTGTTGCACTTTGTTATTATTTAATTTATTTTTGTGTTTCTTGATTTTATATTTAATTGTTTTCTCTCTCTTATTGTTGAGGTCTGTAAATTAAAATTAAAAATTTAAATAAAATTTAGGATAATAATTCAAATGGAAAGTAAGCGAAGAAAAAAGGCAAATAAAAGCGGGATCGTGCACAGAATTAATAGTAAAGGAAAGTGCGATGGAAACAGTATTAGAAAATGCAAAAAGCAATTACGAAAGGCGAAAATCCGGAAATCCGAGAAAAATCAATAAATGGAAAAATCATCGAAATCGAATGGGAAAAACGGGACAGTTATAGATTAGCTAATGGTCAACAAGATGACGGTTAGGGATTTATCAGAAAAGGGTTAGAAAGGGTTGAAAAACATTCAAATGTATGAAAACAGAAAACGTTAATTAATTAATTAATTGGCTAATGGAAAACCCGAGCCAATGGAGAACCCGAGAGATGAAGGAAACCCGAGCTGGGTAAACAAGAAGAAAGGCAAACAAAAGGAAGATTTGGGCCCATTAGCTTGACACAATGATTAATGGGAAAAGAGTAAGGAGAAGATAGCGCGCGTAGGAAGACCGGTAGGGCCATTAATTATCTGGATTCGTTGGACCATTATGGATGACAGCCGAAGCAAACACGTAGGAGAAAATGTCAAACGAAAGATTGGCTCGGCAATAACCATTTGTCATCCTGATTTCGAGGAGTATATAAGCAAAGGGAAAATCAGAGAAAATCGGCATTCTGCCTCAGCTAGGGTTCGAAGAATCAGACTGTAGGAAAAGTGGTAAACGAATTAGGGAAGTAGGGAAAAGAAGAAATAGAATTAAGAATACGGAAAGGCGAAAAGGGATCAAACCAAACAGAAACCGAGGAAAACGAGAGTCAACAGAACTAAAGGATCAAAAGGTGAATATTGTTTGTTTGCAAAGCATCAACGCCGAGCAGAGAATCGTATAAACTTTGATTGGTCATTGTAGCGTGATAATAAATTGTGAACCTGTTGTTTCAATATACGTTGGGTCGTTCATTGTTTTAATTTAAAGAACACCAGGAGTCAGAGAGAACCGACTTGAAATAATCCAAAACCCAACATTATTTTAGCAGGGTTAGTTGGTGTATTATGGGTCCGATTTTAAATCTGCATGTTGTATTTGCGTGTGCATTACCGATTCATTTAAACGATTCTCAAGGCCGTTGGTGTTCTGGCCCAACAGTGCGTTGGACGCAGTTTGAGGTCGGGCCAGAGTATTTCCTATTTGGCGCTCACTTTTGGCGACCTCAAAAACCAATTATTGGATTTCCAACGTTGCTTGGCAACGGGTGATCATTGGGGGTAAGAAAATAATTACATCTGGGGTCAAGGTTATCGAAACAATAAACCCACACAATCAAGCAATTTCATGATTCAATAATTTAACTTTAAACTTATTTAAATTTATTATTATAATTTTATTAAAGTTCATTGCATATTTTTAACACGAAAATTAACTCTTCTATTTAATTGTTTTCTCACATGGTAAGATAAACAAATAAAAGAAGAAATTAAAACCAATATAAATAATAAAAATATCGTAATCAATTTAACTATTTATATAATTCTACAGGCAACTAGTTTAAAATTATAACCTCATTTTATTAACAATAATGATCTAAAATGGATGAGTTCTTGAACAGCAAATATACCTAAAATATTTTATAAATAAAACTCATAATCATAAAATAATATAAATGATTTAAGAAAATTTATAAATGGTAATAGTATCGTGATACCTTTAGAAATGAATTTAGCTACATATAGCTTTTATGAAACTTCATTTATTTCTCTAATCGTATGATTTAAGTTTGCTTTTAATTTAATTTCAGTACTGATTTTCAATTCACCTGTTTGTTTAAATATTTTATTAAATGAAATAGAATTTAAGTTTGTGTGTATTTAATTATTTATTTTCATAATTATTTAATTATTACTATTTAATATAACAAATACACAACTCTTCTATTCTCTTGAAAGTTCTCCTTTTTTCTAAACTTCTATCTTCCATCACTCGGCCATATCTTTTTATTGCCAGCGTTTTTAAAGCACTTTTGCTCATAAATTTTGGAATAATCTTACGAAATTTGGGCGAATAATTGCTCATTCCCTTATTCACTGCCCATTTGGATGATAATCAAGTTGCTGTACCTTGATTGATGGGCCAACTAAAAAATAACTTAAATTATTAATTAGTTTGCTTTTGGAATCCTGACCCTTCTATAAGACTCAGATCACTTTAAAATTATTTTATTCGTCTTCGTAATCTAATTTGCCACCGGTTACCACTTTTCCCATCGACAAATATTGCATACTCAAACCAACTAGTTAATCACATTTTATATGCTATCTAAACTTTTTTTATTTCTATCTAATCAATATTAACTTGATATTATTATTAAATTTAGTATATTAAAATTAAATAATCAATTAAAGGATTTTAAAACCTATAAATTTATATGGTAATAAAGAATTACTAAAATGACATCGTACAGATTACCTAGAGGATGGATCCATTCACCAAGAAGAGGATACATGATAGCGGGTATACATAAATGTTTCCTAAATTTAATATTTTAATTTTTAAGTTGAAATAATCTTTGTATGAAATAGTATATTTAAAAAATAATGTTAACATTTTAAATCTGAAAATCTTTTTCATAATTATAAATACGATTGCAGTAATTAAAATTTCAGCTGGGTTTCAAAGGGAGACTAATAATTTATTGGCAGGTTTGATTTATTTTATTATTTTATTTAAAAATACATATTACCGGAAAAAAATATGAAATCATATACTAGTCAGATAAGTTAAGATAGATGTACTATTAGGTATCCCGATTTTTCAGTAAAATAAAGAATGCTTTCAGCATATAAACTGATTAAATAAAACATCATTTAATTTTGAAATAATTCATCATATGCTGTAGTATGATTTTTAAAAATTTTGTAAAAAAGTTTCAGCTTATAGTACGAGATTTACTTTAATAAATTTATATATTTTATATATATATATATATATATATATATACAAAGGCGTAAGCAGAAAAAATTTCTGGGTGGGATTTTTAAAGTAAATTTTTCATTAAACGATTAAATTATAAACTATAAAAATTTTATAATCTTTTATGACTACAGCATTTTTAAAAATAAATGAGTAATGCTTTGACATATCATTATTAGTACACACTAGGTTAAAAATTGACAATTTAAATCTTATTCACTTTAATAACAACCATTAGACTTTAGGCCATAAGTAAACCATCATTTGAGTTGTTCATTTTTAATTTTCTTTACAAATCGCAACACTTTGATATAAGATCCCATTATATAAATATAAGGGATAGTTTTCAATATGTATTGCAATTTTTTTGAAAACCCCGCTTAGCAAACTAGAAACTAAGAATATGGTTAAATTTACCGACATTTTCTTTTACAAGTAAGTCAATATATAAAAATGTAATTACCGGTTTACGGTAAGGGATGAATGTTTAATTATTTTTAAATCTGAAAATTTTGGTGTTTTTTAATCTGTTCGTGGTTTGTATTGTCACAATGTAGCTCAAAGGGTTACTGAAACATTTTTGTGATATATTTTATGATATACTTTATCTAGATCTATTTTATCCCATGAAGACAGTTCTTGATGAAAGATATAAAGATTTGGTTACAGAATCGAACTCATTCAATGTTGGTTACTTTACAGAGCAAGCTGAAATGGTACATGTTTTTGCTATATAATATTTAATTAATTGAAGGATCTAGTACCAAATAGTACTGCTGATAGATTTAATTGATTCTGAAAAATATTACAAGTCAAAAGATATGAAAGATGTTCTTCAAATTAAGATTACAGTTCCTGGGTGAATAATCATATTATTTTGTTTTTATTTTTCTTGTTATTATTATTTTAAGATTCTGTTATTTACATTATGAAGATCAAACATTTTAATTTTAAAAAATAATTTATTCAAATATTTGTGTCGAATTTTGTTAAATGCATAAGTAAAATTCAAAAAATAATTTATTCAAAATAATTTATGTTAATTAAGGCAAAATTTATTTCCTTCCACCTGATTCAATAATTTTTATATGATTAATTCTAAGACTACAAATCAAAACAATTTTTCCCTTACGCAATATTTCGACACATCCTTTATCAGGTGTATTTCAACCATTATATTAAAATAATTTCAAAAAGTAAAAAAAAATATTTTAAAGTGATGTTTTTGGATAAATATTTATTTAATTCGAAATAATTAAGAAATATTTGAATTTTTCAAAAAAATTGTTCTCAATTGTACTCAAATTATTAATTAAAGTGGCTTCTGTCAATCTTATTCCAGTTTCTCTGTTTATCAACGTCCAAATATTTACGCATATTGCATTTATCATCAATATAATACCGCATAATTTGTTAATACTAGTATTAATACTAGTATTTTATAATAGGTGACGAAATTGCAAATTTACAAAAAAGTTAATTATAGTAACTTCGATATAAAAATTTGAAAGGTTGCATTGTTCTCGACGCCGAATCTGTTTCTCAAAAGTTAGCTCGATTCGAACACGGGAAGTGGGTCAATTTGCAGTCGTAAGATTTGCTTAGCTCATACATACATTCATGCAAAGTGAAGTTAATATGGATAGAGTAACAATCACAATTTTTAATTTAAAATCAAATTAAAATTACAAATTTTCAATTTAATCAATTGACCAATTGTTACAATAGTAAATAAATATATAAATCATTTTTAGATTGGAAGCTTTACCGACTTCTAAGCACATCACAGCATTTATCAAAATAGTTAATAAAAATATAGAGTTGGATAAAGAGGGGAAAATCGGTAAGTTCTTAACATTTTTTTCTTTAAAATTTGTAATAAATTTACACGGGTTTATTAATTCTTTTTAGCGGTTCATTGCACCCAAGGCTACAATTTAACCGGATTCATGATAGTAAATTATCTTGTAACGCAACGTGGAATGCAGTAAGTTTTAATTCATTCGAGATTTATTTACTACTCATTTAACTAGGCTGAACGAGGCTTTGGAAATATTTGCTAAATCTCGTCCTCCAGGAATTTACAATCCAGCTTTTTTGAAACACTTGTTGAACCTTCATCAACCGAATTTACCAATTCACTATCCTACTCCACCAAAATGGGAAATTACTAGTCCTCCTGAAAGTTGAAATTTTTTAAACGTATAAACTTTTACATATTTTCTTAAATTTAGCTCCTTTACATTCGAGATTTGAAAAAAAACAAAAAGAGCAAAAAGTAATTTGCAAGGACCATAGAAGGTCGGAAAAAACAAAGAATCTATCGGTAGATAGATCGACTAATATACAAGACGATAGATCAGAAAATATTCGGGAAGATATATCAGAATGTATTCGAGAAGATAGGCCAGAATGTACTCGAGAAAATAGGTCAAGAGATAAATCAAGGATGGACAAATCACGAGGTCAGAGGTATGATAGGTCAAGAGATAGAAGCGAAGAAATGCCAAGAAATAGACGAGAAGATATATCAAGATATAGAAGAGATGATAGGTCAAGAGATAAAAGCGAAGAAATGCCAAGAAATAGACGAGAAGATAGAACAAGAGATAGAAGAGATGATAGGCCAAGAGATAGAAACAAAGAAATGCCAAGAAATAGACGAGAAGATAGAACAAGAGATAGAAGAGATGATAGGTCAAGAGATAAAAACGAAGAAATGCCAAGAAATAGACGAGAAGATATATCAAGAGATAGAAGAGATGATAGGTCAAGAGATAAAAGCGAAGAAATGCCAAGAAATAGACGAGAAGATAGAACAAGAGATAGAAGGGATGATAGGACAAGAGATAGAAGGGATGATAGGACAAGAGATACAAGGGATGATGCGTCAAGAAATAGACGGGAAGATAGATCGAGAGACAGAAGAGATGATAGGACAAGAGATAAAAGAGAGGATAGATCGAAAGGTAGATCAATAGATATAAAAGATGATAGATTGGAAGATATATCAATAGATAATTTAAAAGAAACATCAAAAGAAAAACTAGAAGATACACCAACGAACCAAAATGATGAAAAATTAGGTGAAATTTGTGAAAACAAATCAATGCCATCATTGGATTTTAGTTATGATCCGGGAACCATTAAGTTTGATGGTATATTAAAATTATTGAAACAATTAAATAAAATAAATCAAAATAAAATAATATCATATCATATTTTTCAGTCGACTATACGTACTTCAAATTAGGAAAGAACATATTTTTTTAAAATATAATAATCTGCCCTACAAATATTCAGTTCATCTTCACTATCAGTACAATCCCTCGTCTAGTTAATGTCACTTCATATTACTTTCGATTTAACTGTTGTTATCAATCCCTTCAAAAAACTATGCCATCTTTGATGGAAAAAAACTAAGGTTATGCAAAGTTTTTGTTCATTCGGCGCGAAATTATATAAAAAACTCGCAGTGGCAAAAATGAATTGATGAATAGGATGTCTCGCTGAAATAACTCGTAAGCATCAAAAATAAAAAAATTTAATAAAAAAAACATTAAAAAATTAATAATAAACATGAATACGATAAACATAAATACGATGACAACTAATCATTATTTCGACATGTAAACCGAATTTACGATAGTAAAGAATTATAGCCTTACTTTACATTTTCTCAGATTTTCTAACACTTACAAATTTTCAATGCCAATCAAATTAATCAGTATTGGGATGTGTCACATCCAGCACATGTCACATCTAGCACACTACCCCTCCGCTACCGGTAGAAAATTTTTCAAAGTCCAAAAGTACAAATTTTTCTGAAACAAAGACCATGACTCATTCAGGTCATTGGATGACTCATCATATTTTTTCAAGGTCATTCAAAATTTCTCAAGGTCATATTGTTTTTAAATTTAAAATTACTACTTATTTTTATAAGTAGTGTTTTAATTATTAATATTTTTTATTTTTATTCTATTACTTATTTTTATAAGTAGTGTTTAAACTAATAATATTTTTTTTTATTTTTATTAATATGATTATTATTATTAAAAGTTTTATTATTATATTTATTATTATACTATAATTAATATATAATCAAAACAAAGTCATTAACAACAAACTTTTATTAAAAAGAAATATTTCGACTATAGTGATATTGTCGAAGAGCGTTATTCAAAGCCCATTCCACATACTTCCGATATCGGGCAGCGCAGCAATGACATCCATCACCTCATGGACACTTAGGTTCCATATCTTTTAAAATTTTGTTTTGCTTGACGTCCCATAGGAACTCATTGATTAGGTAAAATATACATATAGATGTATAATTAAAGACTAAGTCTGGAATTATTGATGTTGGCTTATCCTTCAATATTTCATGTATATCTGGATAATAGAAGTCCAGACGTTCTTTGATAACTTTAAAATAATCATCTACAAAACAAGTAAAAAATAATAATAATAAATTACCATAATGTTCAATTTCGTTCATTGATTGAACTGCACTCGGTAAAATAACATTGAAATAACAATTACTTTTATGCTATTTAAACCAATGAAAAGTTAAACACACAAAAACTTTTAGCTATAAACAATAAATATTAATTTATATAGATTTGAAAATGATTAAAGAAATTTTAATAATAATATTAGTTTTTAGTGTTTTTAATATGGCTAACTCTTGTTGTAACCGTTATAGGTAAAAGTTCAACAATATGCGTATGTCCTGATACAGCCGTGTTGATGGATATTTTGTATATGATAGATAGGCCTAGATATTTGAAAACTCCAGTCAAAAGATTATCCGAAAGAATGAGCAATTTAGAAATCCGATTAGAACTCACATATGAGACTTTAAAAAGAGCTCGGAACGCAATATATGATGAAATTCTATATCTAAATCAGACCATAGGTATTATCAAAAATGAATTAAGAAAATCTAAATTCGAGTTTAATGAAAATCGTAAACTTAATGAAAAAATGATAAATCAAGTTCAATATAGTATAAAAGTTTATTCTAATAAAACAACTGGTCAGTTCAACTGATCAGTATAATGAAAGAAGTTCAACAGCCAATACAACCAGTTAACAGTGGCAACAAATCATCAATATTCATATTTCCATTATACATTTTTACCTATTTTCTTAAATAATGACCTTGCAGCTTCCCAATATCCATGCATAATTTTGATTGGTCGAATATAATATAAATAAGCTTACACTTCCAAATATTTTTATAAAATGCAAGAAACTAAATGTTTTATAACTTTGTTGAATGAGCTGGTTGTTAATAATGGAGATGATAATGATATCATTAAAAACATAAAATTCATGGTCATCCGTACCGATAAAATATTAGAAGACATTCGAGCCCATTCTCAATTTTCCAACATTGGAGAGTAATAAAAATTCATTCCAATCAATATTTAGTTATGTTTGATGAAAATAATAAATGGATGCGAATAATATTAGGATTAATGTATATGAAACATATAATATTAAAATCCGGATCCGAATATGAAAATTATTTCCAATGGTCTATAGAAGTATATTACTTTATATTATTATTAATTTATCATTATTTAGGTAATAGAAACAAAAATTGATTCATGTGGCCGCCGAAGCAAAACGTTCAGATATTTATATTTCGATTTTTTATTAAAACTTTTAACTGGAGCATCGATCATATATATCTGTAATAAGTTTTACCATAAATTTTAATAAATATTTCTTTGTTATTTACCTAATTATTAATAAAAAACTACATTTTTAAAGATTTATTGAACATATACATGCTTCATCACCACAATATTCTATCATTATATTTTCTATGACATGGTCAACACAAGTCTTAAATTCGTTAGGCTCAACTAAATTTTCAGTAGGGGTTTCTTCATCGATAATTTCAGTATCTTCATTATTAATAATTTCAGTATCTTCATCATTAATAATTTCTTCATCATCACTCTGACATTCTGAATCACAACATGAATCTTCTTTACCCAATGCTTCAACTAGAGTCAATATATCTCTAATTTATACATCGGTTACTTCTTCGATTTTATCAAACAAAAAGTTTATTAAATATTCTAAACGAAATTTAATAAAATATTTTATATTTTAACTTTTTCAGACATCATTTTTAAACAATTTTAAAACTAATTACAATTTTGTTTATAGAATAACAAAGAAAACAAAACATTAATACATTTATTAAACACTAAAATTTACATTAAAATAATTGTGAAAGTCTAGCAGTAACAATTTTCCAGATTGGAAAAAGCAAATCAAATGATCAGCTTTATATCCTTGTATTGCTATTGTTAAATACCAGTTTTCCTGTTCTTTGAATCATATTTCTGTAAATGCATCATAATATCTGGTATATTGACTGGTGAAGAAAGCATTTTCATTGCATTTTAAATTCGAATTGATCTTTTTGAAAACCGTATCAATATCCTTGATATCTATCATTGAGAGAGTCCCAGCGAGAGATTGAAATTGAGTTCGATGGAGTTTGACAGGATTTGACAATTGCATATTGATTGGATCCGTTAAGAAATACATTTTATAATTGTGGAACATCTGAACTGGTTGGACATTGATAGCATTGATTTTCTTGGTCATGTTTGATTTATGATCTTTATAAGGTGGTAACGTGCTTTTATACCCTTGATATATACTGATTAACTAATCAGAATCATGCATGTACGTATTTCCATTATTATTATTATTATTATTATTATTATTATTATTATTATTATTATTATTATTATTATTATTATTGATCACATGATTTACACATACTTTTTATCCGAGATATTGCATCTCATCCTTACAACACAGTGAAAGATGTCATAAAGACATGAAAAAATATTACCGCTATAGATTAATTGCATCGACTTTTTTATATGCGCCATATGCAAAACTTCCCAGAGCGTTAAAATATAAAGTATTTTATAGGGTACATGCAATTCATTTAAATTCTTTTAAGTCAAATAAAATTAAACTTTTTAAGAAAATTAATAAAAATAATATAAATATTTTGAATATAATTCAAAATAAACCAAAAACTAAATCAAATAAAACGAATAAAAAGCCTGCTGAAAATATTAAAATTAATATTCCTAATAAAATGATTAAAAAAGAAGTCATCGAAATCAGTGATGATGATGACTCTAATAGTATAAATAATGTAAACAATGAAAATAATGAAAATATTATAAATAATGTAAATAATGATATTATTATAAATAATAATATTATATCTATTATAAATAATAATATTATACCTATTATAAATAATAATATTATACCTATTATAAATAATGATATTATACAATTCGGAGGTTCTGTGTTAGAGAATGAGCCGAACATATCAGTAAATTTAAATGGCGCTATCAAAACTTTACGTTTTGATATATCTAACGCGCAAATAATAAAAATAACTTTAACTGAGCGAATTAGTAATAAATTAATTTTTGAAATATATAAAATGGGGAGCGTTAAAATTCAATTCGCAATATTAATTAAATTTGAAAAAGATGGTGAGATCCGTGACAATTATTTTTCGAATAATGCGGAGACATTTTCGGACAACTTTAAGCGAAGGGTTAATAAACGTAACGAAAAAATAGAACAATTCATCCATTTAGGCAGTGAATGACGTGTTATTAATATTATGGAAATTCACTTTATTTTAACTAAATATGCTCCCATTAGTCGTCTGTCCGGACATAAATATATTAAAACCCCTTCTGCATTGAAAAATAAAGGAGCTATAGTAAATATAAAAAAATAATGACGACAAATGCTTCCTTTACTCCATTCTTCATTTATTAAAGAAAGATATAATTGGTGAAAATCCCCAAAGAGTTTCTAAATATACAGTTTTAGAGGAGTTAGAATATGATGAGGTCACGGATTGTCCCATAAAACTTTGCAAAGAAAAATTCTAATTTAAACTTAGCAATTAATGTGTTATTATATCTTAATTTACCTTAAACCTGACGTATTCCTCCTTGCGGACTATTTTCAACAATTCCGTGCCAAGGCTATTGTTTACAATGGTCTTGAACCTCTAAAATTTTATGGAATTTCGGGTATGTCATGGGCTTCAGCGCTTATGACATTAACGGAACCCATTAAACTTTTACAGGACATGGAAATGTTCAATTTTTACGAAGGTGGAATACGGGGTGGGTTAACATTTGTTAACAAACATTAGAGGATGAATTTGCGACTATGTAATTCATCTGAAAATTTAATTACATATTCGTCAAAACCGGTATTTAGAAAAACAATAGAGATTACTGATGATCTTTTTGCCGCTCATCTTAATAAGGACTCAATATGTTTGGATAGACCTTGTTATATTGGTCAATCAGTTTTAGATCTATCCTAACTACGGATGTACCAGTTACAGTATATTGAATAACAAAAATATCGTGATATTTATAACTGTGATATAAATTTAGTAGTGGGTAATATAGATAGTTTCTTTTTAGAAATAAAAAAATTTAAAATTAGATATATTGTTACTAGCGATGATTTCAGATGACCTATTACACACCTTAAATTATGATCCTTCTCATCCTTTATATTCTAGGCGACTTGACTTAGTTATAGGCAAATTCAAGGATGAGAGTAAAGGGTTAGGATATAGTGAGTGGGTTTTCTTGCGCCCTAAATGTTATAGCCTGCTAGGAAATAAATCAACAATGCGAGCTAAGGGTGTAAAATTACCGGGTACCACCATTAAACACCAATCGTATTTAGGGATAGGGACCCGAAATCACCAGCTGTTTACTTTTAAACATTCAAAAATCGCATTAAATAATCATGACGATAAGAGAGCTTGGGTAGGGAAACTCTCAATTTTTTCATATGGTCATTATAGATGGGTTGATGCCTTGATATGTTGGCGGTAAAATAATAATGCATGAAGCCGATCCTGCAGTTCGCAATCAACAATTTGAGGAAATATTTGAGAATATCATTAATATTTATTGACAAATTTTTGGAAATATTTGAGAAAAAAAATTTGTCTTAGTTTACTATTTTATTAATATATTTTTAGGTTTATTTGTTAGTTTTTTAGATTTATTTTTTAATATAATAGTTTGCAGTGAGCATGCCGATATTATATAGTAATTATTTCGGATATAATATTAATAAAAGTTTTAATATAATAGTTTGCAGTGATCATTCAAATATTATATAGGTTTTGAATATATTAATTTATTTTTATTAGATATTTTATATAGATTTTGTAGAAATTATTTGGTTTATAAAAAAATGTTAATAATAATAATAAAACTTGTAAATAATAAAACTAAATTAATAATAAAAATTTTTAATAAAAATATTAATATTAACTTGTAACAATAGCAAGAATAATAATAATATTAATAATTGTAATAATAATAATAATAAATAAAACTTGTAATAAAAATAATAATAATAATAATATAATAATAATAATATTAATATTATTAATAAAAAACTTGTAACAATAATAAAAATAATAAAAATAATAATAATAATTTCTTTTTAATAAAAGTTTTTGTTGTATATGACTTTGTTTTTATTATATAATAATAGTTAGTAATAACAATAATTATAGTAATAAAAATAAAAATTTAAAAATATTAATAATTAAAACACTACTTATAAAAATAAGTAATAAAAATAAAAAATATTAGTAATTAAAAATTATTATGACTCAACCAATGACCTTGAATGAGTCATCGTCTTTGTTTAAATGACCTTGAGAAATTATTGAGTCATCTAATGACCTTGAACGAGTCATGGTTATTGTTTAAATGACCTTGAGAAATTATTATGACTCATTCAATGACCTTGAATCAGTCATGGTCTTTGTTTAAATGGCCTTGATTGAGTCATAATCTTGGTCTCACAAAGTTTGTACTTTTGGACTTAGAAAAGTTTTCTACCGGTAGGGGGGGTAGTGTGCTGGATGTAAAACATCCAACTACTTTAATCAATACCAAATTTTCATGCTTGCTCGCAATAATATCGGATGCAGATTGTAATTTAGTAAACGAAATTTTAAATACAATGAACATCAAGTTAAGAATAATAACCACATATATTTTGGCCACGAGAATGCAAAGTTTTATATTGTTAATAAAGAAGTAAATTTTATTGAAAACTTTCATTGGTATGTAATTATCATTATCCAAGGATACAAGATTAATTCAGATGATGTCATGACTCCAATTTGGAAAGTCAATAGTGCTAGAATGACATTTTAATAAATATTTTCATAAAATATCTGGGGTTTTATAATGTAGATTAGTTTCCGTCTGGTTTTTTATTGATTTATTGAACGAATTAGTTTTCTTTTTATTGATTTATTGTGTGTTGACCCCCTCCTTACTCACATTATACCCACCTGATACCCATCTGTTACTAATTTACACATAGTACATCAATTTGCTCACTCGAACCACAATTAGATATTTACACATAAAATATATACTTTAAGTTAATATTAGCTTATAAAATATATTTGAGTCCAAAATTTAAGTAAAAACTTTATAAATTAACTTAATATTATCATTAATTAGTTTATGTTATCCACTTTTGATAATTTAATAGTAAACATTTTAATATTCAGTTAAAAGTTTTAGATCTTTAAATATAAATGTTGATGATACAAATGGTTGATAATAAAATTATAATAGACGAAAATAATGTTAATAAAATGGTAATAATAATAAAAAGTTAAAGTAGTATAAAAATAATAATAATAGTATTAATTAAAAATATTAATAGAAATCTGTTGAATATTACAGATTTTTATTTTACATTTGTTGTATTACTTATAAAATATATCTTATTACAAATAGATTTGATAAACTCAGAATTACTAATATCAATTATAATTTTTCAGTTTTCACATTTTTAATTTCAACATATTTTTAGACTCTTCACTTATAAAATATAACTATGAAATATAATTATGTTATAATATTTGATAAACACAAAATTACTTAGATCAATTATATTTTATGAGTATCTTTTTTTCACATTAATTTTAACGTATTTATGAATATAGTAAATTTCCAAATTATACGGATTATGTTAGTCCACAATGTAGATGCAATACAAGTGCATGTTTAACAAAGACTTGACTAATGAATATATATTAAAAACTATGGTTTTATTAATTGATTTTAGAAATATAGTTATGAAAATATACTTTACATTTTTAATATATCAAGTTTTGACTAAATAATAATCTTATTTTGACTCCCATCATTCGATTCCGGTGAGTTTAAATGGATGAATTATTTGTTTGTATTTTTGAATATAATATCTTTACCCTTTCTTAAATTTTATCTGCAAGCTGGTTGTTGGTGGCTGAAATCTAGCTAATCTGCAAATAATTATTTTGTTAGTAATAAACATTAATTAATTTAGTGCTTATGACGCTTTGTCGTTTCCGCGCATAAAAGTTGTGTAATTACCCCCGACAAGCTAGGTACTTTTTGGACACACTTGGTCTGGCAATAATAAAGAATACACTTCATCTTGTCCTTTGTTTTTAACTATATTATATTAAATTTTTATTATTATTACTCTTAGCCCATAGGTTTTTAAATATTTGATTATAAGTAATTTAGTCCATTATTATCAAAAATAAATTTAATTTTAAACGAAAATAGATATTAAATATAAATTTCTTTAAATTAGATCACTTATTATATGTATTTTCTTAAAAATTGTCTAGAATCGTTCTTTTATCAGTAAAACAAACACACATATTTCAATCAAAAAGCAATGTGTATCATAAATTAGGTGTATTTTTTTAAACCTTGTCCATATTTTTTCTTTTATCAGTAAACCGAACACACATATTTCAACCAAAAACACATGTGTATCATAAATTATATACATTTTGTTAACAATCTCAAACTTTACATAAATATTGAACTATTTTTATGATTTAACACATACACATTAATAGCCATAAAATAAATATTTCATAAATTTTTGAAAAACAACACATATTTTCTTTAAAGTTTTTCTAAACACTGTAACATATCGATAGTTTAACACACACATTTGAGCCATAATTATTTTTGATATTTATTTTCACATATTTTCTTAAAAATATCGAATTTTTCTTTAACTTTATACAAACATTTACAATTTTTTTTATCCCTGTTTACTATGGACTACAATCGCAAACCTTCGTAAACTCCATTGAAAACCCTTTAAAATTATACCTCACACGCTCGAAAAATCTTTACTTAAATTTTATACACACATATTTCAAACATGAAACACACGTGTATCATAAATAACACATATTGTCATTAAACCTTTTCTATGTTCCGTATCGCTGACTTAACACACACATAATTTGAGCCATAAACATAAATATCATATTTATTCAAATATATTGTCTTAAAAATATCGATTTTATCTTTACATTTGTTAATTGCACACACCAACTTTTTCTATTCATTACATACTATGGATCGTATTAGTAAACCTTCGAAAAACTATTGAAAACCATGTAAATAATACTTCACATGCACAAAATAATTTTAATTAAATTATATACATACACATATATTCATTTTTCTATTCAATATTGAAATAATTTTATAACCTTTGCATCGAAAGAAATTTATTTTATATAAAAATAATAATAAAAATTATAATAATAAAAACTTGTAATAATAATCATAATTTTAGTAATAATAATAATAATAATGATTTTAGTAATAACTTGTAATAAAAATAATAATAATAAAAATAACTTGAAATAATAAAACTAAATTGAAATAATAATAATAATAATAATATTATATTATTATTAATAATAATAATAAAAAGGTTTTAATAATAAAAATGATAATAAAATAATATTAACTTGTAATAATAAAATAATAATTAAAACACTATTTATAATAACAAGTAGTAAATTATATTTAAGTTTTTCAAAAATTTGAATGATCTTGAAAAAAATATGATGACTCATTCAATGACCTTGAACGAATTATCGTCATCGTTTAAATGACTTGGAAATATTATGATGAGTCATCTAATGACCTTTGAGAAAATTTTGAATGACCTTGAGAAATTTTTTGATGAGTCACGATCTTTGTTTAAATTACCTTGAAAAAATTTGAATGACCTTGAATGAGTCATGGTCTTTGTGTCAGGAAAATAATTCTACTTTTAAAAAACATTTGTACTTTTTTTACTCCCGGTGAGGGGGAGGGGTATGTGTTCCAACGGTGACATAATCATCTACTACAATTCTATATCCACGAGGAACAGTTCCATGTGAGAAACTATATATTCAATTTTATCTTCTTCCATTGTGATATGTTCCTTCAACCAAATCACATAATAAACTTATAGACTTATAAGTTTATAGACTTATAAACTTATTTGAAATATCTACAATCTTTTCAGCAATAAATTATTCATCAGTTGTATTATTTTCATAAATTTTACCAGTAAATCCTAAAAATTCACCAAATTTATTATTATCTAGAAATGAAATACTATATCCTTTTTTAATCAACATGCTTATTTTTGCTGTTGAAATATTTAATGAAAAAGTAACAATATTTTCTTCGTCATATCTCTTTAATCAATTCAATTATTAATTTAAATTAAACATCTAATTCATATGCTCCAGGTGGAATTGTTATCAAACCATATCCATTAACAACACCCATAGTATTTGGTTTTCTAATATCAAATTCATTATTATCTTTTATAATATTAAAAATTGTATTAAATGTTGTAAACCATGATAATCCAACTTCATAATTATAATGTTGATTTAATTCTAAAGGAATTGGAAAATTAGCAGAAAATTCTGATTCTTTAGAATCAAAACTTAAATCTGTTGAATATTTTGTAAATAAAAGATTAATCATTTTTTCTAACCTCCATTTTAGAATAAAAAATTTTAGGTTGAAATTCTTGAATTTATTTGGTCGAACAATCGACAAACCTGAACCTTCCTTTTCATTAACACTTGATTTTTGAAAAGCTTTTTTATATAAATTTATTATTTCTTTATACTCAGGAGTTCCAGGAATCAAAAATATTGTTTTTGGTTTTGATAATTCCAACAATTCTTCAGGAGTATATACTAAATCAGCATCATTTGATGTCCCTTGAACTTTTTCATTTGATATCTCTTGAACTTTTTCGTTTGATACCGGTTGGTTTTCATCCAGAAATGGCTGAGTAGAGATCTCCAGAAATTTAAAATTTGATATCAATTTATCCATAACTATTTTAAACATGATAATTTATATTATTTTATATTATTTTATAGTTATATTATATTTATCATCTTTCCACTACCTGTTTCAATATTTAATTCTTTTTCAACCAAAACACAACACAAACATTTTCCTTTAAAACCATCATCTTTTGTCATTTCTATTGTTATATTTACTCCATTGACTGCTAGTTTATCATCTTACTCACTAACATCAACGCAAAATATGGTATATAAATTTTTAAAATCAGAAAACTCTAATTGTGGTTCAACTAAAAATTCATGGCACATTAAAATGTAAGTTTTATATAGCATTGATTGATAATTTTTTGCTTTATCAAATGCTATTGGTTTTCCAGGATAATAACTTGAATTTAATTGAACACTTAAAGATTTTAGTTGTTTATCATTACCGCTTGATTGAATAAATTTTGAATTATTAGTTGTATAATTATTTGTTGAATCTTTAACTCCAATCAAAATAAATCGAGGTCGAGTATTTTACATTGTTGGTTTCCATGAAAATACACTTCCTTCTAAAATATCTACACAGCCTGGTATTCTTTGAAGAAAATTTACATTGATTGGTTTTGAAATCATGTTTAATCTTTCAAGAATTTGAGTTTTTAAATGTGGGTTACAAGTTATTGATGGAACCATCAACATCATTTTTTCAAAATTTATTTTTGGTTTAAATTCTGGTTTTAAAACTTTTCCATAAAACATTTTTTATAATCTTCATTCCTTTCCATTTTCAATTCAAATGGCATTAAATAAATTATTCAATTATATTGTTGAAAGAATCCAAATATAGTTTTTAAAGGATATATTCCATCAAATATTTTGGTTGAATAAAAACTTTTTCTAATTTTATCTTCTTTATTATTTTCATCACCAGTACCAGTATTTGGAATCCATCTACTTAGTTCACCATCTTGATTTTTTAAAATTAGAATCAGTCATAATAAATTGTAATAATGAACTCATTTCACCAGGATATCTTATATTTTAAACTTCTGTTGATCTTAAAGTTATTGAAATTTGATTAAATAAATTTTAAAACCAATTCTGTTCAAGAGTTATATTATCAGTTGGATCAACACCTGTAATTTTAAATTTGTAATATATGAAAGAATTACAAATATCAAGTGGATTTGATGATTGTTGAATTTGAAAAAATACATTTCCAGGTGAATTTAATGCTTCTGCAGATGAAGTTGATGGTAAAACTTCTAAATAATCGTTCTTTTTTAATAAATGATTAAATTTAATATTTTTATCCAAATTGAAATCGACATTCTATTTATTATTCAAAAATTTAAGAATTTAAATATTTTAAGAATTTTAAAACTTGAAATATAGTTTTTTATCAATCAATTTTTTAATTAATAATCTTGACAAAATTGCATTTATGTGATTTTCACAATTACTATTTCCTGCTTTTCTAGAAGCTAAAAATCTTGTTAATTCATGAAATAATTCATAAGGATTATCGGATAAAAAATATTATTTAACGTCTCTACACTCTAATCACTCACCTGTTGTTTCTGTTGATTCCTGGGGGTAGCTGCTCGCGCTCCTTGATTAATTTTTCATCACCAAATTCTTTAACTTTTTCAACTTTTTTAATTTCTTCATATGTCGGTCGTTTTATTATTTTATAATAATTATTTGATGAAATAGAATTAATATCTTTTTTTATATTCTCATATGTTTCAATATCACTTATTGGAACATTTAATTCTCCTTCAGAATTAAATGCATTTCCTTCAATTGTTTTTTTCAATCCATTAGTAAAAATTTTTTTATCAGTATTATTTGATGTTATGTATATGTTATTCCCTTCCTTGGTTAATGAAAATTTTTTATTTTCATGAAGGTATATATTTGTAAGATGAGGTGTGATTGTTTTGTTACCTTTTATAACATCATGATTTACATTCAATTCTAATTTTATTGGATGAATTTATTTTATGATTTCTTTATTAATCTGTGTTTCTTGATCTTTAAAGAGCTTTGCATTCCCAATTAGTAGACCTGAGGTCTCAAAACGTTTTCTATCTTGAAAAGCATTTTCATCCCATGCAAGATTTATATTTTTAAAAGGATTTTCTTCTTGGAAAATGTTTGCTTCCTGAAAAATGTTTACTTCTCTAGAAGGTTTATTTTCATTTGAAATTAATTCAGTTTTTGCTACTTTAATAACATCAATTATTGGATTTCCAATTTTTGTAGCCATGAAAGTAAAATTTTGATATTGAAGTTTTCTAAACATTAAATTTTCATTACAAATATTTGGTTGAATATTGAATAATTTACAATCTTGAATATATTTATCAATATTAAAATTATTTACATTTCTAATCATTTTTATTCAAGAAAATTAAATAATTCTCTAATTCTCTAATTAAATAATTCTAATTAACTAAATAATTATTTTTTCATATACTTGATTTTTTTCTTTATCCAATGCAATATAATTATATTATAGATAGGTGATTTTCGAAACTATTAAGTTCTTCCTTGTCTAAAAAATAATTTTCTGGGGTTCATTTTGAATTTACCTAGAATTTCTTCACCAGTCAAGTCTTTAATTCCATAAGTTATTGGTTTTGTATTATTAATTTTTGAAATGATAAAAATTTCTTTAGACCATTTATGTGTTGAACCTTTTTCAAATTTAGTTTTCCATTTAAATATTCGAACTCGGTCGCCAATATTAAATTTTTGTTTTTCTTGTAAATTATTATTCACATTATTATCATGGGTAATTTCTTTGATTAGATCAGAATTCTCACTTGCTTCTTTTTGTGAAACTCCTATTGTTCTATGAGTTTTATTATTATATTTATTAATTAATTCTGGTAATACATCTATCCAAATTCTATTTCCTTGTTCTGTAAATTTTTTATACATCCAATTTTTCAATGTTCTATTAAATCTTTCAATTGTAGGATTATGTGAACCATAATTTGATCTATCATCAGGTGAATTAAAAGTTGAATAAATTTCAATATTATTTTATTGTCTAAATTCTTCAAATATTTCATTATAAAACTTTTTACCATTATCAACATATAATTTTTTAGGAATTCTATTTGGGGTTTCTTTAAATAAAAACTCGAATTCTTTTTTAATTGAATTTGGTGTTTTGGATTTTAATGATAAAGTCTAAACATATCTAGTATACAAATCAATAACTGTTAGAATATATCTATAATTTTTATTATTTTTAGGATTTACGGTTTCAATTAAATCTGTTGACCAAATATCATCTTTATTGAAAACATTTATTTTTAAATCTTTTTTAGGTTTTCTATATTCCTTATGCAACTCTGTTGCAAAAGCTTCTCGCTGGTGTAGTGCATTCGCTAGAGTAGTATTTTGATTGTCTGAGTTTGTTGGTATTTCTCCGTAGACAGTCTCTTGCGCTCCACCAAACATTATCTTTGTTTTCATTGCTATTTTTCCTTTTACTCTTGAAATCTTTCAAAAATGTTGGATTTTGAATATCATTTAAATCTTGAATCAAATCAGTATCTGCTTTTTGACGAGAACGAATATCTTCTTGACGATACGCTATGTCATGTTTTAAAGTCGCAGCATCAACTCTGTTAACTGGTTCTTCTCAAGGTTTAGGATTATTATTTTCATCAAGTCTTATATCTAAACGAGTTCCTGGCGGAACATCTTTCAAGTTTCCAAGAGAGTTGGACTATATCTTAAGGAATCATCAAAGCTGATTAGACTTTTCATCCCCACCAAGGTTTAGTCTCTGAACAATCTCCATATTCTAATCATAACTAACTTGGGAGACGTGCTGCGGATTGTCCATCTATTCTTTTTCGTTTTTACCATTGGGATCGGTCATTACTCGAGTTCCTTCATTAAATTTCTTTAATGAAGTGATAGAAAAAGACTTTAGGAGTTTCCCGCAATTTGAAGGTGTTGCATTTACTAAATTCATAAAATAATGAGATTTAATTTCTTGTAATTAATATTCTTTTAAAATTATTTTATTGTGTTTTGATAAATTCTTTTTTGCTTTTAAAGGTCTTAAGTTTATCCAATTAAAACATCTTTTTATTTGTTCTTCATCTTCAAAATTAAAACTAGAAACTGGTAATGTGTGATCTATATGCCAATAAGAACCTTGATTTTCCCAAGTCATTCCGTCATCAAATTGAAATTCAATCCATTGATAAAAATCATTTATTGAGCATCCTAAATACTTCATTAATGTTCGACTTTCTTTGTTTTGTTTTAATGCTCTTCTAATACCCCCATATAAATGATGAGTTAATTTAACTTTGGGATTTTCATTATATCTTTTTTTATACCTTTCCTTATTATTTTGTGCATATTTTCGTTCACACTCTTTACACTATGAATTATAAACATAATAATCCCTCTTTAATCTACTCCTAAATTCATTTATAGGTTTTTCAATATCAAATAAAACAAGTATAAATTTAATCAAATAAATTTAAAAAATAGTGTGTTTTTAGGGCAAACCACCCCCAACGCCTGAAGTAGTTATTTGTTAGTTTCTCAAACTAAAAGTTTCTCAAACTAAGAAAGAGTTCAACAGTTCAACGATATGGAATTTTTTGAAATTCAAAAGATTGAAAATGTCCATACTACGTATCCAGGGTGTTGGGAGTGGTTTGCCCTAAAAACACATTACTCACATCGTCAGAGATATCGATTAAAAATTCCTTTGCTCGTACACACCAAACAACTGTTTAAATGCTTTCTCACCTGACAGAAATTTCTTAGATGTTCTCTTGTTTTCAGGATATTTTTGTAATTTTTGGCACTTTTTTACAGTCTTCTTCAATGGAGCAAGGATACTGGGAAATGGAGTTCTTACAATGCTTGCTTTCTCCAATATCATCATCACTTGCTCAGCTACGATTTTTAATAATTCATCCTTAGTCTTTACCTGACTTTCTTGTTCTAAGTGTTGCGTTATCACCCACAGATAAGCTTTAAAAACATCTTCCTTGGTGCGGAGTTTATTTCTTACAAATTCCTGAGAAAAACCGAACACCGAATGGTTCGTTAGAGAGCACATCTACACACCACTAGAGGATGTCATTAAAGTGAAATTCTAAATGAGAATAATTAATATATACGTTTAACGTGCACCTTAGTAAGTAATATGGTTAACATTTTAATACCTGTAAGTATTAATATAAAAATCTTATTGGTAAGCGCAATAACTGTTCCATCAGTTGAATTAGTCAAATTATAATGCCAATTACGTATGTAACACCAAATAAAGATCAAATTGTCTCTAAGCAAACAATAAAACAAACAAAGAATTATTTAATATATACATTAAATCTAACTTTTAAATATTTCTAAATCAAAAAATCTAATTTATAGTAAATTACATAAGCTTCATATACACGTGAAATAGGTATTATTTGTAAAACATAAAAAGAAAAGTTGGGACCCATAGAACTTCTTCAATAACTCTTATATTGCGAATAATATACTTAAATTTACGTAAGTCAACTTTTACAGGTAGTAACAAACAATGTTGACATTTTTGCCCCACCTACTGTACCGTGTCATCAAAATTTCGCAAGTATCTTCTTTATTGTAAATATGATTATCATAATATCACACAATTAATGTTTGCTAAAAAAGGTTTTAATTTAAGATTTTGTTCTTTAACAATTCTTTTAAAGAGAATGATAATAATTTTTGCGTTTTTAAAAATAATTTTATATGATTTGAAATGTTTGTTTTAAAAAATTGAAATGTTTTTATTTTGATACAATTTTATTACGATTATTATTAGTTAATTTGTTTAAACATTTTTTATTTTCATTTAACAATTGTTAATACGATTTTTAGCCTGAAAAAAGGATAAACATTCGAAATATATAGCGATATGTTATGTTTGCGACGTTCAATATATTCTGTTTGTGTTTTTCAATAAATAATAAAATAATATTAATAATAATAAATAATTTCTTAAATCTTCACTTATTGATTTAAAGTTTCATTGTCGATTTAATTTTAGAGGTAGAAGAGGAGGAAATATGTCAAACTCAAATTTTACCGGAACTAGAAGATAAAAAGGAGGAAAGTTGTTCAAAAGCTGAACTAATACATTCTCCAGTTATTGGCAAAAAAAGATCGTCTGCACTGTTGGAAGATTCTTTTAAAACAGGCTCATTGAAGAAAAGGCGAACTGATGATATAAGTATTGAGCCAGAGTGTAAACTAGAAATCAAACCTAAAAAAATAGAAAGGCCAGAATTTCTTGTGTACATGAACTTGAAAGACGAAAAAACTGTATTCAGGCTCAGAGAAGAACTTCAATATTTACTTAAAACTACAATGTAATTTTTTACCCAAATAATTATTCAAAATTGAGTCCAATATTCAAATTATTAATTAAATTTACATAAATTAAAAGTATATTATTATCCCTGATGCCCACTTCATTTTGTTTCATATTTGATGCAAACTAAAATTATTCCTATAATTTATATTATAATATTCGGTTGAATTGGACATCACGAGTCCAAAGCTTGAAATTCATTGAAAATTAGTAATAAAAATAAAAAATAGGAAAATATAAAGTATTTAATTATACAAATATTTATCTTATGAAATATTATTTATTCAAAATTTTAGTATTTTTTTATTATTATAAATAATATTCATTGAAATTGATAAAAATAATTCCAGTAAAACGTATTGTTGGTATACATCAGTACTTCCTTCCTTCAAGGTCAAGGAATATTACATAATAAGTCAAGGTAATTTAACGACAATCTCATAAATTCTAAATGGCGATCATTTCATTAAAATGCATTACCTAATATAACATTGACCTATTGTGCAATAATTTTAAATGGTCGGAATTTAATCAAACACCATTTATAGGTTTTGGGCTCAAACTCACGAAAAGTCAGTATAGGGTAGTATAATAATATTAATAACACTAAATCACACACTTCTCAAAACAAGAGAGGAAAAGATAAAGTGATATTGAGCACAAGCAATATTTCCAAGTTTATTGAGCTGTGACCAAATACCTTTTAATTATTGTATTTAAAAAAAAATTTTTCATTCAAAGTTTGGTTAATATACTTTTAAGTTACAAAATAATATTACCATACTCTTTGTCATAGTCATCATCTAAATTTGAATTCATTTGGTTCAATCTTTCATCGTCAGTTATGATAAAATTTATTACAAAAGACTTATGATGAATAAACTGAAGACAAAATGAATGACAAACATGCAAAGTGACTGGCGAATATGACATGTTCTAGCAGAAAATGATGGTAATACTATTTCGTTTTTAAAATTTAACTTAAGTAGTAAATCAAATTTTTATTAATTACCTTAGATTAAGCTTATTCTTTAATCATGACTTTTCGTTAATTTTGAATCCAAAATCGGCTTTTCGTTCAAAATTAACCTAATTATTATTTGGCCAAAAACTAACTTTTCTAAAACCTATAAATTTATACGTCACTTTCACATAACTTAGAAGTTTATATGCAGATAACCAATATCGTATGTGTATGAATCGGATACCATTCGTTTTCCTGATTATAGCGATTGAATTTGGAAATGATATAGTTATCCCATTAAATTTTTCTATCCAATTCACAGTTTTACAATATACACTAAGCCACATTGAGATAAATTCTGCTATAATTCAAGTTGATACATAAATCAACTTTGTGAAAAAATAAATGCATTTCAGTTGAATTATGATTTCATAAGGAAATATGATCATAATTCAAGCTCTTAAAAATAACTTTGATCAACTATTTCATATATATTACTATAAATAATATTTAGGAAATCAAGTAAGTAATCATAACTAATCTCCAAAAATATGTATTTTTTTATACATTTCGGAAAAAATCTCCTAATATGCACAAAGTAATTAGTTAAATCTCTGTAGTCTTCTTTCACCAGCTCGTTATCCAGTGCGTCCTTCAGAAAATCGAATCTGGATTGGAAATTCATGTAACTGAATCCACCTGCTCTTGATATAGATTTCCGAATATTGAATTTGATTTTACTGAACACACTTTCAATTGGGTTCAGAAAAGGACTATATGGTGGTAAATGTTCAATAAAATTATTTTGAAATATTGCACCACCATGAATTGAAGCATAATCGTGGATTAAACGATATCCAGTTCCTTTCAATTTTACAGTTATTTCGTTGATGGAGATCTGGTAGGTATCCTTTTTATAGGATCCTACTATTAATTTATGATGGACTGGTCCATTGACTCCAATTACGAGAGCCAAGGACATATTTCGCCCTCTGTTCGTTGGAAGTGTGGCGTATAATCGCTCACCTTTTTTATTTCTTCCAAGTTTCTGGCTTGTCCAAGTATAAAGCCACATTCATCAATATATATTAATACAGAATTCATCCATGCTTCTTCTAAATATCGCGTCGTGTATTCCATTCTGAGATCCAAGACGCGATCTGAATTTCTTTCAGCGACCGATGGTCTTATTTGCTTTGTGGTTATTTAGTGATTTCCAAGAAAACGGGAAATGGTATTTGTGGAATCACTTAAATTTTCGGAGATTAGAAAGTTCTTCATTTCCAGTAATGAAGAATAAACCTTTTTCTCGACAAAATCAAGTAAATTAATGGAATTATTTTCGAATAAATGTAAGTCCGATTAATTGAAAACTAAAATTTATTAAAAAATTTATTATTAAAAGTTTCTATATTCGAATAAACTATTCCTCTGTTCCTTGGAAATTTGTTTTGGTTGCCATCTTTTTTACCTTTTGACAAATCCAAATTTTTGATAATTTTTGATTTTATGAGGCTTTGGAAATTTCTGTTAATTTCCCTAATTTATAAAATCTTCCTCATTTTCAATGGTAATTAATGATTTCGATTTTTTATACTTTATAACAAAAAAAATTTTTTTTAACTTAAATTATCAGAAAACTTATGTTTTCCGTATTTTTTAAACTCCTCATTTGAATGTTCTGGTTCCACTGCTCCTGGTAAATTACAAATGAGGTAAAAAATGAATTAATTTTAATTACAAGTTTAATATTACATTGTTATTTCTTCATCTCCTCAAAAACCTAGAGTTTCGATGGATATTTTTGAAATATCTGAAAAGTTGTAAAAATATTAAATTGATTGAATTTCATGAAAAAACCTTACGAAATTGTTTCATAATTTTCTCTACAGCTTTAAGTAGAGTTATTGATATTTTTTCAAAGTTTTTGGCTTTAATTTAAAAAAAACTTGTCTAAAAAGTTACTAAAAATAGTTTTATATAGAGTTTTTATTGAACTGAACATTTCTACATGTTGAAAGTTTGAATGCATTATTTACTATGTATTATGTTTTTACTTTAAAAAAATTTTCTACAAATTCCTTGCTTCCTATATTATAATTTTTGTATTCAGTTGAACAAATTACATGCAGACACGGGTGAGTATATATGTTCCTATATTATAACTTTATTGAGTTTTTCATTTTATTATAGGAGTGTTTAATTAAATAAAGTTAATTCAGTCAATGACGTTAATTTAATTTGATATTTTTCACTTTATATCTATTTTTATTTAGTATTTCATCTAATTACATTTAGTTTTATGTTTTCTATTTAACACAAATTTTCAACAGGCTTTTTCAATTGTTATTATTGAATATAACAGACATAAAGCATTGATGTATAATTGGAAACTAAATTAGACAAAAGTTTTCATTGAAAAAATTAACTCAAACATCAAACATCCATCCCAGTTGCTAACAAAATTAAAAATGAAAATATATGTAAAATAAATAATTGAACATTTATGTGTATGTAGTTAATTGTCTATGTAGTTAAATGTGTATACAGTGTTTTCATGACTAATTTTATATAATAGTTTTTACAACAGAGATGGATCTGAAAGTTTTTTTAAATAGTGACACTTACAAGAGTTGACGCTGATATTATTTTACTTTACATTTCACTTAATTACTGTAACTAGAACTGCCACATTTCAAGATTTCAGAGTAAGTCTCAAGACTCAAGACTTTGGTTAGGAAACCAAAATCTTCGGAAACCGAATCTCGAAATTTTGCATTTCGGGTATATTTCTTTCTGGGTAAAATAATTTACCTGATAAGTTAATTTTGACAATTCGATGAAAACAACTAAAACGTTGTCTAAAATATAAAAGATAGATAAGTTATTACAATGAAATTTTTAAAGAACAATCAAAAATATTAATATCAATTTCAATTTTAATAGATGTGGTGAATGCTGTTTTTAGATGATAAAATAATATAATTTGTATTCTATATTTTAATTTATTAATAAGCACTAAGTTTACATTACTATTTATTTTCATGACATAATATTAAATATTTACGAAATATAAAATTTTGTTTAAAAGAAATTGATTGGGTTGATAATTTAAAAATGAATGAGGATAGTGACAAGAATAAACGCCCGCAAAGAAAAAAGTGATATGAAACAACATTTAATGATGATTGGCTTAAAAATAAGAAGTATAATCAATAGCTCAATAAAATTGACAACAAAAGTTGTAAGTGCACGTATTGCAATTCTAACATTACAATCAAATATGAAAGTGAGCATGTCATTGATAAACGCATGATAACTAAAGGCCATTAGCGAAATACTAATATTATGAAACAAAACTCTATCATGACTTCTTTTATGCCAATAAAAAATACAAATGATGAACTAAAAGTAGCTGAAGTGGAACTTTCGTCAATTTATCATGCTATATGTCATCACCACAGTTATCTTAGCACAGACTGTGGTATAAAATTGAATAGTCAAATGTTTAAAGACTCGATTTTAGCAAAAAATATACATTGTGGTAAGACTAAATCTGAAGCCATTGTGAAAAACATTCTTGTACCCAAATCCATTGAAATGGCATTTTCCGATTTAAAAATTGGTTCTGATGATCCAATATACTTCTCTATCGCCACTGATGCTTCAAATAAAGGCACTCAAAAGCTTTTCCTGTTGGTGATTCGTTATTTTTCAACAATAAATGGCATATAAAATAAATTAATATATTTCATTGAAGATCCATATGAAGGATCTAGTGATATATATTCAAATATAGAAAATTTTATAAAATCTAATAACGTAAATATGAATTATGTTTCAGCTTATTGTGCTGACAATGCACCTATGAATTACGGAATCAATAATTCAGTTTATCCAAAATTAATTTTATCAACTCCTGATATTATTAAAGCAAATTGTAGAAATGGCTATAAAGTGCTATCCTACGATGTAGAAGTTTTAATTCTAAAAGTTTATGCTGAGTTTGCAAATAGTGCTAAACGAATTGAAGAATTAAAATCATTTTTTATGATTTCAATATAGAGTATCAAAAAGTTTTCAGGCATGTTTCCACCAGATGGTTATCATTATTTCGCGCAGTTCATCGATTAATTTCAGTGTGGTCTGTTGTAAAAATGTATTTTTGAAAATTGGTGAAGAAGACTGATAAAACTATATGGAAATTTATAAAGTAAAATGAAAATGAATCAACAGATGATCTCAATATAGAATTAACCCCCTAAACAAAAATTTTTATTGGGGGAGTGGAGGGGTTAATTTTTTAAAAAATTATTTGTTTTAATGAATGAAAATTTTTTTTTAATATTATTTGTTTTAATGAATGAATTTTTTTTTAAATAATTTTTTGTTTAATTGTTTAAATTTAAAATTTTTAAAAAATTTTTAATTCATGATAAAAAAGATTAAGTATTTTTTATTGATTTAAAAGCCTAAAAATAAAAATTGGCTTAAATCGCATATGATTGGTCGTGCTGAGTAGTATTTTTTAATAAAATTGGCTCAAACTTGATTAAAGAACATAAAAATATCGAATAAAAAGCCTAAGTATTTTTTCATACTTAAAAATTATATTTTTAAATTAAATTGCTTGTTTTAATGAAGTGAATTAAATAATTATTTTTTATTTTCATTTAATTATTTATTTAATATTATTATTTTTATTTAATTAATTATTTATTTTATATTATTATTATTTTATTTTATTATTATCAACATTTTTTTAAAAAAAAAAATTTAATTGTAAGTCTAATAATAATTTTTCATTGTAAAAAATAACTTTTATTGACAATAAAGATTAAAAAAGATTAATTTTTATTTCAAATCAAAAATATCAGAGTGATATGTTTTACGCATTTCGGCCAACAATATATGGATTGTTTGGTCACGTTTGAAATCTTGGCAACATGGACATCCATTTGAACATGTTACTCTCATACTATCTTTACAAACAATGCAATTTGCAACACATCGGTCACCAGATCCCTGAACGTTGTCATAGTGAATCTCGAGAAGTTCTTCAATGTTAATCCCTGTGAAATGGTAAATTTTTGTTGCGAGAAACTCTGGTGCGCAATAATCCAACGTATTTTTAATTCTTGGATAAAGTTCCTGGATTTTCTTTAAAATTACTTCAAAGAGATAAACTAAATAATAAAATAAAATACATATTTAAATATACATGATTTACCTTTTGACATTTTTTAATACTTAATAAATAAACAAATTCAAACAAAATATTTATTAATTTATTAACATAGTTATTTCTGATTTAATATTTTCCACATAATCATTATAATCCAAGGATTTTATTCCGAGTATTACTACTTTCCCACTTGAAAATATATTGACACATGATGGATTATATTTTTGAAGACGTAATGCGGGAAATATTTCCGGTTCAAATATACAATTCACCTTTCTTTGTAATTCATATAGATTTATAAATTTTCCAATATCTATTGTTACAGTGATTGATTGAATTTGTAAATCATATATATTATATTTCAAATCCCCATTTTTTAGAGGTTGCTTACATCCCATTACCCGACATTTCCCCGATCTGAAAAATATTATCGGATACTTACTTGATCGATCTACAACTTGCTGTGGTTTTCCAAATGGGAAATTCATATCAGGTATTGAATATCTTCCTTTATAATTTATGTTACTCAACATTTACTTCAATTCAAGTAATTCTAAAAATTAAAACAAATATAAACAATTAAATAAATAATTAATAATAAAATGGAATTACAAAATGATGCTGTGTATCAAGTAGTTGGACCAAGTGGTTGTGGAAAGACTTTATTTGTATGCAATTTATTACAATCGAACTTGTTCAAATTAAAATTCAACAAAATATATTGGCATAGAGGAGCTGACGAAGAACATGGACTTACTCAAAATCAATTCTGTAAATTGAAAATGACAATAATTAAAGGGTTTGATAAAAATTGGTCATCTAGATTACATCAAGGCGATGTTATTATTATCGATGATCTATACCAGGAAGCTAATAAAGAAAAGGATTTTAATAATTTATTTACAAAAATTGCTCGACATATTGGAGTTTCTGTTATTTTCATTACTCAAAACTTGTTTCATCAAGGGGACAGTTATAGAACTCGTAATTTAAATGTCCAATACTTGGTTACTTTCAAAAACCCTAGAGATGCAACAAAGGTTCCCCACGGATATTTGTTCTTTGACTTTACACAACAATGTCCTGATGAATTACGTATTAGAACTGACATTTTCAATGAGAAAGGTGTTACGATTTATAAACAAAATTGAAATCTGAAAATAATTACTTGAAATGACGTTTAAAAAGTTATTGTTCAACGTGAAAAATCCACAAAGAAAAAAGTTACAAAGAAAAGGGTTACTAAACGTAAAATAATAAAAACGAGTAAGAAGATTGTTAAAGATAAAAAGTGGATTAAAATATAAACAAAACAACTAGATGAAAAATGTATTTAATATGAAAGTTGAACGTAGTCTACCATACTTTAATGCCTTGATGAAGGCTCCTAATAATAAAAGAATGAATATTTTACAGAATTTTCCGTCATTTGTTATAGATGATCTAGTTGAAGTTATTGTTAATGTAGTTCGTGGTAATGTAAACATTACTAAAGTTAAAAAACTTGTATTACAAAAACATAAAAGATCACTTTTATCTTTAGTAAACACTATGAATCGTCGTCTTATGCGAAAAATAATATATAAACAAAATGGTGGATTTTTGGGGGCATTAATTCCAATAGTATTATCTGCAATAAGCGCAATTTCATCATTAACTTCTTAATGGGTACCAAGAATTCATTACCGGATAAACATAATTTAAATTTAAATATTTTGACAACTTGTTGTAATAATGAAGGAAACATTAACCAAAAATTGAAACACGGTGAAAAAGCTCGAAAAAGTATGGACTGGCAAAGGAAGTAGTTAATTCAAAGAAAGAAACTCAGAATTGGTTATCTGGGCAAATGGCGTTCAATTTAAATAAACCAATGTTGAAGAAATTCAAAACCCGTAGTTATAAAACAATGGGAGTTGATGATTTATGGCAAATATATTTTGATACAAATATATTTTGACATGTGTTGATATATTTAGTCGATTCGCTCGTGCTATTCCAACAAAAACCAAATCGGCCAATGAAATGGCTGAAGCAATCAAGGAATTATTTATTGATGGCAAGCCTCGTAATTTACAAACTGATTTGGGTATGTAATTAAATAAATAAATTAAATTAAATTTATTCTTTAGGTAAAGAGTTTTATAATAGTAAAGTAATAATAATAATATTAATAATAATAATAATAATAATAATAATAATAATAATAATAATAATAATACTAATACTAATAATAATATTACAAAAAAGAAAAGAAAAACAAATAATAATAATAATAATCCACACTCTTCGAAAGTTCCTAAAATTATAGATAGTATTATACTTTCTGACTCTGATGAATCAAAAATGGTTGATGATGTAATAATCAGTTCTGATTCAGATGATGTTTTTCCTGTTGATATTCCTTCTGTTATTGTTTATCAATATGGTGGCTCGATAGCACCTATTGTTAATTTTGATTTAAATCAATCACATGCCATTGCTAGAATGGATGTTTCGAATTTAAATTTAAAGTTAATTACAGTACCCACACAGTTAATTAATAAATTAAATAATGTTATCAATCAAATGGGATCTGTTAAGATTCAATTTTGTATTGATGTAGAGTTTGAAAAAGATGGAGAATTTCAATCTTTCATCATTTCAAACTCTGCCAGAATAATGAATGATTCATTTTTAGATGAAGGTGCTACTCTTCTTGACGAAAAAATAACATTAATTAATGATAAAGGTAGTAACTGGGTTATAAATAAAATAAAAGAAATTCATTTTGTTCTTACCAAGTTTTCACAAATAAATCGGTTGAGTGGTCATGGATTTATTCCAACACCATTATCATTATTAAATAAACATTGTACTGTAAATGTTGCTAATTCCGATAATTTATGCTTCATTTACAGTATTTTAGCTATTTTAAATCATGAAAATATAGGTAACCATCATAGAAATGAAACCTTTAGCTACAACTCATCTGAGCTTGACTTTTTACCTTCGGATTTACCTATGAAACTTTGTGACATTCCAAAATTTGAAGCTAAAAATCCAAATCTTTCAATTAATGTTCTTACGTATGATGAAAATAATTTAATCAATGATTTTTCTAACCCTGAAGTTTTCAAACACCCTTATGTCGAAATAATTCATCGTTTCTAAAGTTGTTGGGGGGCAACCTATTAATTTAATTTTATTAGAAAGCCTTGATCCGTATCATTATATCGCTGTTACTAAATTAGATAGACTTTTAAATTATAGGAATCATTCTTTTACTGATATTAGAGTTCAAAGTATATGGTGCCATCGATGTCTCAATGGTTTTCGCAATTTAATTTCATTAAATAAACATAAAGGGTTGTGTGATAAAAATCAATTAAGCACAACTCTTTATACTTTACCTTTAAATAAAAACTTGGAATTTAAGAATTGGGCTAAAACTGTTACTCCTCCTTTCGTCCTTTACGCTGATTTTGAAGCTATCTTACCTTCAGATGACATACATTTTCAAATACATATGCCGATTTCAGCCGGTTTACTTTTAATTAACAATTTTACAGGTGTAAAATCATATAAAAGTTTCCTGGGTGATGATTGTGTAGTTAATTTTCTACAAGAAATAAATAATATTTTAATCAATACTGTTTTACCCTTTTATCAAAATAATTATAAAAAGAAAATAATATTAACAGACTCAGACATTCTGTCGTTTTCTTCAGCAACTTGTTGTTATTTATCTGATAAGATTTTATCAGTACCGGTTAAGGACCATGATCACTTTACTGGAAAATATTTGGGAGCAGCTTGTTCCAAATGTAATATTTCTAGACAAATAAGGTTTGAATTTCCAGTGGTTTTTCATAATTTGAGAGGTTATGATCTTCACCATATCCTCAAGTATGGTATGAGTGATTTTAACACGTGGAAAATAAGTTGTATTCCTGTAACAAGTGAAAAGTTTCTTTCTTTTTCGGCAAGAATCAGTGGATTAACTGTAAAATTAATTGATTCTTGTCAATTTATTAATAGTTCATTAAGTAATGCAGTTAAAACATTGACCACTCTTCCTTTAACTCGTTCGGAATTTGTAGGTAGTATTATCGATACTAAAGGCATTTTCCCTTATAACTTTGCAACTTCTCAAGAAGTTTTAGAAACTACATATAAACTTCCACCGATTTGGGAAGATGTAACTGAAGCCGAATATAGTAAGGCTCAATCTATTTGGGAAGAAACCAATTGTAACTCTTTACTAGATTATATGATGGTTTACCTCAAACTAGATGTTTTTCTTTTGGCTGACTTTTTCCAACAATTTCGTTCAAAACCATTAGCTCATAACCGATTGGAACCACTTAACTTTTATGGAATTCCCGGTATGTCTTGGGCATCGGCTCTTATGACTCTTGACGAACCAATTGAACTTCTAACTGATATGGAGATGTATAATTTTTTCGAAGGGGGAATCCGTGGTGGATTAACATTTGTTAATAAACATCACGTAGTATCTGATGACAACACCGAACTGCTTTACATTGACATCAATAATCTCTACGGTTGGGCTTTAAGTCAACCATTACCATATGGAAATTTTGAATGGGTTACTGATACTAATCAATTAAATAATTTAATTAGTTTTTTGAATAAGGATCTTGAATCACTGTCATTTGCTGTCACACTTGAAGTAGATTTAGAAATCCCAACATTTCTTCATGATAAACGTAATGATTTTCCAGTAGCTGCTGAAAGATGTGCGCTCCGGGTTCTAAGGTTGAGAAGTTAATGCTAACGCATTATCCAAAGAAGAATTATGTTCTTCATTGGAGACTTTTGCAGCTTTTTGTATCTTTACAAATTAAAATTACACATGTACATAGAGCCATTAAATATAATCAAAATTCAATATTTAAAAAGTATATAGACACTAACACACAACTTAGAGCGCAATCAACCAATGACTTAGATAAAAACTATTATAAACTTTTAAATAATAGTCTCTACGGAAAAACCGTTGAAAATCTTAAAAAACGAATTAATTTAAGATTATGTAATTCTGCAAACAAATTAATTAATTATTGCTCAAAACCAAGTTTTCGGAAATCATTTAAAATCAACAATGATTTGATCTCTGTGTTATTTAGATCTACCGAGTCACATTGGACAAACTGTACTCGATTTATCTAAACTTAGGATGTATCAATTACAATATATAGAGTTAGAAAAATATCGAAACGAATTCATTGTGAAATTAATATAGTTGCTGGGGACACCGATTCCTTTTTTCTGGAAATTAAGAATTGTAAGTTAGACATTCTTTTATCTGCTATGGTTCGTGATAATCTCCTCGATACTTCTAATTATAACCCAAAACATCCCTTGTATAGTAGAAACCTTGATTCTGTCATTGGAAAGTTCAAAGACGAGAATGAAGGACTTAAATACGAGGAGTGAGTGTTTCTTCGTCCAAAATGTTATAGCCTCTTGTCTGAAGTTGAAAGTATCAAAGCTAAGGGTATAACATTGAAGGGTACTGACTTAAAACATAAGTCATACCTAGATTGTTATAAAAAAAACTTAATTTTTTCGGTACCACAAACTCGTATTACTAGTAAAAAACATCAATTATTTACAATTAAAAACAGTAAAACTGCATTAACAAATAAGAATGATAAAAGGGTTTGGGTGGGGAAAAATATAATTGTAGCATATGGTCATTATAGAGGAGGTGATGTGGTTTTAGGTAACAGTCCAGAAGAATTTTCCGAGTTTAATGAATAATATGACGATTACGAAGAATTTTGAATGAATAAATTATTTGAAAATATTCTTTGTTTTTGTATATTTTTGTTGATGTTTATAATTTTTATGTTTTTAAGTTAGTATAATTTTTTATTAAGTATTAAAAAATGTCAAAAGGTAAATCATGTATATTTAAATATGTATTTTATTTTATTATTTAGTTTATCTCTTTGAAGTAATTTTAAAGAAAATCCAGGAACTTTATCCAAGAATTAAAAATACGTTGGATTATTGCGCACCAGAGTTTCTCGCAACAAAAATTTACCATTTCACAGGGATTAACATTGAAGAACTTCTCGAGATTCACTATGACAACGTTCAGGGATCTGGTGACCGATGTGTTGCAAATTGCATTGTTTGTAAAGATAGTATGAGAGTAACATGTTCAAATGGATGTCCATGTTGCCAAGATTTCAAACGTGACCAAACAATCCATATATTGTTGGCCGAAATGCGTAAAACATATCACTCTGATATTTTTGATTTGAAATAAAAATTAATCTTTTTTAATCTTTATTGTCAATAAAAGTTATTTTTTACAATGAAAAATTATTATTAGACTTACAATTAAATTTTTTTTTAAAAAAATGTTGATAATAATAAAATAAAATAATAATAATATAAAATAAATAATTAATTAAATAAAAATAATAATATTAAATAAATAATTAAATGAAAATAAAAAATAATTATTTAATTCACTTCATTAAAACAAGCAATTTAATTTAAAAATATAATTTTTAAGTATGAAAAAATACTTAGGCTTTTTATTCGATATTTTTATGTTCTTTAATCAAGTTTGAGCCAATTTTATTAAAAAATACTACTCAGCACGACCAATCATATGCGATTTAAGCCAATTTTTATTTTTAGGCTTTTAAATCAATAAAAAATACTTAATCTTTTTTATCATGAATTAAAAATTTTTTAAAAATTTTAAATTTAAACATTTAAACAAAAAATTATTTAAAAAAAAATCATTCATTAAAACAAATAATATAAAAAAAATTTCATTCATTAAAACAAATAATTTTTAAAAAATTAACCCCCCTCCCCCAATAAAAATTTTTTTAAGGGGGGTCTCGGGATTTTTTCAAGCAAATATCCACGGGGCATAGTCCTCATATCCCTTTACTGTGTCCTTTGCAAAATAAACTAACCAGCCGATTAAATCTTTCCTTTTATGGAAACAAAGTGAAACAAGCCTTAAACTTTTTGCCACTATCACAAAAACACAAATTTATTGCAGAAGCAAATAAAGTATATCAACGTACTTTAGATTATTTGAAAAAATTTTATGACTTCAACGAAACTTTATTTAAATTATTTGGAATTTTTAATTTAAATACCAATTTAAATTTCGATGAAGTAATTAATGTTTCCGAAAAAATGGGTATAAATTTAAATATCGATAAATTATTCGATGAAATTGAATTGGTAAACCGGGTTTGCGAACTTATATTGAATCTAAAGCTACCTATTGATCAAATGTGAGTCCATATTTTTAAGACTACAAATTATTCTCAAATGCCGAAAATTGTTGGAAAATTTTTATCAATTCCCATAAGCAAAGCTTTTGTTGAAAGTATATTTTCAATAATTGGCAATTTGTGTACACAGAAAAAAATTGTCTAAGCGTTGCAATGGTGAAAGCGGAGCTGTGCATCAAAGTAAACTACAAAATAAGCTGTTCTGAATTTTTAAAATTTGTACAACAGAACGAACAAAAAAATTTGGTGATGAGTTGCAAAAATAATACTAAATATGATTTCAAAATTAAATAAATGTTTGAAGTTTTAAAATTTGAAGTTTTAAAATTTGAAGCTCAGAATGGCTAATTTTGTTGTACTTAGATTTAAGTTTTTTATATTATGTTTTCGGTAGCGCCCAGTGACTGAACTTTGAATATTGTTGTTGTTTTTTATTATAATATTACGCTTATATTTCATTCGTTAGTTCATTGTATCGCTATATTGTACATTCTGAATTTGCAAAAAAAGATTGTTTTTTTTTAATTTGTGCTAATACCCAAATTTGGCCATTTTTCGTCCCTGCTCCAATAAATATTTTTAATAATACATTGCTTATATTTTATAAGAAATAATATTTTACTTTTAAATAACATGTGATAATCGGAATCGCAATAAAAATTGAATAAACGAATAATGAATTTTAGTTTAGTCCAAGATTTGGTACTCTGTTGAGGTGGCAGCCCTAATTGTAACGTCCTAACCTTTTAGGTTTTGTTCATGCATGTATATATTTAAAAGTGCATTACTTGTATAAATTAGTAATTAAAATATTTCTAATAATAATGGAAGGAAATATTTCAATGTAATTAACAGCTATCATTAAAATTTAATTTTATAAATGATATATCGCATTGCATAACATAATTAGGACATAATTAAAATATTTGAGTTGCAATTTTATTAGACCTAAAATTTCCCTGTGAATTCAAACTATTATTATTATTTTTGAATTTAAATTTAGCCAATTTTGACTGCGGCTCACTTCTCATTTGTGAGATTTTATTGGCCCGGTAAAGAGTTTTCATTGGACATTTGATTTAGATATAATTAATTATTAGATTTTTATTTAAATTTTTTTAATTAATGATCTAGTTTCCTCATTATAAATTCTTGTGATATTTTCTTTTTTTATTATATTAATTCATAAATAATTGTTTTTGTTCTTACAATTTTATTTTCAATAGGTACGGATTTGTTGGGCATAAATATAAACTGCTTACAGGGAAATATTACAATCATTTTATGTCAAAAGAATTCTACCATACATGGAGAACAGATGGAAAAAGATATTTAATGTTTATCATAAACGAAAGTCACATATACATGATTGATGAACAAAATAGGTATTTTAAAATCGAAAATTTGAAGTTTCCTCATCCTCATCGTAAAGGGAAATTTTTAATTAATACTGTTATTGACGGGGTAAGTGATATTAAATTGTCAGATTTTATTTTGAAATTAGATTTTAAACTAAAATAGAAAAGTTTCTGAAAAAAATTCCATGGTTTATTCCTAAAATCTGTTAAATATAAAATCATCTTTAGTCACTCCAGGTTCAAAAAAAACTTTATTTTTTTAGTTCAGTTGGTCACCAAATTACGGGACACAAAGGATTTCCATCCACTTAGCCATTTGTAAAGTAAAAATTCAAATTTAATTTTTTTCCCTACAATTGTCTACTATCATTATTTTGAAAAATACAAAATTTCTGCCTAAAACTGTCATAAACCTAGATAAAAATTGAATACATGAAAATTCGCAATAACAGTAAAATGTCAACTTCCAATACTCGAAGTGTCTTAAAATAACTTTCAACTGCAAAGAATTGATCTGGGTATTTGTATCCAGGCAAGAAATCTAGACAATATTCAAGATAATATCACAGAAATCAAATTACAAATAATAAAGACTTGGTTGAAATTGCTCTTTCCTCTCCATTTTAGCAATTAAACCTAAAGAGATGTAATTTTCTTTGTGAAATACACTTTTAAACTTCAAAAGAATGAAATTTTATAAAGGAATGCACATATATTATTGGCTTGTTGCAAATTGCATTGATGTGTAACAGAAGAGAACATTGTTCTCCACTGGTTCACTTTTTCGTATACTTTCTACTACTTACTAAATAACAGTAAAATTCCACTTCATGCAGATGAGTAAGTAAAGCGTGATTTTAAATTATGTGTGATTACTATTAACTAATAATTTTTATTTAAATTTGTGATTTCTTAGAAGCAGTATAAATTAAAAGTTTAAATAAGTAAAAATAAGATAATTCTTTACCAAAGTATATATATATATATATATAATGATTGAAAAACTTATTGATTAATTAATAATTTTTTATGATCGGAATTTTTTTCATCCATTTAATACTTTGCAGCAAGGAATTATCTTATTACTTTTTTAAAATTATTTATTTAAATTTTTTTACATATTGGTTAGTAAGCTCAGATACCACATTTTTATTTAAAATTATAAATATAAAAATAAAAATAAATATATTAGTACCGTATTTTGCGGCGTATAAGTGGCTATTTTTTCTATTTAAAGACAAGTATATCATTATAAATTTTTTTACGTAATAAAACCGTTTTTATTTACCATATGTTTGCATTTCTTCATGAGTGATAATAGAAGATAACAACAACACACGTTTTTAATTACATTCATTAAAGTTGATAAATGATAATGCCGTGGACGGATTTCGGTCAGCTTCAATCTTTTGTATGCGACTTATGTGGTAATTTTTTCGGAAAAATATGTAATTTACCCAGGTGCGACTAATACCACGATGCGACTTATAACCGGGAAAATCCTGTATACATTTATTAAATCAATATGACAATAAAAATGAAAAATACAAATATGTCAATGTATTAATAAAAAATTTGATGACCAGTTTGTTTTGCAGTTTCTCGAATATTTTCATGTTTATTCTTTTAGTTGACCGATATTCAAAATCCTTTAATAACCCATCATATCATATAATGTCAGATCTTCCTTCTTTCAACCAAAACCCATTTATCATCATTATTTGTAAGGACGACTTTAGTTGTTTAAAATCTATATAACTGGTGGGATACTCTAGCTATTTCTAATCCATACATTACCAATACAGATCAGATTAGTGTTTATGTATGCATCTTTCAATGTCAAACCTTTTGCATTTTTTGTATTTTTATTACCTAATACATTTTAACATTTCGGATGTACGAAAATACACTTTTTTTAACCAATACTCTTACTCTCATCTTTAAATTTTTCAATGACTGAATCTTACTTATTACTGTATAACGGATGAGTCAGATCATAATTCGAAGTATCCAATAGATTTTTATTAATAATTTCTGATAAAAGAACACTTAGCTGATAATTTTTAACACTGAGAATGAAAGAGTCTGTAAAATATTAATTATACAGGTTAGTTGATCTTTATATTTCTGTAATTCAACATACTGTAATTGATACATCCTGAGGTTTGATAAATCAACTACGGATTGTCTTATTTAAACACATTCTATCTTTATTTAACAATACATCAATCAAATCATCAGCAATCTTGTTATATTTTTAGAAAATTGGTTTAGATGAAATGTAACTAACTTTGAAGCAAAGCTGCATAATTTGACACTCAACTCACTCTTTTCTTTAAATTTCATTCTGTTTCCATCTAAACTATTGTTCAGTAACTGATATTAGTTTTATTCAATGTATTTGTTGATTTTATTCGCAATCCGTGTTTTTTTGAAAACTTGTGCTTGGTTAAGCATGATTACACGATGAACCTTGAAAATCTTTGATCCCAATTATATAAACATTTGAAGTAAACACCAATATACTACTTAATTATTTTTAGGATATAGAGTAAGTAGCAATTACTCCACTTTTCCTCATACAATTTTTCATGAATTTCTTTAGGAATCTATATTATTAACCATATAAAAGAGATTCTTAATCTTAATTGTTGCCTTTTACCAGTATTTTATGGAAATTATAGTAATCTCCACCCTGTTCCTTTTGATTTAATGCCAATAGTATATGCTATTACTATCGATTTTAAAAGTTCTATATTTTTATCAATTGATACATGATACTTGATTACGAATGTCAAACAACCACGAATTGTCTATATCAATCAGAGTTTCTAAGTAATTTACAGACATTTGAAGTCTTATAATTATAAATTTATATTTTGACAGTTTCATCTGAAATCAGTTATAGACAATATTTATCAAATCATAGTTATATTAGATAGTTAAAACGGACATTTTTATATCATTTACAATTTGTTTGGTGAAACAATTATTTTGAGTAACAAATTCTAATATAATTTAATAAGAAATAGTGATATTAGAATGTTAGGGTTGAAATATATTATTATTTAAGATAAATTAAAACAAATTCTTATATAATTTATGTATATTTGTTAGAATTATATGATTATTTTGGTAAATTATACAAATCCATAGAAAATTTAAGTATAATAGTATGTGAGACAATCGTAATTTAAGTATATTTTAATAAATTAGTTGACAATTTTTTAACGTTAGAGTATTAAATTCATTTTTAAAGACAAATCACCTTTCTATATATATATATATATATATATACCATATAAGCAAGACTTGAAATCTATCAATAAACACGATTACGATCCTATAATGCAAAATACAAACCCAAAAACAAACCCGACTATTTATATCAATCAAAGCTTATTCAATCATTGATAGTTTTTCATTCATTGAATTTCTACATCTCTTCCTCAATTTCAAAATTCTTCTCTTGAATATTGGAACAAACCATTGATTAATAAAAATCACTAAACATTGGCATGGAATTAAATAAAAGAAAGCGCAAATCCAACATATATATTGAAAAAAATAATTATTATAATAGTTTCAAGTTCGATGACAGTAACTCTGTCGAAATATATATATTCGTTTTTCCACAAAACTCATACGAATAATTAATTCAGCTCCAAAATTTGATGAAAAATTGCCTAGATGAAACTATAGTTTTTGAAAAAAATAGAGCATCAGTATAACTAGTGTTCGATTGTATTTTTGTGTTGGATTTCATAAAATAAATAATTACATTCAATGTCATATCATATAATTTAAAGTGTAATTTATTCTGATTTGTTTAATAGAAATTCTTTTTAGTTATTTATCAAAATATCTACTAAAATTTGAAAAATCCTAAAATTGTTTGCCCTTATTTACAATAGCCCGCAGACTATATTTTACAAATTAAGTAGTCCCTAAGGGATAAAAGTTTGGCCACACCTGTGATTTAATATCATGAAAAGCAACATTTTTTAATTGTAAATTGTACATTTTGTTTGTCCGCGAAAGACCTTTATGGTTTTAGCCGTGACAGTTTGAAAATTTTTATAGCAACTTATATTATTGACTCCAATAATTCAAATATTTAAGCTTTTTTAACAAAATTTATATTACGCCGAAAATTCCCGAAATAAGTTAATATAAATTAGTTTAATTTTTCGTTATTTTATGAAAAATACTTTTAGGAATTGGTTGCTGAAACTATTTCTTCCAAAACATATTATTTGTTTTTAATATCCGATATCTATGCACTTGGCGGGATCCGGTTATATCATGAGTCATATTCAAAACGATTGGATAAGATACAGGAATTCATTACGGATGTTAGGAAGGAAAGGATAGATTTGAAAAGTGTCGTTGAACCATTTGACATAATGATAAAAACAATATCAGAAAGCAGAGAGCTTGTAAATGTAAAGTTTTATTTCATGTTTTATGTATAGTGCGTGTCATTCCAGATTTGAAACTCTTCTTTATAGAATTGTGTATTATCATGTGTATTATTTGGTTTGTTTTATTTCAATTAGTATATAAACATATAAACATTTTAAAATTGTTGAACTATCAAATAAGACGACCAAATAGTTAACACATGAGAATGATTCGTACTGTAATAAATGATACTAGAATTTTAGAATAAAATAGCCGTCTGTATTTCAAGTAGGTAGTTAGGAACTCACTGGGACCTAACCCCTTCCCCCTCCCCCTTTTTGCGACGGATTAATTACGCAATTACGTGATTAATCTCTGATTATCTTGATTACATAATTATGTAGTCAAGATAATTAATTTTTGTGTGCTGACATTTTTTTTCAAATTTATTTTTCAAATTTATTTTTGGCGGATTTCTTTTTAAATTCAAATTTTGGCGCATTTTTTTAAATTCAAATTTTTGTCACATTTTTTTTGTATTTTAATTTTTAATGTAATTTTGAATATATTTATTTTGAATGATTTATTTTTGAAATGTATAAATTTTATAATATAATTTGAAATTATAATTTGAAAATTTAAATAATAATTAAAGTAAATTTTAATTATAACTAGAAATTTTGAATAACCATTAAAGTAATTTTGAATATAATTTTAAATATAATTTTGAAAGTTAAATTTTATAATATAATTTTTCAAAGCAATTTAATGTTAACAAAATAATAATAATAATAATAATAATAATAATAATAATAATAATAATAATAATAATAATAATAATAATAATAATATTAATAATATTAATAATAGTAATAATAGTAATAATAATAATAATAATTCAACCAATCAAAAACTTAATAAAAAATTAATTCTCAACAAATAAACGCATAAACACATAAAATAGCTAGGTCCTCGGGAACAATAGGAGAAGCTGTGTACTGGTTCAACAATGCGCCAAACAACAATAATATTTATTCGCCCAGAGCCATATTTAAATATAACCCAAGACTGAATTTACCAAGCTACCATAAAAAAGAGATAATAATCGAAGCAAAATAATATGCTGGCGATCCAGTATGGATAAAACCGAATTTGAATCAAAAATGCCAGAAAGATGGAAAGTCGGGCATATCATTAACCCATTATCAAATACAAAATTTTTAGTCAGGTGTAACGGATATGATATGCCATGGCACGTGGGTGATATCAGAAAAAGATTTGTTGAAGATTCAGACGAATCTGGTAGGGATATAAGAAGTCTAATATTAAACAACTTCTCATGAATCTAGTAGCTGGCATAACATCATTCTTTTTATCTTTATAATTTTATTTACTCAGTATTTTGTGATTATTTTAAATTGAATTATAAATATTTTTTAAATTATTTTTTAAATATTAACTTTGAGATTTTGCAGACCTGGGTTCGACTCAGGAAAACTATTCCACACGAAATGACTGGATTAATATTCTATCCATATAACGATATTTCATATACATTTCTCGGCAGAGCAACCATTTATATATGGATACCTACATTTTCTAGATACATAAAATTTAAACTGAAGGCAGTTATTGATAAGTTAATTTATATATCTGTATTTCTAGCAATAACTTTTACTACAGACACAATCAAAAATGGATAGGTTTGCTGTTTGCTTATGGAACTTTAGAGCCGTTTACAAAAATCAGGTATTTAACCACAAAAGAGAAAGAAACATATGATGGAAAAATTGTTCGTTGCTACTTGAACAAAGGTAGGTGGAACATCAGCAAGCATAATCCTGATGACACAATTCCTATTTCTAAATGGGATGTTGATGGTTAGTGATCTTTATATTTTAGTATTTTCAAAAATCATTTTCACCATAATTATTTAACATTTTTACTTCGCATAGGGTGCTCTTTAAATATTCTTTGAAATATTAATCCACTGTGCATTGGTGTCCATTAGAGGAATTTCATCGTCGTGGCATTTCGATAGTTGATATTTCTCACTTTGGATCTGACCGGTGATTCTGTTAAATAATTTAGGGACTGTCCATAAATGGTATCACATAATTTCAGCCAAATTTGGATGCCTTCTCGTCACACATCATTACAAAGAGTTATACCTCCCTCAAGTATTACATCACAAAGCTCCGCACCTTCGAATCCTGAAAAAATATTAAATGTATATTTGATCAATGCGCTCGTCTAATATACTGATGTAATCAAAACGACTGTTGGAGTTATAATAAAACATGAATAAAAATAATAAAATTTTAAAATTATCAAAATCAATTAAAATTAATTAAAATTTTGAAAAAAGTAAAAATCCATATTTTTCGGGGGAAAAAGTGGTAACCGGTGGCAAATTTGATTCTGAAGACGAATAAAATACTATTAAATTGATATGAGCTATATTGAAGGATCGGGATCCCAAAAACAAATTAATTAAATTATTTGCCGACGAACCCATTAATCAAGGGCCGCCTAGCTGAACTTCAGCCTAATGGGTTTCCCAGAATTAGTAAAATGGGCAATAAATTGTCCGACCGGGAAAAATGGTTTCCCTAGCTCTAATCCAAATTAATGGTAACCAAAAATTATAAAAGGAAATGACAACCAAATAAGTGGCCAGTTGGTCGAAGAAGATAATCTAACGAGTTTGAGAAACGAGTTGAAAGTAATTAACAGATAACGAAGTTAATCAGATTGCAGTGACTTATTATTACGTGATATCCTAGGTGTTTACGAAAGCAAATAATTGTATGTTGTGGTGAATATTTGTGAATAAAGATTTCTTTTTTGCGATTTTATCTTATTTATTATTGAACACGAGGAGTCGGATGGAGAGAACTATCCATCGACGAGTATTTAATATCCCAATACGACTAAAATTTGAAATATTACAGTGTGCGAAATAAAATAGAAATAATCAAAAAATTAAGCTGATCTTTGATATAATGTCGCACTTATAAAACATCCCTCTCTTTTGTCACAAATCATCACAGATTTATGGTGGCAACCTACAGCACTCAAGACTTTTGCTTATTTTATAAAAATATGTACAGATGAAAAATGAAGTTTACTTTTCAATAATTTCCTTACACAAATTTTGCTACTCATTTTTTCCGATGTTTTTGCTTTACCTACGGTTATAACGGTTTTTAGATTTACCGTTATTTTTAATGTTTTTACAATTTTAAAATTGTTGAGGTAGCCATTTCTAAGTATTATGGTTTCTCGAATTCAGAGTTTTTCCTCAATTTCTCAGACTCGGAATTTAACTTTAATTATCGCCGAGTCCGAGTCTCTGAAATCTTTTTGAAATTGTTGAAATTAAATTGCTGAATAAATTTAAAATTTTGATATAATTTTACTGAATATGATCACACGCATAACTTAGTATTTTCGAGTACAATTTATTATGTAGAACTTGACACTGAAGGAATAGTTAGATTTAAATTTAAAAGACTCGATGAACTTCTAAATTATTTGAAACTTATTGGAATAATTTAACATAAAACATTTTTTCAGAAAAACGAAAAAATAATTCCAAGTAAAAAAATTAAGATAGGAAATGTTAAAAGACTTTGGAGACATAATATTTATTATCTAAAACAATTGAGAAACTCTCAGGAGGAAATTATTATATAGTAATTATCTTGAGCAATATACACACATGCATACATAAATCACATAAAGCACACCTTTGACATTCAGACATTTATTACATAATCTTCAGTCATACAAATTCAACATACACATACATACATATTATATTATTTAGAATAGCTATTATTTACTGTTATCCCACAGGAAATATTGAAGAAAACATTAATTATAAATATAATGCAATTCGAATAAAAACACTTATAACATCAAAACATATATTATTAATTTATTTGAACACGGAATCTGAGTCTACTGTCGCAAAACTTAATAATTTTTTCAAGCTTGTTGTTTAAATTTCACAATTAGTAATCAGCGTCTAGTTTGATTGAAAAAAACTTAATTGAATACTAGCCGTAATCCGGTGGTTTGCTACGGTTATATTTAAGATGATGATTAACAATGAAAAATTTTAAATGTGACAAACAAACATATTTAGACTTTTATATGTAAGATTAAATTAAATATACAAAGAAAGATCCGTTTTTAATCTGTTTATATATTCTTAGAGAGAAAAACATGAATTTGATTGCAATAAAGATTTTAGTAAAAAAAGACTTGTGATTCAGAAGATGTTTTAACGATATTTAACATGAGGACAGCATCAATCTAACTATTACTAAGGAAGTTGACACCAGAATAATATACAATAGATGGAGACATGGAATCATATATTCAACAATGCGAGAAATACTTCCGCATCGATAAATTAATGGTTTTCCGTGAAGAGATGAAATAGGAGGTAGAAAATAAATAAAGAAGATCAAGAAATTACATGAAGTTAATCAAATGAGTGATGAGATTTATACGGTATGAAAAAGAGTGTCAAAAGTAGAGATAAAAGGAACCTATAAAGATATCGTCATAAAAAGTTAACAGATATGTTGAATCTGAAACTGGAAATAGAAGATATAGAGATAATGTAATTCTAGTTAGAAGAAGTATAAAAATAATTCTTTAAATGAACCACATAAATCATTCTTCAATGGAAAATTTTGAAAAAATGAATGATTTCAAATTAAACAATTTATTCTGTTGCTTAAGTAACTCATCATTGAAAGATTTGGTTACAAGAAAGAAATCATCAATTATATATATATATATATATATATATATATATATATATTTGTTGTAAAACTTTACAAGTATAGACAAAGAAGTTGAAGACGGAAACTTGTTTTACTTGAATGTAGCAATTACCAAAGATTGAAATGTTATATCTTCCTTCTGGACATATTATTTACAAGAAGCACAAAGAATTTTTTTTATTATTTGACTATGAATCAGTAATGATATCGATGTTTTATTGATATTGACAAATTTTCCTTTTCAAAGGGATTCACTTAACAGCAAATGACAACTGTCATTTGACCATTATTACTTTTTATTTCTCGATTTTCACATCACTTCTTTCGCTAACTGTGATTAGACCGCTATAATTCCACTCTCTCATATCACAGTTTTTGCCGACTCTCAATATTCCTCGACTCTCGTATCACAGCTTTTATCTATTCTCATTCGTCAATGCATAATAAATTATAAATATTTGATAAATCAGACAATTCTCTTTATTAAAATTCAAAGCGTCGGTCACTTCGTTAAAATAAAATATTATTAATAAGCAACACCGAATTTGCCAAGAAGTGTGTGATTATTTCATCATTATTTATACGAAAATTGTGCAATATACTTAAGGGGATTTGTATCTTACTTTAAAAAGCAAACTTAAAACATAAATAGACATTAAATTTTTATAAGCAAAATTGAAAAGCCGTTTTTTAATATTATTCAGAATCACACCTTTTGCGCTTTCATGGATATCGGACACAAATTATTTCTTGAGGTTTTCATTGGTTTTCATTGCCTTATTACAAACACGCCTTTTTGCTAAATCCCTCAAATTTTTAGAATGTCATTTTATTAAATCTTTTTGGCTTAAAATTTGTTAATTTAGTTTCACTTGATAAGTTTTGGTTCATTTATATTTTGTTGGGAATGTTTTGCAACTTTGGGTCTTAAAAATGTATTTTTTAAATATTTTTTTTCTGTTTAAATGCGTTTCATGTTGCGGTATAATAAATTTGAAACAATTAAAACAATATTTTTAGAGGAAGCACGAGATTTGGAAAATCCAATTCTTTTCAAAGACCTAACCTCAAGCAGATATTGAAATAATTAATATGTTTTATATGGAAAATGAACAACCTTTTATTGCTCAAGATATTTAATTTTTCAAAAATCTTTAAAAATAAATTATTTTCTTTAATTTTTATGAAAGCATTTAT
>CM039679.1:202029678-202167178 GCA_022537955.1 Schmidtea mediterranea | reverse complement strand
AAAAATATCGTGTGAAGAAATAATAAAAAGAATAATCTCCGAACATCAAGGAGGACTAGAGGAGGCTTGTTCGCGCTTATTATGTGTGGACAGGAAAAAGGGATTTGCTTAAACTCTCACAGTACGATATAGTTGATAAATTATACTGGTGTTGGGCCAGGACTGGATTTTGTTTAAATGAATTGGAAATAGCACGCAAATATAACATGCAGATTTAAAATCAGACCCATAAACCTCAAATAAACTACCTTAAAATGTGATAAAGATACAATTAAAATATAAAATCAAAAACATAAAAATAATTCAAAATAATAACAAAATGCACCAAGATCAGCACGAAATTAACATAAAAATAACAGAATAACATAAAGATTTGACCGAAAAATGACAATTTATGTAAAAGCAAAAACTTAATGAATAAAATTGAATTAAAATAAAATATTTTTGGTTGGAAAAATTCAATTAAAAACTTAAGAAATAAATTGTCAAATTAAATTAGGAAAATGATAAAAATTAAAGTTAGATAACACAAATAATTTCAAGGTCAAATTTTATTTTATCACACTAAAAATAACACACAAGGTAAGGGTCACAAAACAGGTATATATACCAGTTCATTTTCGCAGAATTTAACAATCACTTGTGAGAGATCACTTTTTCTCGTAAAAAGCTTAGACGTTTTTTATCTGAAAAAACAGCATTTATTACAAAGCGTCCGGAACGAACGTCTCGAACTACTATCAACAAGTATTATCGGAAAAACTATCGAAGTGAGAATGAGTGGATGCTATGAATGTGTTATGGAAGCAATGTACCTATTTATGAGAATAATTATATGTGTTCGAGTATATGAATTTTCGAAATTTTTTCGGCCCACAGCCACACAAATCGCAAGTTAGTAAGTGCGGTGTAAGTGATGTTTATCCGCCTATAGCTCGTGCCCGTGAGAGACCTAGTCGTGTGTAACGACGAACTCGAACGTCAAATCATTTTACGCTTATAGGGGCAGTGGGAAGATGGGGAACCAGTCTTTTGGCTGGCTCCCTTTCACATATTTCCCGAAAATTCGACCTAAACTTAAAACACATTGGCTAAAATTATCTCACTAAGAATAAATTTTGGATAAAGGGAAGGGGGATCTCGGAAATCAATGCAACAGTCGAAAAGCTTATAATAATTTTAAAATTAGAAAGTAATCTCATAATTCCGCGGGAATTATTTCCTCCTACTTAGATCGAAATTAAGAAATTAAATTCAATAATATTAGTTATAAACGACCTAACAGGGAAATTCGAATAAACTATATTTCAGAAAATTTAAACTAATTTAGCAATGTTATAAGTAAATAAAATACCACCCCCTTCACGCAAAGATGATTAAACTGAATACTTACAAATAATTTGAGGAGTATAACGATAGGTCGACCAAAAGTTTATATTTAAAAATCAAATTATATAAAAATATTACTAGTAATAATCTCGTAATGAAGATTGGCATATTTGAGTTCAATGCGAATTAAATACAAAATACTAATTAAATTTAAATAAATTTAACCCCGAATCATAAAAACAAACAATTAATTGAATAATAAACCACGACTCAAATTTATTTGAAAGTGCATCCACAGCGATGGGGTTGGAAGAGGGTTGCAGTTGAATATAAATTCTGAAAATACATAAAGAATTATTAGTTCCACAGAAAATTATAATTATACCCATCGATTAAGATCCATCCCAGTAATATAAAACTGAATTATACTGCCGCCACAGAATACCAGAGGATGAAGAACCGAATTTATCACTCCTTTGAGAAAAACACTACAAGGAAAAAACCCAGATTAATTACCAACTCAAGGAAAGCTGTACCCATCACTTGAATTCGCAGAGGTTGTTAGCGGAAAGTCAGCCGTAACCAGTTCCACCAATGGCGTGTGGAGAAATAACGGAAAAGATCTACAAATAAAATTAAAATGAATGACAAACTATAAGAAAAATTGCCAGTAGACTAAACATAAACAAACCATATCCGGTGATATCAATCAATGGTGACCACTCTTATAGTGTGGAAACTTGTATTCAACACACCACTGACGATCAGTATAGATCCGTACTGATGCCACAGCCGGCATAATTCATTTAAAATGTTCAACAAAAATGGTAATCGAATGACAAAGAAGAAGGATCTGGACCACCATGGAAGAAACCGAATTGAGGAAAACCCAAGCTACAACCAAATGGATCATACACAGGGTAATTGATAGTTCATTTAATTTATATGCTGAATATTAATAGCAATGGTATTATTAAATTTATCTGCCCTAAATTGGCAAAGAAATTCATACGATTAAAGCATTACTCTATTAATCCAATATGCATTTCACTAGAATCCGGGTCTACACGAATTGACTGGTCAGACGAATCTCACACAAGGTTAACAGTTCCAAGCCGATTTGCAGGTCGATACCGACAGGCTCTATGAAATCGAGGATATTCCATATCAACTTATGACAGTCGAAAATCGCCCTATCGGAATCCACGCCAGGACGAAGACTTGGAAATGCCCAGCCTCGTGATAAAAAGAGAGCCAGGACGGAATCCGGCTATGGAAATCCGCCACCAGGCAGAAGTCGCTCTATAACAATTCGAGTACCTCGAAAGGAAGTTTCAGTGGAAAGCCAATATTCAACGCAGGCGTCTGGTAAGGATAAATTCGGATATCGCAAGCGGTCAATTCAAGCGGTCGTTCAATCCAGATGATCCGAATCTACTGAAAATCGAGTCTCCTGTACACTTAGCAGTACCAAACCAAATCTTGCAACCAGACACATTGGAAATCTTGTCAGATCGGTCAAGAGAAAAGCACGCCTATTCTCGCCGTCCTCTGATGCGAAAGTCTGCCCACCAGAAGTATGGAAAAAATTCATGAAGTAAACTCATGTGTAACATACAACTGTAGCATTAAGAATAAATGTTTATTTTGTTGCTGATTTTTATTTTGTTATTCCAACCAAAAATATAACAGCTAAGGGAAAATTAAATAATAATCCAGGAATATTATGATTTAGTATTTATTGAATAATGAAATAAAATTAAACAATATTATGAATTACCAATCATTAAATGAATGAAACGATCAGTTAACCGTACAAGTTAGACGGTCGGAGAAAAGTATATGAAGTTTTTCTTTATATGATGATAATTTATATCGTGAAATTATAGTTTATATGACCATTTAACAATATGTGTAAATTCAGCAATGGAAGCGATTCAATCCATCGGACAAGAATTGAAGAAACTATGACAAGAGAACGTTGAGCTCCAACAACAACGCGTTCAGTTAGGCCGAGAACTCCAGCGGATCAAGGCCACCTAGATCGAACCCTCCCGGGTGAATCAAATTTATCAGCGCTTTACCGCGGCCCAGTGGGGATGGAAGGAGGAAAAGGCCCTGAACTAGGCCCAGAAAATTCAGATTCGAGGGCTGGAAGTCGCGTTGTCGGCAAGTTGAGAGTGGAGTGTTGTAACTTACCCTTTGGTGTTTGTTCCGGCACAACTCGCTCACCGAGACCAAAAATCGTTCCGAGAAACCAAAGGGAAAACCAAAATCCCATTCCAGGCCAGGTCGAGCTGAAAGGGAGCTTAGACGGCTCCAGCAAACAAAGGACAGTCAATAATAATTGTTTGTAATGATATAAATAAATGTTTTGAGTTTAATTCGTTTATCGTTTTATTTTTGAGAAATTCACTGTGAAGTGAGAAATAGACTGAATAGTTAAAGATGCAAAGAAAGTAAGGGACCTAAAAGAGCAAGTCGAGCATATACCTCGCTGAACCCAGCTGTAGACCGAACCTTAGTAGTTTTAGAAATATAGCTTACCTTTGGTGGTCACAGGACCATTGGTTACATTACCAACATTGCCTAGCAACGTGTAACCATTGGCAGGCTAGAAAAACATGAATAATTAAAGACGCAAAGAAAGTAAGGGACCTAAAAGAGCAAATCGAACATACACCTGCTAACGGTAGCTCGCTGAACCGAGCTATAGACCGGGCCTTAGTAGTTTTAAAAATAAAGCTCACCTTTGGAGGTCACATGACCATTGGTTACATTACCAACGTTGTCTAGCAACGGGTAACCATTGGCAGGCAAGAAAAGCATTGTATGTAAAGGGGTCAAGGTTAGAAACCACTAACCACACACTGGATAACTGTAGTATTTATGAATGTTACTGTCACATGGATGTAAATTTACATTGATTTTGAATATTTACAAATGAATAATTAGCAAATTTGTGTTTTTTGTTATTTTACTTAATTCTACTGAACAGCAAAAAGTCAAGGCCGGTCCTGTTTTAAATGTGAAGTTATTTATATTTAAATATAATAATTCTGTTCTATACAAGTTAATTTCATCTGACTTTTATACAAAATTAATATTTAAATTATACTTTTAGTTATAACGATATAATTTGTTATGGTTTGTTTAACATTATCATTATGTATCATTAGAAAAGTAATATTTTTGAATTAATTTCATTTTAACGTTAATTATGAATAATGAGTTGTCCAGTGAAAAAAAAATTATTTATACATCTGATTATCTGCAGGAATTATTTAAAGACAAAAAATCGATTCAATTATCTGGCATAAATTTTAAGCACGCGACTAACTTATTAGACAAAGGTTTAAATTGCATTTATTATTAAAGAAATTCATTTTCGACATTTATCAGAAATCGCGTTAGTTAAAGAAAATTTGTTTAAATTTGAAAAAAGCCACAATTCCCATTGACAATAGTTCTATTCGTGAAGGTAGGATCGTTTCAAAACAAGAAAAAATTTTTCTTCCTGTGAAAGAAAATCCAAATGTGAAAAGCATTTAATTAAATTATTTAATTAATCAGTTATTTTGTTAGTATAATTTTGTTGGGAGAATTCTCGGTCCTCGAGGATACACAGCCAAGCAACTTGAACAGAAATTAGATTGTAAAATAATGATTCGAGGCCGAGGGTCAATGAGAGATCAGAATAAAGTATTTTTATTTTTTCCAAATTTTTATATTTACTATTTATTATTGCATTTTACAAATTATAAAATATATTCCAATGTTTTTAATAATCAGAAAACCGCCGTAAAATCATCCCTCTCACTATTAATTGATCTATACTCACCTGTTTTAAAAAAAACGTTTCTATGGCTTATTTTCATTGTTATTATTATTATTATTATTAAATAATTAAATAAATTTGGCAACGATTTAATTAAAAGATAACGCCAATAAAAAACTTTTCGTGAGATATATTTCGATAACATAACTATCATCTTCAGGTACTCAAAACCAACTAAAAATATTATGAATTAAGATTTAATTTAAACAAATTTTTTTTTATTAATTTTATTTTGTAATAAATAAATATTTATAAAATATATTCAAATAACTTTTAATTAATTTAAAATTTCATTTATATTATAACTTTTTAAAAAAATTAATGTAATTTAAAATTTCAATTATTTTTATAATATTACAAAAAATTTTTTTTTAAAAGACAATACATAAACATGATTTAACATACGTAAACTATTTAAAAACATTCGTAGTCACAGCACTTTGCACATTAATCTTTGGATCCAATGACCTTATCAGCAATGCTTCACATATCACGCGTTCCCAATAATTATTAAAACTTTTCAACAAAATTCTAAAATCAGACATTCCTATTTCAGTTTTACAGCCTCTATTGTGCTCACTAATATTGGTCAAACCCTTCAATCGACAATGCTCTAGAACTCGAGTTCCATATATTTCTTCAATCTGTTAAACAATTTCTTTCTTTTCTACCTTCTTTAAAAGTTACTTGTTGTATGTTGATAAGTAGGATGAACCCATATATCTTTCTATGACATATTTTATCCTCAGTAATTCTACTAAATGTTAATTAGCGAAGTGAAATTTATCCTAAATTTTTGATAAAAATACGCTTTTTAAAGACCGCACTGGAAAATTGTACTCAAATAAAAAATTTCACGTACTAGCTTCATTGCGCTGAAGGTTTTAACCTTGTTGTTATATATCATAGTGTATTCACTGTGAATGGACTGTAACAAATCAGATTATTCTAATTAAACGTCAAAGTTATTGTTTATAATTTGTCTTAGGATCACATTCTTAATTAATTTACTCAACTTTATTCACAGACTTTTTAATTTGAGAAATATATATGTATTAATTTTATTTCATAAATTATACTTTTACAATAAGAAAGCGAATTTCTTATACTGTCGAGAAACAAAAACTTTAAAAACGAATTCTGTACTCGAAACTTGCTTTAGGGAAATAAAAGTTAACCTTTTACTTCTAACATCGGTTTAACTTTTCCCATGGATTACAATGACATTTTGATAATTCTTACAGTTCCTATCCGATTATTAAATAACCTCATTCGAATTTCATTATAACTAGATAATTTATTTTTAACTGTTATTAAAGTATTTGAGAAATTTGATAGACAAATACGATCTTGAACGCGATTCGTTGAAAACTTAGTAATTTTTAATATTCCAATTGGTTCGTTGGTCTTTAACCCTTCAGGCACGTATGGCATGCTCTGCACGCTCATCAAAAACAGTCAAATGGACTGATGACGTGCACCACAAGCCTTGCCAAAAATCTCACACAAAGACTGACGAAAACAATACCCTCTTTTATCGTCCGCCCCGGGGACTGAAAATGTGTTTCAGGCATACGTAAAAGATGTAAACTTTTTTTTCACTTTGATAACTTTTTAGCTGTATTTAAATGCGCATTATAAGTACTTAATAATTAAAGGGATTAATTTCTTGATGAATGTGTGTGTGTGTGTAGATGTATAAATCTTTGATGAATCAAGTCTCATTCCATAATTATGATTAATTAATAGTCTTTAATTAATACTTGTGATTAGGTTTTAATAAATTAGAATTTAATAACTTATCTTTTATAACATGTTTTATGACTTATAGGAAGATAATTGGATGTGAGGTTTTTACTTGGTTATTTAAATGAGTATCTTGTCATATTATTTATAACTTTTGTAGTATTAATAAGCTTTAAGAAATCTGACGGTCCCGCGCGAGACCATTTACAGGAGAGTAAGTAAACTCGAGATATATTATAGTATTGTAATAGTATTTTTCTCTTGGATCCGTAGAATAACTTTTGTACTTGATGAAAGTCCAATAAAAAGTCGTACTTTTAGATTTGGTCTGTGTTGATAAATATAAAAAAATATTTAAAAGTTACTGATTATATCTACTCCCAAGATTCACATTGTTAAATCTACTAATTCATAATCATTTCTGAGTTAATTTTTGTAACCTAAAATTGTTGCATTCTAACATTGTGCTGCTTTCGATTTCTTCATGTCAGCATGTCGAATTTTTGTCGGTTTTATTTTTGATTTTTATATATCAATATAAAATTGTATTGAAAAAAGCTTCATTTGACATATGTTTGAATTTATTTTACTTGTTTTTGTACTTTTCTAATTAAAAAATGAGCTAATAGAATTTGAAAAATTATTGTTTACTAAGAAGAATCTTCACTATTGATTGATTTCATATTCTTTTCTCTATTTCACATTAGATCAATAATGATTATTTATAACTAATTATAATCCTTTAAGGAAGAACAAAATAGAAACAAACCTAATTGGGAACATTTAAATGAAGATCTCCACGTTCTTATAAACATATCAGATTGCGAAAATCGCGTCGACGAAAAAATGAATACAATTAAAGAGGCTATTAGTTCATTTATACAAGAAGGATTAAATACAGTAAGTTTAATAATAATTATATTCTTTGAATATTTTCGTATTTATACTTGATCAGATCTCTTTCCGGTAAAAGAGAATTTTTAAAAATCGTTTAATAAAATCAAATTTTCATTTTTGTAATATTAACGAATCAGAATTCTTAAATTTAAATTGGAGAAAATATAAAACTGAAATCATATTTTAAATATCAATATTAAAAAATTACTTAAAATAGATTTTTAAGTGATATTCAATAAGTTTTCTTATGGTAGCATAATTTCATGCTTCTTTGTGTTTCCATCGATACCATGTAAAAAACTTGCCCCCATCCAAAAATTATTTAATTAAATCTTTTTTAATTGATATTATATTACTTAGATTATATAACATTATTGTTATGCTAACTGTAACGGTATTTAAAGCAAAATATAAACTGTATAATATACAGTGCATAGTTTTGTTCATCTATTAACTAGATTTTTCAGTAAATAATCACACTTGGATTCTTTATGTTATCTGCCAAAGTTTCGTCCAAGAGACGTTTCTCTGAAAACACAACATTTAGAGCGTTGCATACCGAAATAGAGTCGCTGTGAATTATTCTTTTCCGCGAGCAGTATCTACTTGACCCACAGTCTGTGATTGATAATTTCACATCGCTAGCGATACGAAGCCACTATCTACTTCCAATACATCTTTTCCTCGTGTTATTGGATCCAGATCGAAAATTTTTGCACGTGTTGAAAGAGTAGATGATCTCCCTCACCAAGAGATAGGTTGTCGACTGATAGTGGTTCGATTATTGCCCATATATCCTTATCATGCATTTTGGTTTTTAAAGATATAGAATTTCCATCAATGAGAGGTAGGCGTACATTCATCCATGCGTTAGGTATCCTTGTTATATTATCGGTCATGGTTTTCTCGAATTTGATAAATTATATGTTCAAATCTAGACCAAGTTGCCTTTGGTTTATACTATTAAGTCACAACTTGACGAGAATCTCACAATTACTACTAGGATTGGTTTTCATCTTTAACTAGATTATGATTTTCTGGGATTTTAAACCTGGAACATACATACTGCTCAAGTCTCACTCTTGGTGAGGTGGGAAAAATCAACAATGGACTTAAGTGAGCTCGCTATTGATTATACAGATATTTATTTATTATAATAGTTAATATTATATTAGATTGGAATGAAAGTTCTGTCATATTTTGAATAGGCGTGGAAAATGAGTTTTTTTCGGTATTTTATTTATATCAAATTTTAATTGTATACATTATTACTTGTTATTATTACTTGTTATCAGATTATTACTTGTTTTATTAGTAAAATTAAACTTTTAATAGCGTTCGTTAGTTACTTTCGATTTTTAGAGTGAAAATTATGGCAGTGGATAAAGTGCATCTACAGCATTGTATTTTGTATGAGTTCGAGAAAAAAAAATTCGTGTATTGAATGTGAAAAAAATTGGTGCAGTATTTGGACTAGGTGTTGTAAATGTTCGTGCTTATCAAAGATGGTTTAGAAATTTCATTCTGGAGATCTGAGCTTAGTAGAAGATACTCGACTTGGACTACCATCCAAGATTGATAAATAAGTTTTACAAGACAAATTGGTGAAAACTCAGGATTTTTCATACAGTTGTTGTTGATCATCACATTAAAGCACTTGGGTTTGTCTTGAAGTAAGCCGTTTGGATCCAACACGATTTGACTTAAAAAACTTGTCTGGCAATAAAAAGAATTTGTTAATCATATCTCATTAAAAATAATATGGAGCCATTTCTGGACAAACTGATTGCTGGAGATGTAAAATGGATTCTTTACGAGAACATAAAGAAGAGAAACTTTACTGCAAACCCGGAACAGTATAAAACCATATATTCATCAAAAAATTTTCTCTGTTTGTGGTGGAATAGAAAAGAACCAGTATATTATGAGTTGCTGAAAAAATAACAAACGATCAATGCGAATGTGTACTACAACCAGCTCGATATGTTAAATGCAGTTATCGAGGGAAAAAGGCTTGCATTGGCATCCAGAAAAGGAATATTGTTTTACCATGATAATGCTAGAACACATACAAAAAAACTTTAAAAAAACATAACAAAAAAATACTGCGTTGGGATGGGGAAGTTCTTAGTCATCTTCCATAATCACCTGACATTGCACCATCTGACTGTTACCTGTTTAGGTCCGTGCAAAATAATCTGATGCAGCGGTTCCCAACCTGTGGGTTTCGTGACAATTTGCCAGTAGTCACCTGAGACCTTTTGAAAATAACTTGTTTACGCTAGTCAGTGGTTTCTTACTATCATTTTAAATTTAAGCGATACTCCTTCTCTGACTTTATAGTATAAAGTTTAATATATAAATAAAATCAGATATTTAGAATTCAAAAGCATAGTAGTTAGCTGCAAAAATGTAGTGACTGAGGAACAACCCTATAAATTTTATTGTTGGAAAAGGTTATCAAGGGTTCACAGCACCAGAAATGTTGGGAACCGTAGATCTAATGTGAAAACAGTTTAATTTTTTTGAAGGTGTTTCTAAGGAAGTGGATGAGTATTTTCAGTCCAAGAACGACAATTTTCATCGGAGCTGAATCGACCGGTTACCAGAAAGATGGCAGCAAGTGGTTACAAATAATGGAAATTATATAATTGAAAGAAATAAAATATACATTTTTTTAAATTGCTTCAAATATTTTATTGAAAATACGACAGAACTTTCCTTCCAACCTTATATTTGAATTAAAATAAAATTGTAATACGAAATTATGTTCATTAGATTTTAAGAATATTTTTATTACATGGTTAGATTTATAGTAGCTTTAAGTTGTTTAAAAGGTTAACAACAATTTCAAGTGAGTCCATTGCAGCCAACTGGTCAGATAATTATTTTAAATGCACTCAGTATTCCGAGAGAAAATACCATTCGGAAATTTACATTGTATAAATTTTTTAAATTGAATTAAAATTTATAATTCTCAACTATCTAATTATTAAAGTTAAAATTGTAGCGATTGGTTTTATCAATAGATATCTTTGATTTATTTTTAAAATTCTTTATGGTGCCCAAAATCATGGACCGTGACAGATTGTGAAGTGAGATCAATATAGTGTTTTGTGTAGGCAAAATCAAAGTGTCATTGTTATTCTACAAATTCAAATAGTTTAATTATAATTCTATCTATTTAGATTTGTCATTATTTGTCAATTATAGCTTTATGACCTACTTTCATCAAATTCAGTCAAGAAATCACAACCAACAGTCATAAATAACTTATTAAACGGGTGAAATTTTTTAAAAAAATTTATCAGATGACCTGAATATTTATTAACTCATAAGTAATAATTTAAATTTATTTTGTCAGCAATTTGTGTTAAGCAAAGATTTGACAATTTTTCATTACAAGCTTTAAACACAACCGCAATGATGAATGAATTTGGTTATCAATAAGGGACAATTGTTAGAGAAATAATAGGAGATGAAATTAACAGAACTTACCAATACTAGATCTGTTATTGCAGACTCTACCAAAGTTGAAAACTGAATCAGAATGTTGTTATTCATAGACAATTTAATTTGATTCTCTATATCAGGGGTTGGCAACCATTTCTCTCATATGGACCACATTCAGTTTTTTTGTTTAATAAATGGATTGCGATCGTTTAACTGTTTTAAAGGGTGGATAATAGCAAGGAAAAACAAAAGTACAGATGATTATAAATTTTCATTATTTCAAATGTAAAAAATACAAACGAAAAAAACTAAAACTTTTCTACCGATGAATTGCTAATCACTCGTTTTTAGGGAATTTTAACCCATTTTTGCCCAATGTTCCATTATTGGGACATTTAGTATTTTTACCCCCCACTCCATTATGCTTGACGCAATAAAAGTTTAGATTGTATCAGTCTACAGCTAGCAAGCGTTCGGATCGTTTCGCGTATTCTTTTTTCAGGTTTGGACCTGTAGGAGTGAGCACTGCCTTTTTATTTCCATCAATTACGTTCAACAGAAAAAAAATCCGGCAACAATGGGTTATAACATTCGAGAATTATTATTTATTAAGTAAAAAATAAAATTTCTTGAGAATCGTAAGTTTAACTAAACATAATATCTTGAACCTTAGTTTACTAAGTTGTGCTTTTAATAATTTAAAGTATTATTTACGAATATTATTGATTTATTATCATTGATTTTGTTAATCAAATAAAAATACGTTAGGTATTCATATATCTAAATATTTTATTTTTATAATCCATTTTATGGGTATTGTAAAAAAGTATTTATTATAATAATTTTTAATTATTTAAAAATAAGTCTATAAATATTATCTGTGAGGTATTTTTAATTATAAATTAGGTTATTATTGTATTATTGACTGTATTTTGAAATCCTTACTTATGGATTAATTATTTTTATAGAAACTCCTTAAAGAAATTATTATGAATTTGTTTAAATATATTATTGTATTGTAAATAATAAAATGTATTTGAAATATTGATTTTTAAATGAATTTGATTAACACCAGAAGTTATGTGGCTAACAATATTTTTTAAATTTATTACATTTTTTCTAAAATTAAACGCTGATGAGATATTTTATCATCCCATTGTTTATTAAGAATATTTATAAAATTAAACATTCATGAAATGATATTTCCTGATTAAAAGGTTCCAATGGGATATAATCTTAGTTGTGCTAATTAATAATCTAGTAAATTAATTCTATTTAATTGGTGATATTAAGTTAAAGATTACTAAAGTAAAAAATTTTATGGATTTTATTTATTGACAGATTTTTCACTAACAGCGACTTTAACGAAAAAATAAATTGAGGTTGTTTAACACGTTGAAGACCGCATTGCAAAATCGTATTTCTCACATATGGACCGGCATTTTTTTATTGTTAATAACGTATATTATGTTTTAAATATTTTTTTTAGTGTATAATAATTTGAGATTGGCATTATTTATCCCATAGATTATTTTCGACTACTGTACATAAATTGTATTTAAATCATGCCCACCGGTGTACAAGCGGTCCCCAAGTTAAACATATGTGCACACTGGCCGGTAATGATGTTGCGCAATGACCCGCCGGTGGGCATGCTGTCTTAAAAATGTTAAGAGAAATATCTTTCTAATATTTTGTGTTTTATCTTTTTGATAGATCATTTTAGGCCTATTGTGTAGAACACTACCCTCGATTTGTAAAAAAAATTAATAAATTTATTTTGTAACACCCTAAATGAATTTGGTTGATCTCAGTACAGTTGTCCTACAATGTAAAAACAATCCATTTTTCTACGCATAAAAATTTTATCAAACCTATGAAACTGTGTTTATATTGTTCCAAAGAAATAAGGTTAGTGAAGAAAGAATAGATTTAAACAGATTTATTTGGCGTTGCTAGCTTCAAAACAAAAAAACATTATTTCACTTATGTTAAGGTTATTGATATACTGGTTGAACATTTAGATTTGGAAAACTAACATTAAATACTCATTTATTATTAATTAATTAATCAATCTGTTTAGAAGTCTGGTGTTCTACATAATAGCCCGATTTAGTAATAAACTTATACTTTGATTATATAAATTAGGTTCATGTTAAATAAAATATTAAATTTTGGTACTCTTTAAATTTATTTTTACAAATTTGATTCTTAATTATTTTTTTGTTGGCTAGTAGTATTTCCACGTTAGTTGAAAAAGGAAAACCATATACTTAGAACCGTTATAACAGGTAAAGAAAATGCATAGTGAATGAATAAAAATAATGCTTTATAATTTTTTAAAAAATATTTAGGTTTCCTAATAGAAGTTTTAGACATTGGTTTTCAAAGGAAACTTGTCATTTTTACTTATTAAAATGATCTCCATCAAGCCAAATTTTGAGCAAAAAATTGATTTTTATTAAATATATCTTGTGTAGAGTATTCCAAGAGCCCCTCAAAAGTTTCAAGTAACTAAAATAAAAGAGCCTTTAGCTGATCGTATATACATTTAGTTGAATATAGAGAAATTTGATTGAAACTTTTAATTATTTTTATGATTTTCAAAGTCAGTATTTTCAGAAAAGATTATCAGCAATAAACGATATTGATTAAAATTAAGTTCACCTACATAATCAATGATTTTACGATAATTTTATTAAACTAATTTAATGTAGTATTGATTAATCTATCACTGGTCCATCAAGTCCATCATGCTACATAAAACTAACAGCGTCACGGTTGATTTATTTTGCGTATACACAAATTATGTAATGTGAACTCATTGTACATGACTAACGAATTTTCATATTTGAACACGTTTTCCTTTATAGCCGGAGTCACTTGATACATTGAAACAAATGCAATTGATGGAACTTTCAATCTTAAATGGTATTGGTTCTTTGCTGCTTCTACACGCTGCTGCTATTGCTGCTGTTAAAATTAAATATTTAGTACAATGACTCAATGTTTCTTTTGTAGCCTAAGCATTATTGTATTGTTGAAAATGATAATAATGATAGTAATGATAATAATAATAAATCAAAAATATTGTAGTTGTATAAATATTTTTATAACTTTAAATTATTTTACAAACTTTTTAAAATAATTAAAATTATTATATGCTTGTATTTTCATAAATAATGAATTTTTCAAAGAAGCGTTTTGGAATTTTAGAAATCATTAACAATATATGCCCTACATTATAAAACAACCATAGGAAACAATTTTATTGGTTTTAAATATTCATTTTTCTTGGTAGCAGCATACTGTAAATGAAATACATTAAATAAATAACAAATTTTTTCTTAAGGAGAATTTTAAATTCAGTGTGTAGTAGCTAATGCTATAATCATTCCAAATAAATGTTGTTGATGAAAAATTCATTGTTTTTGTCCTTTTTTTAATTTGATAGGCAAGCACATGATACTCAGTTCGATTAAAGGATCTTCAAAAATTTTAAAGTTTTCTAAATGCTTTTTCATTGAAATATAGCAGTATTGTTTAAAATGCACAATAAACTCGTAATTATTAGTTATCAGATTTACTTTATTTATATTTTTATGTCCAATAAATTCAATTTATTTTTTATGGAATCGGAACTTTTCAGGATTCAAATCATTCTTCCTTTATGTAACTGAATATTTTACAAATTATTCTTTATGTAATATTTGATTTCGTTCTTGTATTAATATATTCAGTGTCGATGAACTTTAGTGCAAATTTAAAGAAAGAAACTTGATGAACTTATACAAATGTCTTTATCCCAATATAGATCATGCAATTTTTTTTGTAAAGTTTAGTCGCAAGTACGTATATCTGCGAACATACTTTCAATAATGAACTTGAATAAATCAGCTCGTAGAACACAGCTGACTGAGGATAATCTATAGGGTATCATAAAAATAGCTACTGCTAATATCATTTCATATTTAAAGTGATTGGCATCTAATATAGAGCAACAAAAATCTCATTAGACGAGAAATCATCATTGAAATTAATATTATATTCCAATTAAATTCTGTTATATTTTTTGTTTACTTGAATATATTGTAATTTTAAACTTGTTTTGAATTTATGTTTTTGGAGAGATGATATTTTCGTCAATTGCTAAGCATTTTGTAAAATCTTTCTATGTTTATGTTAATATCAAAATCATTAGAAAATTTATTTTTAACAGTGGCCTTGTTTTAGAAAGCGATAGAATGCAACAGCAACAACAACGACAGCAAACTCTTTTTCAACAGTCAGCAGCTGGCTATCCACTACCTCCGCTGATGAATTCAAATATTTTGAAACTTCCATTTCTACCCAATGTTTACGATCCATTTACAGATTTATCTCAGTTGATTAATCTACAAAGTCAGGCGCAGCCAGATCCTCTCCAAGTTGTCTCGTTGGGTCAACCATGGCAGGCTTTGACTGCTCCAATGATGCCATTAGATAATTCTTATTCCACAGAAAATATTTTATCCCTTTCAAATGATCAAAATAATTCAACTTTACTTTCACTATTTAATCAACCTCCAACAATTAATTATGTAAATTATTCAATTGCAGGTTTGTGTTTATTTTAATCATTCAAAGTATCGCCCGGTTTAATATATGATCTAATCATCTTCACGTTTGTTGTTTCAATAAATCAAAAGGTGAAATTAGAAGTTAATATTAAATTATAAATATTGAAGCAAGTGGAGATTTTTTAATTTGAACACGAATTATCAAATAGGTATGTGATAAGGTTCAAAAGTACTATACTGGCGTAGAAATTACAAAGTTTTAACAAAGTTCTTTTAAATATGGAATAAAACTCATAAAATTTAAAAATATATAGTTTATAATTATTTATTCCTATTTTCGATTTTAAATATATTGTTAATAAACTACTGATAAATTGTCAATAGACTATAATTGAAAATACATAGTAATTTTAGAAAAGTCCTTAAATTCGCACTTTTTGTCTATCCTACCCTAATTACCGTTAAATACCGTATAATTAACTTCCTAATCAATTTCCTGATTTTTAGCAATGTTTTCTACATCAATTTCTACAGCTCTTTTACTTCTTCCACCGTCAAAACTCTTGTTTTTCTTGTCCGAATCTACCGAATCCAGTTATATATTGTTTCTCTTCAAGGAGCCGTTCTTGTATATGCTTCTTCAATCTGTTTTCGGTGTTTTCTGCCTTCTTTTTTTATCGCCGAATGACTGGAATTAAATATTAAGACTTTTTAGAAAGTTAAAGATAGCTAATTTAAATTGATTAATCGAAAGACATCGGTGTTTAAAAACTAGAATTACTATTCCATATATGACAAAAAAAACTGTAAACATACTTAACTCATATGTTTAGTTAAAAAAACAATTGAATTATTAGTGTAATATGAAATGAGAGTTCATAAAATGAAGTTCTTTAGCATGTGTTTCGGATCTTCGAAAAAAAATATCTACCTACTTTTTAGATTGTAACCGATGAATCCAATGATACCCACAATAGAGCCATTCTGAATATCTTTATCTTTCCAATTTAATTAATATTACCTTTGGTGTCGTATAATCGTCATCCTTTACTCAAATTTCCACAAATTCTCTTAAGTAGATATCAAACAATTATAGATAAAAAAACTCGATTACCACTTCCCAAGTAGTGTTTATTTTAACAATGTTAGCACCTTTATAACTGAAAAGACAACATTCATAACTGTACTTTGAAAGATCAAATACTTAACTGTATTCATAAAACGTGTAATTTTCTATCCTTCGGCTGCATTCTAGAATATTTTCTTTTATTGTGGCATCCAAGAACATAATTATATAAACGATATGAACCAATGATATATAAGTGACGTTTTATTGCTACTAATCCCAGTTATTACTTTTTGCGGATATTAAACTTTATGAAATTTAATTTAGAAAATAATTAATTATTATATTGTAAGACTGTTTCTGAAAATATTCTCGGTGTCTTTTAAACTCAGCTTGTAATAGTAGCGTACAAGTGCGAGTATCAGGAAATGAGAAGTAATATCACACCTGATAGTCAGTTTATTGGATAGTTTAGCTAAGCCAACCAAGCTGGGATGTTCGGTATCTGTTTATTGCATCTAATTCTGTTGACACAGAACGTAGTTTTTAGTCGCAACATACATACACACAAATACTTAACGTTGTGGATTTCATTTTGAAAATCTAGGACAGTAGGTTAACTATATTGTTGAAGCCTCTCAGTAATGAAATTATTTGGGTCATAATAAAATTATATATGATAACTTTAAATAATCATCGTGTTATTGGGTTAGTGTTTTTACGAATTTAAGGAACGCTGCTATATCTTTTTTGTCATTTTATAATAATAAAAATTGTTTTTGAATAATTTTTATTAAGGACCTCTAAAGCTTCGAACAGATCAAAGAACTCATCCGTATTCTCGAGCACAATAATTAACATTTCAACGTTAGATTTCTTAAATTTCTTAATTTTTTGAATTTTATTAATATATATTTTTTAACCTTGTACACTGCGTTGCGGCGTTTCAAAATCACCTCTAATTCATCTATGAAATCAATAATATTGTTCATTATAGGAAACACAACTTTTTGTGTGCTAAAAAATCCCCTGCTGCTTTTGCACATAAAATTATGTTTGAAAACAGGTTAGAAAAAATAAATGAAATATGTTAATCACTTATCTTAAACAAAAGCAAATATTATGGTCAGAAGGTAAGTTAAAATTTATAATTTACAATAAATATTTATTTTTTAAAGTAATTTTAAAATAATTTAAATTTTTTAACGTTAATAATATTTTTATTTAAATTAAACTGTCATATTTATAATGAATCTCAGGTAATTAATGTTTTTAGTTAAAATATATGATTTATTAAATATTTATTTGAATATAGATTTATAAATCTCTTAAAAATTTTTTATTCACAAATAATTTCGGGAAATTTTTTTTATATGATTGCATTACTTTTCTCCTTGTTCTGTGATTTCGATCAATCTTTTTTAATCAATTTCTAAATATCAGAAAATATTTAGCTTTAAAATTATTATTTCATTTTTAAGTTATGGTTTTCGATGCTTTTCTTTTACATTTACTATAATGTCCACTAATCTATCACAATTGCTAAACAGTTTTAAATTGGAATTTAATTGAATAAATTCTCTCGTACTCGTGCAAAAGTTGAATTTGACAAAACGCTTAAAATATGATCAAATTGTATATTTTTATAATTAAAAATGATCGTAATAAACAATTGCTGCCCATAATTTTTATCCCTTTGTATTTTTAATTATTGGGTTGCTGTGTGTTTGTATTTTATTTTTATTTTCTTCTATAGTAAATGTCGGTGGCCAAAATTTTTGTCCTTGTTTCAAAAAGGAGTAAATATTTAATTTTTGGTTATACTACACATAATTCATGATAACTGATCTAGAATTAAATCACTCTAATCCTACTTTCCTGAACAATTCTGGATTTACACTATAGGTTCAAGAAAAGAACGTGTAAAAAGATATTGTGTACATTGTAAAGTAGATGATTGGTTCATTACTTTAAAACCTGTAAAAATGGGATAAATAAAAAGATTCGTAGAAAAAACTAAATTTAGAGTATTTATAAAAAGCCAAATTTAATTTGTATGTGAATTCATTAATAGAAACAATTTTGCCCTTTTTGTGGAAATTAATCAAGGAGAATTGAATTACAATGTATTAAAATGGCAATTTCACAAAAATTATGAAATAATATTTCCATTTTGATTATTTTATTATTTACTAGAAACTGATGCCATTGTCTTTCTCAAAAGTATTTAATATTTGGTAATTGCAACCATAATAATTGTTTCTTGTTTTATTACACCTTTATAATCATTAATTTATCGTAGTATCATTGTAATTAACAAAGAACTTAACTTTATAAATATCTGTTCTTTATTGCGCCATTTTTCAACTCGAAATGATTAGGGTTTCATTTTATATGAGTATATAATTCTTTAAATTATTTTTTTCATTTTATTTAATAAAAATATTTATAATTTTTATTGATTAACTTTAAATGTTAAGTTAATCAGTGATAAGAAATATTGAAAACTTTAGATTATAAATGTTTAGCAGCAAGGGCTTATCTTTTCATTTACTTGTTTAACATTTAATTTATGATGCTACCAAAAAATTAACGTTTTCGATTAACTTTAAAGTTGCGGTATTTTTAAATGTGCAAACGACATAAATTTAATATCATTGTTTTATTAGAAAACTTATATGGGAAAAAATTTTAATCAATATTCTATCAATGAGGTTTAGCAAATAAAACCAAAATGTGTAGGAACAAACAATAATATTTGAAATACAATAAGTTGATTCGATCAATTGAACATTGTTTTTGTTTCTTGACCAGTTGGTCACGGAGCATTCGATATCATGGTTTTGCGTTTCTTCAAGTCTGATAGTGTTGTGAGTAGAATTGAGTTGAGAAATGACAAAGTGAAGAATGTTTTCTAGTCCAGCTATTCTGAAATAAATCTAATGGTTAATTTATCTTTATTATGTATATAATATTGTTATGTTATATATTAAATAGTATGTGTATGACTGCAGTAACTTGACATCATTCAGAATATGAAAATGCATAATTAAATTCTCCAAGTTTTATTTAACAATTATGTTTGAATAATACATTGTTTGGGAAATCTTTTAAATCTTTTGAATATTTTTAATGAATAGAAATAAGAATTTAAGCAAACTTAATATCTATTACTTGATCTTGATTACTTACAGATGACTTCTCCATCAATAAATTGTAATTCTTTCAATTGTACGTTCTTCAAGCATCATTCTCGAGTTTCACCGTTGTTGTCATTGTAGTCATATTTATTCCATTTACGACGTTTGTAGAAGAATACAATAATTTTTATCTTAATCCGTTCGAACATTTTCGATTTTTAAATGACTTTGTTTGGTTTCAAGTGGATATAAATATGTGAAAATGAGCATTAAAAAAAACACCAATTTTCACGATTGAATTTTGATGTGAAAAATTATCGAAGAATTGTTGATGATCTTCAAGAGTAATTAAGTCCGAAGAAAATCTTGCGAGACTAGTACAAGATTTCGTCAATATAAAATATTTTGCTTTCTTTGAACATCACCTCTTCACTGGTAAATTGTTTGGCTAAGTACTTGGGTCTGTGCGTTTATCTATATAGTTCAATTGTTGTAAATCCAAAGTTTCATTGCAGCACAGTTTATATATATGTATGAGCCTAATGGCTTTTTATCCACACCACGTAAATTGATTAGAAAAAATCCGTCATTTTATCTATTAAATTGTCAATAATTTTAATTTATTTAATTAATCACTTGAAATAATTTCTCCCGAAAGAAAGCTTTCAATTTAAAATTCATATTTAAGAATTGAAAGAAAATACAAATAGGTAATCTTTACAAAGATTCTACATTTATGCTTGCTTCCTAAATTGTTATTTAATTTCTTATAATTTATTTATTTAAACTATGAACGGGCCCCGATAATTTCGAGTTGCAATAAAGGCTGCAATTAATCACCATTAATCCCAACTTATAAATATTAACTCTAATTTATTGTAAAATATGCTAATTAAACTAATTATGTTTTAGCTTACCGATTTGCAGTTGTATTTTATGTTTAATTTTCATTTAATTCCAGATGACAAATTTTGAAATATTCCGAAACTTTATTTAAGGATTTATTTTATTAGATTGAACATTTGTTTCTTTGAATATAAAATCGAAATTTTTATTTTTTTAATTAATTAATTGAAGTGTTAAAATATTAAAGTTGCTAAGGTGATGACAGATTCGTTTCGGTTCATAGATTTTATGTAGCACTGCTGATTGTGTTCAGTTTCGATAAATATTTTTATTACAAAATGAATTACAAAGTAAATTCTTGTCTTATGATACATTTTGTTTAAATTCATATCGATTTTAATAACTAGATGTTTAAATGAATTGTAAAATATTTTGTTTGAGTCTATATTTTATTTAGGAACTGAAATATGTGTTTTACGAACATTTTATTCAAATTTTGTACCTTACACACTAAACTTTTGCTAAACCTTTATATTATGGATATGGTAAATTTAGAAGCTGTTTATGTTACTTTTAAAGCGTAATATATATATATATATATATATAATACTTTTATATTTTAAAAGTGAAGCAAATATTTTTTTGGATATCTCAAACTTTTCTTTCGGAAATTTTTAAGCTGTTAAATTTATTTAAAAGTTAGCTTTGTAATCCATCATTAATGACGGAAATAAAATAAATCCTTTTTTCTTTCATTAAACATATTCCGAATATAAGAAAAATGCTATTTCGTAATATATTCTATTTCTTGTAGTGAGTATAATTAATTTATACAGTTATATATAATTATAAATACCCTAACAATTATAAATATGTAAATCCAAAAAGTATGTTATGAACGCTGCCCAAATTTTCAAAAACTTATGCATAAAATGCGTAAAATTTCAGAGTCCCTATGATTGCAATAATAAAACATTAGATAAGAAAGTGACGAACATTGAATAACAGTCAGAACTGAGAATCATACAAAGATAAAGCAAAATTAATATTAATTATTATTCCAATAGATAAAAATTTAGTCATATGGAGTCAAGTAGAGGTAGTGAAAAGGTTTTCATATTATTTGTTGTATCGAAGGCATTTTGAGTATGTTAGGCATGAGGATGAGGTTTGAGCTCGATGGAATGGTAGAAATGAGTAAATACAAATTTATTATGAATGTTGGGCTTAAAGCAAAAATTAAAACAAAATTTTAATGTAAATTAAAAATAAAAATAAGGAAAATGGCCACTGTACATATACATGCGCCGCAAGCAGAAACTAAAAATAAAATAAAAACATCAAATAAAACAAATTAAACTACAACAATATTAATTAAAACATATTAATAAAATCGATTAAAGGATACAGAGGCAAAAAGATGAAATAAATATAACTGCCAAAACCTAGCAAAATAAGGTTTAGAAAAAGCATAGGCAGAAGCGGCGACCAAGAAACAAAATTTTAAGGGCTAAAAATAATATTGCATAAAAATTACAATAAAAATTAATTTGATAACAAAAAAATATCAAAAAATAAAGAAAAATGCATAAAAAATTATAAAAATATTTAAAAAATAATAAAAACCCCTTAAAATGGCGAAAAATCGCCTATTGTTCGCACACATGCATGAAACTACTATATAAACAGTGACCAAATTCATTATTTTTAACTTCAACTTCAATTTCAAAACTAAACTTTAATTTACAAAACTTACTTAATTTCTAATTGAAACTTGATCGATTTTCGAAGTAAGGATTATTTCTTTTTGGTTTTTAATTTTTTATTTGTAATTTTATGTTAAATGTAATTTACAAGTTAAATAAACTATTTTAACTATGTTTTGGATGTTCATATATAACTTTTTATTTTGTATGGAAATAGCTCTCAAAGGGGTAGGCTGGTTGGCAAGTAAGGAAAAGTTTTTTATTATTATTATTCTTTATAATATTATTATTTTATCAATATTTTTATGTGTATAAGAGATATAGGAATGGTACCATCATATTGAATTTTTATCACCTGTAGTATTTAGTTCAAAAAATATATTGAAATGTTCTTTTTAGTCGAATAATATGATTTGAATTATATTTAGTCTTTTTATAATTTTCATCCATTTATTTAATATTAAACCAATATTAATGAAAAATAAAATAGAATTATTTTCCTCGTATCGATCAAGTCCCAAGGAAGCTTTGCTTCCATGGTACTTGACTTATACGAGATGCCTCGTGACCAATATTTTCCATCACTCGAGAAAAGTATTAATGAAATATTAATAATGTTTAATTATTGTATTTGATATTATTATTATTAGGTTTAACCATTATCATTAATTCCAAAACTCACTATTTTTCTAAAAAAATTTTTAAAAAAATCCAAATAATACAAAGCGGAATGTTATTTTATCCAGCATTATTATTTATTTTATTGATTATCCTACAATCACATGCATACAAGTGAGCAAATTTAATCTTCACCAACTAGTTAAAAGCTAGTACTTCGGTGTGGTAGGTACCCGTAGTGAATGGTAGTTCGCCGGGTCAGATCTCCTCTCCAAGAACCTCAACGTCAGACCCTTTGTAGAGAGCGAAGGATCACGAGGAAGGAGCAAATAGTACACGCATAAAAAAGGAAGAATATAAAGTCTAATGAGCAAGAAAGAAGTAAAAAGATTTTCCAGAATAATAATGCAAAAGAAATTTGAGCATTGATAAGAAATATGAAGAACTAAAAAAATAGAAATTACAATCTTAGTATTCAATCAATGAAGGTATCATTTGGTCTAATACTGCATGATAGAAATCAACGATAAGTACGTATGTTGGCATAAAGTAAATTCCTATTTAGATGTTGGGCCAGAACACAAACGGCCTTGTAAATGTTTAAATGAATCGGTAACACACATGCAAAAATAACATGCAGATTTAAATTCAAACCTATTAAAACATCAATGTCAAAATTTGTTTTACTAAATCAAAAAGAACATGCAAGGTTAGGGTCGTACAATAGGTATATATACCGATTCATTTTTACACAATCTTAATCGTTAAATCAGTTTTTGAAACTTGAAAATCATTCTTAGTTTTGTTACGAAGTGAGTGAGAGTTTTGTTTATTTCAAGGCTCTCTCCACGCCGCATCCTCGCAACCTCGATTGAGCTCTGCTTGGGTGTCGGCGTGGGGAGGGTGATGTTTTATGATGAATTTGTTATGCTTGGATTGGATAATTTATTTTGTTATTTTAATAAAATACTTATAACGCATAAAAACTTTGTTTTTTATTTGTCGAAATTTTTCCGGTCCACAGCCAAAGACACATCACAAGTTAATAAAATCCGACATTATTCGAATTCGTGTAAGTGCGTGGAATATCGCCAATGATTCGTGTCCGTGAAGGCCCGGAGTGCGGAACGCAGGAGCTGGAACGTCAATATTATCCCGTATAGAAGAAAGGAGGGATAAGGAAGTGGTCTTTTGGCTACTTCCTCGTCTCTCGTTTTCTGAAAAATCGACCTAAACTATTTTACACACGGCTCAAAATTATCACACGAGTAGTCCAGTGAGCACTCATTAAATATAATATAAACACAAATGCCCCTAAGGCCAAATGAAGGGGAAGGTGACGGGAAAATTAAAATAAAATCGTTGCTATGATCAAAATATGACGAAGTACGAGCAATAAATCTATTAAGTAAATGATATACCGAATATGAGGATTTTAATAAAAACCCATTATTAAAGGGATGACGTATAACGGAAGATATTAAATCAGTAAGGAATCCGCCAATACCCTTCCAATAGAATCTAGAACTTTATACCTATAGAATTAAGTCCCCCCAAAACAATAATGAATCAATTAACACTCGAAACGCGAAATAACTATAGGTAAACTTAACTAGCCATGGAGTTTGAAAAATAGTAATTAAATAAAATAAAAATTCAAGACACCCGATCGGGTAGAGGAAAATTTATTATATTCAACGGGTCAGATTAACTAACCAGCTAAGGAAAATTTCCATGAATTGAGATCCAAAAGACAGACCAACTGGTGAATCAACATCGAAAACCTGCATGAGAATGCTAACTGAGTCCATTTAGTTGTTAGAACAATTTCCATACTATATAATAACCATCACATAGCTGCTGTCCTGAGTCTAGAACCCGATTGATCGAGCACAAGAACCCCTAACCCAAAATTCGACGTCAGGGAAACCTAATAAGAAAATAAGTTAATAAACAAGTAGCCGAAAGCCCCATATTAACATCAACTAAACCATTTTTATTGCCACAACCATAAAAATTTCCAGTAGCTTATAAGAAAAATATGAAATCAGAAATAAATTTTTTCCCAAATACTATTCGCATAAACAGCCAAAGTTCCCTTTTCAGAATCGGCTCAACATTAACTGGCAATGCTACGGCACAGGAATTTAGCACCCGATTAACTTCTTCCCCTGATAAATAACAAAATTTTCGTCTAAAAACTTAGTTGATAAAACTTTATTTATAATTTAATACCTGATAAGATTCTTTAACAAATAACTAACCAAAAAATCCGTCTAAAGACAAAAAAAGAACCTTAGTTAATAATATTATCAAATTGAAATTTAAAACCAAAAACAAACCTGATCGAAATCTTACAAAAATCTAATGAATAAATAATAAAAATCTCGTCTAAATATTGACTAGTGGTGGGTTTCTGGGTTTTGATATTTTGAAACTATATGGTTGTTACCCAGACAACCCCATACAAATATTCTTTCGCTTACCACTCGGCACCCGTTGCTGAGCAACTTTGGAACTGTGTTCGAGTGGGTAGATCGTCCGCAAAAAGTGAGCGTTATTGCTAATGCTATAATTGATCGAACGATCCATGGGTCCAACGAGCTGTCGATAGAAGACCTGTGCTCGCTTTCGATTCTTAGGTCCCATTATTCTCCTATCTCTTTCAAATGTTAACCTATACTTTCATATCATCTATCTTTATGTCCATTCGCTTGGTCCTTCATATTATTGTCCATGTTGATGATTTTTCTTTGGTCGGTACACCCTTGGTTATGTTAAATATTCACACACTAATTCTCTTACTCTTATCCCTATCATAACTACAATGTCCCCTATTATTATTACTAGCATTATCATTTTTACTATTATATATATTAACTTTCTTAATTGTTACTACTATTACCTTTATTATTATTTTTATTACTATAACTACCATTATATTTATTGTTATTACTACTATGATTATTACTATTATTATTATTATCATAATTATTATCATCATTACTACAAATACCATGATTATTATTATTATCATTATTATTATTATTATTATTATTATTATTATTATTATTATTATTATTATTATAATCACCATTACCCTTATCATTATCGTTATTATTATTAAGATTTTGTAGGGATCCGTCCTTATTCCTCAGCGTTAAAAATTTTTTTATTGATATACAACATTAGCCGTAGTCCATCTATATTTTTCAGTTTTTGATAAAGTATTTTTGTAAATTCGAAAATTTTAGCAGCGTTCCGCCCTTATTTTACGGTTCATCCCTATTCTACCGTTTCCGACAAAGTATTTTCATTGACTCGGAAAATTTGAGCAGCGTTCCGCCCTTATTTTACACGTTCCATTTTTACGTTACTATTTTTGTGAAGTATTTGAATTAGTTCGGAAAATTTGAGCAGCGTCCCGCCCATATTTTCCGCCTCAACTCAAATTAATTTATTTAATTCTGATTTAAAAACATTATTTTTCATGATTTTGGTCGTTCGGATTAATCTTTTTCCGATGGCTATTCCTTTTAACTATTGCAACGATTTCGCAATTTTCCCCGCTACCCATTCCCTCTTTTTGTCCTTAAGATCTATTTATGTTCATATTATATTTAATGAGTGCCCACTGGACTACTCGGTGTTAGAGATTTTGAGCCGATTGTTGTTAAAAATTTATGTCAATTTTACAGGAAACGGATGATGAAGGAGCAGCCAAAGGGCTACTCATTTACCCTCCAATTTTCCCTATGTACGGATAATATTGACGTTTCGGCTCCTGCGTTCCGCACGCCGGGGCCTTCACGGGCACGAACTATTGGCGATTTTACACGCACTTACACAGTTCGAATACTGTATATGATTTTATTAACTTGTGATGTGTCTTTGGCTGTGGGCCGGAAAAGGAATAACAAATAATATTTTACCATAGCATTTGGAATAAAAGTTTCGATGCACTAAAGCTATAGAAAATATTTATTCAGCATATTACATCGGCCACATACATTTGAAATTTCATTGTATCCATTCCATAAAATTTACTTCGAAAATCCCATAAATTTAATTCGATAAATCATCCATAAATTCAATTGAAAAAATTACCCATAAGTTACCCTGAAATAGAATAACTTAAGTTGACTTAAATTGATGAAGATTAACTTAATTTGATTTTTTTGATTTAGTTTGATTTAATGTATTACTTTAATATCCGTTAATTGATTTTTTATTTAGTTTGATTTAATGCATTACTTTAATGTCCGTTAATCGATTTTTGATAGCCGTTAATTGATTTTTTGATTTAATTTAATGTATTACTTTAATATCCATAAGTTGATTTTTGATTTAGTTTAATTTAACGAAATGATAAGTATTATTTTAATATTCGTTAATTCTTTAGATAAATGTTAATCATTATTTGGATTAAAAAATTCCTTTTTGTGTTTATTATTTTGTTTCAATTCGACGAATCGTAAAGTGATAATTATTGATCTAATGTCAATTAATTGGACGTCAGTCTTGTTTGGGATTACTGTTCCGTGATATTCAATTTGTCTCGTTTGGCTGCATCTAATTTCACTTGCAGTTGGTTGTTTTTCTTACTTTATTCCCCGAATTGATTTTTGAATCTCTTCCACCTGTTTACTAGTTCTATTTCCTTGTCTTTTTCGTTTTTTCGTTTAGCTTTGTTTTTCAATTATCTACCTGTTTGTTGTTATTCGTCAGTTTCGCATTAATTGATTCAGTTTTTTGTTAAATTATTCTCCCTCGTCTTTTTTGTTGACTGACTTGGTATTTCATCTATTTCTTCAATGCTTTCGTTTCGTGTTGATACTTCCTTTACTGTTTTGCTGCTTTATCTTGCTCCGATCGTGACTTTGTTTTCGTTGTTCTTGATTTTCGTCTCTCATCTGATTGTACTGGATTTTCCAAGTTTTAAATTGCTCTCCAAGTCTACTCTTGTCTCTGATTTCCTTGATGGCTTCGGTACCTCTTAATCGGTTTATTTCAACTTCTGATTCCGATTTGATTAGCTTCTAATTGATTTGTTTCTCAATTTTAACGTAATATTGCATCACATGTCTTTCTCATTCCGCTATATTCTTTATCCCATCGTCTGATTTCTAATTTGTTTTCGCTCTTTGACTATAATATTTATATACTACTTTTATATATTATCGGATATTATTATATTCATTCCATATAGTATTTATACACTACTTTTATAAATTACTATATAAACATATCTATTATATAAATTATATGCACATTTCTAACTATTTTTTACTTTATCTCCAAAGGGTCTACGTGCAAGGTGCGTATCCCTCCGCATCTCTCATCAATTACTGGATATATATCGATCTCACTTGGCCACTGGAGTGGTGAAATTAGTGACGGTTGTTGTTGCGTCCATATCATACTTGGGTATTAGTTCATATTTTGACTTGCTTTGTTCTCTCGATTTTGAATTTTCTGTGAGTCCATCATTTGTTTCCAGCAGATTTTGTCTGTGTTTTCTTCATCTTTTGATCTTTTCTGATCGTCTACGTTATTTGGCTTTGATTGTTGTCTTATTTCTTTGTAGGCTACTGAATTTTGCTTTATATTACTATCTCGGTTTACTCCCTCTTCGTTATCTTCTAGGCTCTCTTTTATTGTCAGTGAATTTTATTTCTCCTCTCTTTAACAGGGCTTTTATCGTCCTTGGTAATGCATACCCGGAATTTATTGCTCTTTTTTGTAATATATTTTCATTGCTTTCGAATTTGTTTACGTCTATAATTTCGTTATCGGATTTTCTTTTTTCTCCAATTGATCAGTTTTGCTGCTTCTATCGTATCCTCTCCCGATTGCTCCAAGAATTGGATTTAAATTTTGTCCTATTATTTCGATGTCTTCTTGAATTCCATTTATCGTAACGAAATCTATTGCTCTTGCTTCTCGCGACATCATAATATAATTTAACATCGTTTTTCTTTTACTGTCCTTCTCATTTAGAGTTGATCCTGTTTTTAATAACTCCCTCAGAATTTTCGTTGACGCATCTCTTGACACTGCAATATTCATGGGTGTTTGTCCTTTCTCATTTCTGATATTTGTATGTTGTCCACATTGGTTCATTATCTCGATAATTTCCATCGTTCGTTCCTCGTTTTCGTTTTCTATGGCATGGTGTGGTAGTTTATTACCTGCTATGTCAATTATTGTGAATAATATTGGCATTCTTTTCTTTAAGATGCTGATTTCTGCTGTTGATTTTGAGCCTTTTGCGTAGCTCGTGATCATCTTTGTTACTCCTTCTAATATCTCGGTGATATTCTTGTTTCTAGTCCATTTCGGCATTATTTCCTTAGTTATTTTGATGATTGCTTCCATCTGTTTCCAGTAATTCATTCTATCATTGTAGATTTCGTTATATTCTCGTTCCTGTTTCGCCTGATTACTATAATATTTTGATTTTGTCTCTTGGCTGTTTGCGGCTCCGTTAATTTGTTTCGTCATGTCTAATAGGTTTTTCTGCCTTCCAGTTGTCATGTCTTTTCCTGGTTCGTAACTTGAGTCGACACTTGTATCATTCGCTGGCTTTACTCTGGTGTTGGTATTGATCTCATTTGATTTCCTATTGCTTCCTCTCATTAGTCCCACTGTTCAGGATGGGTTCTGAGTCTGTTTATTTGGACAATTCCCAGTCATATGTCCCAATTTAGACAGTTAAAACATTTTCCGCGGCTTTTGTTACAAAATCTATTTACGTGTCCTCTCTTCGCGAATAGTTGGCTTATTTGATGTCGATAGCAGTCGTTCTCTGCGTGTCCCGATTTTTGACATGTTTCACGATATTCTCTGATATTTACTTCTTTAGCTTTTGTATCGATTGTCCATGTACTTTCTTCGTTCGTTGTGGTTTTGTAGTCATGTTTTGTTGTGCATATTCATGCTGCATTGTAATTTTCCTTTCCACATTCCTTTCCATTCTCAATTATCAATTCACTGACTGTTTTGATCTGTCTTACATATTCGGATTTCTCGTTTGTTGTCTTTGGATTCTCTTTTCGATTAGTTCATCCCTCTGAAATTTTATTAACAATTAAAATATTTATTACCTCTTGTTCGATTGACGTCTCTCCGATTCCTGTATTGTCTCCTGTTGTTTGTATAAATTTTTACTCCAATATTTTACTTTCTGCGTTTATTTGAAGTTCCTCTTTCTTCACCTTTTCATTATCTTGCTGTAACATTTTCACTTTTCCCATCGGTTCCCCTCTTGATTTTTGTAGTAGTACCCTCTGATTTTGATATTTTGTTTTTTGTTTTTCTGATATCTTTTTATCACTGATTTTGTTGCTTTTTCGTCATTTGTCGTTCCCTTCTATGGTGATCTCTTGAATTATCTTTATTTTCTCTTCGCTGCTCAATTCTTGCTCTGATTTTATTTTGTCCTCCTGAGTTTCATCTTTCTTAATCACGTCATTTTCTTTGTCGTTATTTTCGTTATTTATTGCCATACCATCCTCGCTGTTGACAACACACTGCTCCGCAGTGTAGATTTCTTTTGTATTGACTATTTTTGACATATTGCTTCTACTTGATATTTAATTTCTGTTTATCCGTCTTTGTCGAATTTTTTGGATTTTCTTTCTCTGTAATCTCTGCCATTCAATTTGTTGCTGTTCCAGATATTTTCTGGTACATTAATATCGAACATCATTTATGTTTCTCCTCGTATTACTTCGTTGTATTTTGTTGTTGGCGGATATTCTTTGAATCATACCACCTAATTGCTTACTCTCTTGTATTTGATTACTTTATGTACTTTGGCTATAATTGTTCGGTTTTGGTTGTCTCGATTTTCTCTCTATTGGACAATTTGCAGCTATATGTCCGTTTAGGTTGCAGTTGTAACAGGTTCTACTCTCGTATCTTGTGGTTGTCCTCATTATCGCCATATCTCTTCAATGTCTGACCTCTTGTGTTGGGTTATTTTGTGGATTCTTCTTGAATTGGTTTGGTTTTTGTTGACTTTGAATTCTTCTCCTTCGACAATTCTTTGACATATGACCGCTTTGATTGCAATTAAAACAGATTATCATTTCTTCTCCTACTGTGCGAACTCTTCTATCGCACCCTTGGCAATTCTTTAGTTGATAACCTCGGTCAGTTCGGCATTCTTCTTTTGAATAGATATTACATACTTGATTGTAGTTCGAGTTGTTAATCCTGAAATAATTATTATAATTTATAAATTTACCTCTACTGTCTTGAATTCTCTTAACTGGAATATCGCAAATTCGTGATGGTTTTTTAATATATTGATTTGTTTGTGGGTGCACATCTTTCGTTTGTCTTGTTGTTTCCATCGATACTTTTATTAGGTCTGAACTCGATCTTTTAACTCGGTTCGATTCTTTCTTTTTTTTCGACTCTTTCTTCAATTGTGGTTAATATTTTCTCTACTCGTATGATTTCCGTTTTCCATGTTTCAGGTATTTTCGTTTCAACTGTTTTCGTTTCCGAATTTCCAGTTTCTTTTTCGTCATTTAAATCTTCTCCGTTGCATTTTCTTTCTGAATGCATCTCCTGTACATTCCTCTTTAAACTTGAATGTATTGATTCTTGCTTCCTCATTTCTGGTTCATCGCGTGTGATTTCGTACATTGTTGATTCTCTCAAATATATTTCTGTTTCATCCGTGTTTTTACTTGGCAATTCTTGGTTAATTTCCTCTCGAAGTTTTTTCATCTCTTTACTCGTACTTGTTTTCAACTGAGTTGGAGTTCCTAGCTCGGGTGATTTCACGTTGTTTCCTTTATCGGTAAGCTTTTCCGTTAATTTATCATATTTTTCGGCTTCTGTTTCCAAACTTTCTAATCTTGTCGTAATCATTGGTTCTGCTATCGCTACTGTATTAAGTTTTCTATCTGTTGCTGTTTTTCACTCTCTTTGAATTTTAATAACATGGTCTATTTCTTTATCCTTGTTCTCCGTTTGTTTTGGTATATTTTCAGTTTTTCTACACAATGGTTTCCTTGATTCCGGTTTCTCGTAACTCGTTTTCTTGATTCTATCTCTAGTTTATCGGCTCTATTATTCGTCGTTTACTTGATCTCTTTATTCTTTGCCAATTATCTAAAAATAAATAACACTTCTAGTACATATTATTCTACATAAATTTCCGCATTAATTTTATCGTGTTACTCTCATTGCTTCTCCTTATTTTAATTCTTTTCGCTGCGTCAACTTCTTTATCTTTTTAATTTTTGTCTTTTCATTTAAGTTTATTTTAAATTATCTATAACTCGTATCAAGTATCTATTTGCTTCGTCTAAATTATCCTTATAGTCGCATCAATTATCTATCCTGTCGTATCAATTAACTATTTTAATCAAATAAATCATCACCATCATATCAATAATCGTCTCGTTAACTATTCTCCTTTATCTCTTTATCGTTTATCCAAAAAGAAATTCCTTAATCTCTATGCGCTATGGCCTTTTTACTTAACTACTCTCGTCTTTTATCCTAAACTTTTTCCGTTGTTGCTCTACGAGCCTTTTTATTTAAATCCTCTTGTCTTTTTCCTTAAACTTTATTTGCTAAGATCTTTTTTCTTTTGATTCATCTCCCTTCATTTTTAAGTCTATTTTGAATATTCTATATCTCGTAATAATTATCTATCGACCTCGTATCAATTATCTATAATAGTCTTATCAATTATCTATGTGGTCGCATTAATTATCTATATTACAATAATAAAATCATTATACTCATACTCTCATTCAATCTGTAAATCATTTTTCCTATGTCTCATTGATTTAAAAATCGTTTACTTAATCCTCAGTCGCTGGCGCTCTATACCCTCTATTGTTTCCGTTGGCTCTCCGGCCTTCGCCATCTTATTTCAACTGGCATTCTGTGGCCTTCAATCTCTAATCTCATTTCAACTGGCACTCTATGGCCTTTAATATCTAATCATGATCATATCTCATCTGGCACTCTACGGCCTCTAATATCTAATCATAATCATTTCTCATCTGGCACTCTATGGCCTCTAATATCTAATCATAATCATATCTCATCTGGCACTCTATGGCCTCTAATATCTAATCATAATCATATCTCATCTGGCACTCTATGGCCTCTAATATCTAATCATAATCATATCTCATCTGGCACTCTATGGCCTCTAATATCTAATCATAATCATATCTCATCTGGCACTCTATGGCCTCTAATATCTAATCATAATCATATCTCATCTGGCACTCTATGGCCTCTAATATCTAATCATAATCATATCTCATCCGGCGCTCTATGGCCTCTAATATCTAAACATATTGTCTCATCTAATCATATCTTATTTAATCATAATCATATCTCAACTTTAATATCTAACCATATCCTATTTAACTATAATCATATATCATCTTTAGTATCTAATCTTGATCACATCTTTACTGTTATAACCATATCTTATTTCAAGATCATTTCTTATCTTTAACATCTAATCATAATCTTATTCTATCGGTTTTATCCTTACTCATATTCCTATTAACTTTAATCTAATCTATCTTATTCATTTTATCTTTCATCATATTCATCTAATTCTAATCATCGGAGTTGAGTTTCATCAGTGACTTTTGGGTATGTTTCAGGCCTCACACTGACTCTCAATCCATGGCGTCTTTTGTCTAGCGCATTTTTCCGGTTACGCTTTACTCACCGCCACTCGGATATTTGGTACTCGGTGTGGGATCCGGGTTGTTGTACCAAACTCCTCGCTGGGAAAACTAAAAAAACATTCCCTCAGTACTCGGTGTGGAATCCGGGTTGTGTACCTCGGAGAATATAAAAGTATGGAAATGCCTAGACGTTCAATCAAGTTCCAAAAGCGGTTTACTTGATTTCCCGAATAGTGAAAAGAAAAGGAAGCGATAAACATGGGCGCGGAAAATTTTCTCAATAAAACTATCTAATATCTGCCCGCTCTCCCGTCAGATTTCCCGGCACAATTCGGCCGCCCTTATCTGACCTTATTAGGTCCTTTTGAGTATGAACCATTTACCGGTTAGTTCATATCTCACCTACCGTTTGGTCCTCGATACTCGGTGTGGGATCCGGGTTGTGTATCGAGTCCCGCCCAGCAATAAAAATGTTCATTCGATACTCGGTGTGGTATCCGGGTTTTTGTATCGAACGGCTCAGCGCCACCAGTCCCTTGGCTGATAACAACCTGAGCACGACAGTCCGTAGCTGTCCTCTGGTGCCTCACCACCAGCTAGGGAAAAAAGAATATCTTTAGGTACCTTTAACGTCTAAATCATGCGCATTTTTCAATTTTTATTTTTATTTCGGTTTCCCCTTCACTTTCCCAATTCAAAAATTGTAGTAATCGCGTTGGTTTGTTCCCCAAAGAGGTGATCAATCTCTCGCCAGGAACTCCCCAACATTTGCGACGGATCCTACTACCTTCCCCTCCTCGGGTTGATCAAGGTTCTCCATCGGAATAAGCGTACTATCGCTATGATAGCTTGGTTTTAAATCTTACTTTCCAGTATTATTTCCATATAATATAAATAACATTACAAAATATACTAACAAAATGATGCATCGAAACTTTTACCGTACCTTATGTGTGATTTTTCAGCTTTCACTGTTTAAGTTGTGTTTTACTTGTCCACTCAGAATTTATTTAACGGCTTTCATGAAGTTTTCGGCCTTTTCCGTATGTTTTACACCTTTCGGTTGCTATTGTTGTCTCATTTATTATTATTATTAATCTCAACTCATCGTACTCGTTTTTAATCATCATTTTCCTCTGGTTGCTAACTATTATTCTCGTAATTCATTATTATCTCTAATCCTTTATTTTCATTGATAACAAGCATCATCATTTGATTAATCTACCCTCATTTCTTACAATTCATTTGTATATACACCTGAACATTTCCTTTTATCTACGCCTAAGTTTCTCCATCATCTGGATTATCTTTTCGTCAATTTCTCTAACTTAATCGATTATCTGTTCTCGTTCAGTATCTAATTTGGCTTTACTTGGCCTCATGTCTTTTGTATTACGTACAATCAATTGTTCGTTACTTCCGCTAATATTTCTCATCTCATAGGAGTAGGGGTTCGAAATCGTTGCAACCTTTTCCGTTACTATTTTGATCTTTAAATTAATTACTTTCAGTTTATCGTTTATTACGTTTAAACTATTGTAACTGACTTGATTTCAAAACAATATTAATCCGGCAATTTCTATTTTTCCAATTTTTTACGAACTCTTACCGCTGTTCCTATCTAATTATTATTTACATGGTTCTGAAATTTATTTACACGACATTTACACGAGCCCTTTTTTTTGTGGTTTCCCCTTTTCTAATCGCTTTATCCCTAGTAATTTCCACCTTTTCCCTGCTTTTATTATTTTTATTTTATTTATGTTTATATTTTTATTCTTACTTCCACTGTTTTGGATGATATTTATACGATGATTCCATTGACTTATACAACCTACCCATAATTTTATTTTTATTTATAGTTTCCTGTTTCTTTGATTTCTGCTCTACAAATATTGATAATTTTATCCCCACTTTCCTGTTGAATCGTTTCATTTTTGAAATTTTTGTGTATCTAATATTTTAACTTATTTACATATATTGATATTTGTCTCCACTGATTTACAAAAATATTTACAATTCACTTTCAAAATTTTTAATTTCTTCACAATTCTCTGAATTCTAGAGTATTCGAAGGTTTTGACCCATTGTAACTTTTTATCAAAAGTTCACATGATGATAGTTCTATGGTAATTTTTGATCGTCTTATTATTCTACACAATATATCAAAAATTAAAATTTTTTGGCCAAAGTTGTGACCCTTTATAACTTTTTATCTAAAGCTTTGATGACTAAAGTTCTATTGGCAATTTTGCTTGTTTCGTCGATCTCTACAACATATCAAAATTAAAAATTTTGACCAAGGTTTTGACCCTTTATAACTTTTGACCCAGAAGTCAGACTGCCATACATCTATAGTAAATATTGCTCAGCTTCTCAAGCTCTACAACATATCAAAAATTAGAATTTTTGAAGGTTTGACCCTTAATAACTTTTTATCCAAAGGTCGGAAGATCCTAATTTTATCACCACTTTTGCCATTTCATCGTTCTGTACAACATATTAAAAATAATTTTTTTGACCAAAGTTTGAGCCTTTTTAGCTTCGAACCTTTAGAAGATATGACCATGGTTCTATTAGCAATTTTATTAAGCTCATTCTTCTCTACAACATATCAAAAATTATATTTTTAGTCAAGGTTTGACCCTTTACACCTTTGAAGTTCGATAAGATACGACTATAGTTCCATTGACAATAATACTCAATTCGCCGTCCTGTACAGCATATCAAAAATAAAATTTTTGGCCAAAGTTTGACCCTTTGTAACTTCGAACCTTTAGAAAATACAACCATAGTTCAATTGGCATTTTTACTCAGCTCATCGTTCTCTACATAATATCATCGAACTGTTTTCTCATCGTCAATAAGTCGATCGTTTTCCTTCGTTTGTTGTTAAGTTCCATTCTTTAGTTCACGTACTCTCCGTGGTCCGACAAAATGTAGTTCCGACATTTCTGTTTAATAATTAAACATTTGCTTTTATTTCCTTGGGTTCTTTGACAAAAACAATCATGCTGATCCCGGCTGAGCCCCCAAATTTGTATGGTGGGCTAGTCGTCTATTACTTATTCTCTTAATTTGTAGTCAGGTCGTTCGTTTTTCATCGATCTTTACCATTTTCTCATCGATTTTTACAATTTTTAAGCTCCACATATTTCATCTCTCTGGGGTTTGGCAAAATGTCGTCCCGACATTTCCATTTGAAAAATAGTTCTGTATCATGTCCCCTCTCATTTGTTTGTACAAGAAAATCATGTTGATCCCGGCTGAGCCCCTAAATTTGTATGGTGGGTTTCTGGGTTTTGATATTTTGAAACTATATGGTTGTTACCCAGACAACCCCATACAAATATTCTTTCGCTTACCACTCGGCACCCGTTGCTGAGCAACGTTGGAACTGTGTTCGAGTGGGTAGATCGTCCGCAAAAATTGAGCGTTATTGCTAATGCGCACCGCAAGAAGAGACCAAAAATAAAATAAAACATATTAATTAAAACAAATTAAAATATAAAAATATTAAATAAAAACAAATAATTAATTAAAATCCTTGAAAAAGCCTACAGCTGCAAACAGAAACATACGAGAAAAGAAATAAACTGCCAAAACCTTGCAAAATAAGGTTTAGAAAAAACACAGGCAGAAGAGGCGACCAGAAAACAAAATATTGGGGTAAAAAAATAATATTGTAAGAAAATAATAATAAAAATAAAATCCAACAATAAAATATTAATAGATCAAAAAGTAAAGAAAAATATATAAAAAATTACAAAAATATTTCGAAATAAATAAAATAATTAAAAACCCTAAAAATGTCGAAAAATCGCCCATTGGTCGCACACAGGCACAAAAACACTATATATACTACAGTCATTTTCATAATTTCTAACAGAATAACAGACTTACAGAATTTTAGACTACAGATTTTTAGACAGTCAGTCAGTCAGACAAAATTTTTTAGACAAAATTCTTAGAGACGATTGTGTTGAAAATTTTTATGCCAATTTTTCAAATCTGGTTGCATGACTGTGGATTGTAAGTACTGTTATTTTGTATAAATATATATTTCGGAGTTAAAGTTTTGATTTTATTCTGGATGGTCGTGGAATCTTTTGTTGCCACTGACAAGTCCCCTTAAAATCGTATTTATAATAAGTATGGCAATAGCTATCGATTAGGCAGATCCCGGTACAGCTGGCGGATTAAGTTCCCCAGTTGTGATTGTGGGTCGCGCCTAGTTTAAATCTCGGTCTGTCCGCGACGGGGACTGGCAAAATGGCACAGGACCCTCCCCGCAGGGCATCGTTGAACGACTCACAACAGCTGATGGAAACGTCGGTCGAGGTGAGCAGTAAAAAATCTAAAATCATGGGAAGTGCGACTTTAGTTAAGGGGGAATAAAGTTTTGGTATTGAAATTCTAAAACATTGTCGGAAAATTAATTGGAAAGTCAAGTAGGAAAGGATAAGATAGTGTAGGAATGTAAAGTTGAAAGTATTTTTCACAAAGTGGAATGATATAATCTGACAGAAGAGAGAAATGTTTATTAAAGTGACCGCAGAGGGTTATTACTACTTAAAATCATGGGAAATGTACCGGGAGTTAAGGAATTGTTAATCAAATTTTTAACATAGGGAAAGATAAAGGTAAACTAGGACAAATGTAGTCGATACCGTGATTAAACAAATGAAATAGGAAATTTACCAAAAAATAAGGGAGGAACGCTGCCCAAATTTTTGAAGGATACCTTTATAAATAACGGGTAAAGATGACAAATAAGTATGGAAATTGTAGGAATAGACGAGTAAGGACCAGGATAGAATAATAATCTTGCTGGCGTTTAGGGGGTAGATGCACAAAAACCCTAGACAAAAATAAATAAAAAACCAATCCTATTCGCCAACACAGATGAAGATAATGATAATTATGTATAAAACTGATTATGAAAACTATGAACATTAAATAAATTAAATTGATGATACAAATGATGACAAAATGGTTCACAAAATGGACGACGAATACGATAATGAAGAATAAAACACTGACTGGTGAAAATAGTTTTGATGAAATAAATTACACAATGCTAATGATGAAGACTATGACAAATATGATGGTAATATTATTTTTGTAATTAAAATTAAAAGTAAATGGATTAAAGTATTTAATAAACATTGAATAATTCGTTATCTTTTTTAAATTAATGTAATTATTTTGAATAATAAATTATTGATGTAAAAACTGATATATATAAATGGTTGATAAAATAAATTTTGAGGAATAAGACAAAGATGGGGTAAAAATGGGTTATGACAAATGGCAGCAAATAAAAAATAAATTTTTGACGATGAGGATGAATGGAAATTAAATGTTGATTATGAAGATAAAGATGATGATAAAGATGCAAATGATGACACACTGGTTGAAAATTATGATTGATGTTTTGACAGAAAATTATGGTTATGTTATTTTACAATTAATTTATCAATTAAATTTAACTTAAAGTGTAGATTAAAATTTCCCATATTCAACCATACCCAACTAATCCAAGTAAATGCATTTTCAACATTTGATTCATAAAACTGAGACTAGAGTTTACTTTTAGCCTAAAATATGTTGTTTGAACAAATGTTGACTTTATTAAAAATTCAATTCTGACTCTCTTACAAAGTAATTTAAATAATTGATTTTTTAATTTTTCTTTTTTTCAACTATTATCGGAAATATTAGGTAAAGGTAAAATTTTTTATAACTAAAATTAATTTTATGTAAATCTTTAACAAAATATAAAAGTAAAGGGTTTTTGAGAGGTATATATTATTTTTCTATTACTTTCTCAATTTCTATAATAATGGTGGGTGTTGATATTTTGAAACTATATGGTTGTTACTCAGACAACCCCATACAAATATCTTTCGCTACCACTCGGCACCCGTTGCTAAGCAACGTTGGAACTGTGTTCGAGTGGGTAGATCGCCCGCAAAAAGTGAGCGCTATTGCTAATGCTACAATTGACCGAACGATCCATGGGTCCAACGAGCTGCCGATAGAAGGCCCGTGCTCGATTTCGACTTTTAGGTCCCATTATTCTCCTATCTTCAAATGTTGGTCATACTTTAGCTTTGTGTCCATTCGCTTAGTCCTTCTTATCGTTGTCCGTATTGATGATTTTTCTATGGCCTGTAAACCCATTGCTATGTTAAATATCCTCACATTATCTCTCTTACTCTTATCCCTATAATAACTACTATGCTCCCTATCATTATCACTACTCTTATCATTGTTACTATTATATATATTACCTTTATTAATTGTTGCTACTATTACATTTATTGTTATTCTTATTACTATGATTACCATTATATTTATTGTTATTACTACTATTATTATTATTACTATTATTATTATCATAATTATTATCATTATTATTACAAGTACCATGATTATTATTATTATTATTATTATTATAATTATTTTAATTATTATCAATATTATTAACAAATTTTTGTGTAGGGATTCGTCCTTATTTCTCAGCTTTAAGAAATATTTTTCTTATATAAAAATTTAGCCGTAATCCATCTGTATTTTTTCGGTTTTCGATAAAGTATTTTTGTTAATTCAAAAAGTTTTAGCAGTGTCCCACCCTTATTTTACGGTTTTATCCTTATTCTATTGTTTTCGATAAAGTATTTTCATTGACTCGGAAAATTTGAGCAGCGTTCCGCCCTTATTTTACAGTTTATAAGAACATTATACTAACAATTGAGCAACACTCCACCTTTACTTTACTATTTTCGATAAGTATTTTAATTAATTCGGAAAATTTTTGCACCGTTCCGCCCTTATTTTATGGTCTTATCCGGATATTCTATCAATTATTGAGCCGTATTCTACTTTTAATTTGCTATTTTTGATAAGTATTTTAGTTGATTCGGAAAATTTGAGCAGCGTTCCGTCCTTATTTACAGTTTATAAAAGTTTCAATTATTTCCGAAAATTTGCGCAGCGTTCTGCCCATATTTTCCGTTTCAATTCAACATAATTTATTTAATTCTTATATATTATTTAAAAACATTATTTTTCATGATTTTGGTCGTTCGGATTAATCTTTTTCCGATGGCTATTCATTTTAACTGTTGCAACGATTTCGCAATTTTCCCCGCTACCCATTCCCTCTCTTTGTCCTTAAGATCTATGTATGTTCATTTCATAGTTAATGAGTGCCCACTGGACTACTCAATGTTAGTGATTTTTAGGTCTATTTTTCAGGAAACGGATGGCGAAGGAGCAGCCAAAACTACTTCCCCACCTCCCAATTTCCCCTATAAATGGACAATATTGATGTTCCGGCTACTGCGTTCTCACGCTGTAGCCTTCACGGGCACGGACTATTGGCGATTATCAACGCACTTACACAGTTCGATAGATTATGTGTAATTTAAATTGCTTGCAGTTTGTTTTTGGCTGTGGGCCACAAAAAAGAAAAAAAAATTAAATGTTACCATCTAAATTCGATAAAAGTTTCGAGGCGTAATCGTATATTCTTCATATAAATTCTACATTCATATCATAAAATTCCATAAAGATTCTCCATATAAACTTTTCATATCATAAAATTTCATAAAGATTCTCCATATAAACTCTTCATTTCACATCATAAAATTCAATAATTGTAGGCAATTGAAAAACACTACCGGAAAGTAATACCACAAATCGACAACAGGAATTTAAAATCAATCTGACCAGCTACAGCTAACCGCAGAATTAAATTTGTCTCTGCACAGAGCCTGTTCATTTTGGTCTGATCTTGTCTGGTCAATTTGACTGTACACAGTCTGTCAATTTGGTTGAAATTTGGTTGTCAATTTTGTGCTGAAAATTTGTGAAAACACATCAGTATATATACCTACAATTCGACCTCAAACTTGCGTGTTATTTTTATTGCGATTAAACAAAATTCGACCTTGAAATTATTTGTGTTATTTAAATTAAATTTTTATTTATTTCTTAATTTAAATTGGTAATTTATTTTTAACATTTTTAATTAAATTTATTCAGCCAAAAATATTTTATTTTTATTCATTTAATTCATTAATTTTTAATTTTATATAAATGGTCATTTTACGGTCAAATTTTCTTGTTATTATGTTATTTTTTATGCAGATTTCGTGCGGTTCTTGATGCATTTTGTATTTATTTTATTTTACTTTTATGTTTTTGATTTTATATTTATTTATATTCTCTCAGATTTTAAAGTGTTTAGTTGGTGTTGTATATTGTATTTTAAGTTATCTTGGTGCTGGGTTTTCGTGCTGTATTACTGATGCATTTAAACAATTCTCAAGGCTATTTGTGGTTTGGCCCAACAATAAAAAAATTAAAAATTAAATTTTATGTTTCTATAATATAATTCTTTTGGTTTTTCTTAATTATGAAAATAATGCATCACATTGAAATTTTTGGTAAAATAGAAACGCACAGTGTAGTAATACCTAAATTGAATAAGTTAAAGATATAATCTATGCATAAGATTTAGATTTTTTAAATGTGTTAAAATGTTATAACTAGTTACAATCAAAAATCCATATAATTTTATTACTTAATTAAAACATTACTTAAATTAACTCAAATAAACATTTGTTGTTATTACCTTTTGTTATTGCCTACCCACAATTGATTCACAAAACACACTACACACAATAATCCAATACGAGTGGACATTTCATTTCACTTTGGAATTGTTATAATGCTTTTTAATGTTTTTAAATTTGCTTTTAATTAATTTTATGATAAATTTTCTTAATTAAACCTTTCAGTCCCAATTTGTTTCTTTAGTTAAAATAACTTAATTTTTTAATGTGCCCGTAAATTGATAACAAAGAACAAAAAAATTTTTTTTGAAGTGGAGCTGCTCGCGACATATTTCTGAAAAAAAGAACGTATTTTACTTACAGTAATACTACAGGGAAAAATATGATTTTTGTTAAGTGAAACTTTAGGAATAATGGATTTATGCAAAAAAAATTAAAGAAATATAAATGTTGGGTTTTGGATTATTTCAAGTCGGCTCTCTCTGACTCCTGGTGTTCTTTAAATTAAAACAATGAACGACCCAACGTATATTGAAACAACAGGTTCACAATTTATTATCACGCTACAATGACCAATCAAAGTTTATACGATTCTCTGCTCGGCGTTGATGCTTTGCAAACAAACAATATTCACCTTTTGATCCTTTAGTTCTGTTGACTCTCGTTTTCCTCGGTTTCTGTTTGGTTTGATCCCTTTTCGCCTTTCCGTATTCTTAATTCTATTTCTTCTTTTCCCTACTTCCCTAATTCGTTTACTACTTTTCCTACAGTCTGATTCTTCGAACCCTAGCTGAGGCAGAATGCCGATTTTCTCTGATTTTCCCTTTGCTTATATACTCCTCGAAATCAGGATGACAAATGGTTATTGCCGAGCCAATCTTTCGTTTGACATTTTCTCCTACGTGTTTGCTTCGGCTGTCATCCATAATGGTCCAACGAATCCAGATAATTAATGGCCCTACCGGTCTTCCTACGCGCGCTATCTTCTCCTTACTCTTTTCCCATTAATCATTGTGTCAAACTAATGGGCCCAAATCTTCCTTTTGTTTGCCTTTCTTCTTGTTTACCCAGCTCGGGTTTCCTTCATCTCTCGGGTTCTCCATTGGCTCGGGTTTCCCATTAGCTCGGGTTTTCCATTAGCCAATTAATTAATTAATTAACGTTTTCTGTTTTCATACATTTGAATGTTTTTCAACCCTTTCTAACCCTTTTCTGATAAATCCCTAACCGTCATCTTGTTGACCATTAGCTAATCTATAACTGTCCCGTTTTTCCCATTCGATTTCGATGATTTTTCCATTTATTGATTTTTCTCGGATTTCCGGATTCTCGCCTTTCGTAATTGCTTTTTGCATTTTCTAATACTGTTTCCATCGCACTTTCCTTTACTATTAATTCTGTGCACGATCCCGCTTTTATTTGCCTTTTTTCTTCGCTTACTTTCCATTTGAATTATTGTCCTAAATTTTATTTAAATTTTTAATTTTAATTTGCAGACCTCAACATATCTCCCTCCTTAAAAAATTTTTTCGTCCTCGAAATCTATGTTTTGCTGTGATTATGTATTATTATTATTATTATTATAATTTTGATGGCGCATAGCGTATCAATAAATTTTAATCTTTTCAAGACCAAATGAAATGAAGGCTTAAGTTTGACTCATATCTGTTTTAATTTTTGACAACTTTCAAACTTTAATGTAGAAAAATTATCCAATATTTTGTTACTCTAAAATTGTTTTGTTAATTAAAAATTAACTTAAAATTGATGTTTTATGAATCGAAAACCGAAGTTTAAAGTTTTTAATAGTGCAAAATTTTTAATATCTAGCTGATCATGTTTAATATCAGATAATTGAGTTGTTTTTATTGATTTCATTTTCATGTATGAACCATTTTGATTGTATAAATATGTTAGTGCAAAGTTTGACTTAAATCGAAATAAATAAAAATTAAATTTTGAAAATATTATAAATAAGTTTCCATTAAAAGTAAAAAGAATTCCATTTGCATTGACTTACTAAATTTATTATATTAAATTTATAAAACATTTTACCTTTTACAAGATAGATTAAGAACTACTGATTTATGAACAATAACAATAACAACAACAACAACGATGGTAATAATAATAATCATAATCATAATAATTAATTCTATTTAAATTTAAAAAATTCAAAATATTGAATATTAGAAAATGTCAAACAAAAAAGAAAATGAATTTCACGAAAATTATCAAAATAATAATACCATTGAGAATAAATATTATCTTTTGTAAAAATCGTCATCAGAAAAAAAAAGTCGATGGAAATAGCGATTCTGTTCACATTATTTATGTCGGTCTAATAGTCTTAATTACCGCAGTAATATTGGTTGCTAGGCCACAGCAGAAATCAATATTGGGGCAAGGAGAAATTATCCTTGGCACAGGTGTAGAAATATCAATTTTTATTTTTCTCAATGGATTTTATGAATTCAAAATTTACAGTTTTGCTTTCTATTTAATTTAACTATTAAAATATATTGCTATTCTCTAATAATAAAATCTCGTGATTGAATAATCGAAAAATATCAAATAAATAAAACGGAAAATACTGACATCATTTATCATTCTATTATTATTCTAGGGAAAACAATCAATAAATAGATAAAAAAAATCTCAGTTCGATTAATTACCAGACTTTGGGGTAATAATAAAATGTAAATATTGAAAGCGGGATAGAAAAACTCATTTATCATTCCATTATTACTCTAGGCAAAATAATCAATAAATAGATAAAAAAAATCTCAGTTCGATTAATTACCAGACTTTGGGGTAATAATAAAATGTAAATATTGAAAGCGGGATAGAAAAACTCATTTATCATTCCATTATTACTCTAGGCAAAATAATCAATAAATAGATAAAAAAAATCTCAGTTCGATTAATTACCAGACTTTGGGGTAATAATAAAAGGTAAATATTGAAAGCGGGATAGAAAAACTAATACAAAGTTCATCATCCAATTAAATCTTACATACAAATTTAGAAATTATTTTGTGGCAAGTAAACACTATATAAGTAAGTGTACTGAATCGAAATATTAGTTCATTAACAAATTTGATCGAATTTTAAATCATGCCTCACAAGAGTAAAATTAATATTAATTTTTCTTTAGCTATATTTTTAAAACATTTATTTAATTTAGAAATAGATGAAGCCAAATCGAAACTAAAGTCAGCCAAAGTCATTTTCGTTTTGGGTTAGTTTTTACACATGAAATTATTTGGAATTAATTCGTCTTTAATTTTTTATAAATTTCACAGTTTCAAATTTAAATTGTTAATATGGTCCGGGAAGTGGAAAAGGAAGGTGTGCGGTTGCTATGTGCTGCTATGTGTTGCTATAGTCGTGTTGTAAAGACGATCAATTAATTGATTTTTAAAAATAAATTTCGTTAATATTAATCAAATCTAGGTGGTCCAGGAAGTGGAAAAGGAACCCAATGTGAAAAAATAGTTAATAAATATGGTTTTAATCATTTGTCCAGCGGTGACTTATTACGAGAAGTAGAATCAGGCTCAGAAAGAGGAAATAAACTTAAAGAAATAATGGAAAAAGGAGAACTTGTTTGATTAGTAAGATATTTAATTTAATTTATGATTCTAACTTATTGTATTAATTCTAATAAATTACAATTTAAGTCTTGAGTAATATTATTCGCTGCAATATTAGTTTAAATTCTTTACTTTTAGAAATTTCAGCTTAGATTTTGTTCAGTTTTTTAAATATTTTTTTGGACGATTTAAAACATTTATAAACAATGTATATTGTACGGTAATACTTTTATACTGAAAATGTCAGTTACTTTGTTGTTAGTGGCATACCTAGAGTAAATGACGCCTATGGCAAACACCGATCTTGCGCCCTCTCCGATGATAGGTTACTTACGTTTTATTTTCTAAAAATACTTTAGAATTGGGTAAAATAATCACACAAGTTAAATATATTAACACTTTTAATTGCATTTCTATTTTTTTCTTTCATCATTATTACCATTATTATTAATATTATGATTTTAAAAAGTTAATCTCCCCCGCACCGACCGACTCATGATATCACTTTGTTTACTCAGCCTGATAAGGTATCTGCGATGAACATTAATATTCCGAATGAATTTTTTACTTATCCTGCGGTTTTTGACGTAGCCGATACTGATAGGCTCTATAATTAATTACCCTGTGGTTTCTTAACGTAGCCCGTGCTGATAAGCTTTCTAATTAATTACCCTGTGGTTTCTTAACGTAGCCCGTGCTGATAAGCTTTCTAATTAATTACCCTGTGGTTTGTTAACGTAGCCTGTACTGATAAGCGTTCTATATAAGTGTCTGCTTTACCACTTTTCGTTAGTTTTGTCTTGCCAATCTTGAAGTAAGCATTTTATATTTTATTTTTCTTTTTCATATTTTTTTTTGAATTTTAGTAACGCCATCCCTCAATTACTATGGACGTAAGTGATTACTTGTCTTTTGTTATTTTTTTGTTTTTGTGATTCTTTTTACCATGCTGTCCTCAACTACCCTCATAGTAACCGAACACTTGCAATCGCTGTCCAGGGTAGCCAAACCCCGGTGATTGCAAGTGCTCGTGTTGCTTATTAAATTAACTTATTTACTGTTTAATTTTAGTTCGTTAATTTGTTTATGCAACTACCTATACCACACTCATGTGTTGGGTCATATATTTTTGATTTTCTGATTTTGTATTTATACTAAAAGCAAACCTCTAATTACAGCTACTCGTATTTTTCTGACAATTTTAGCCGTATTTATACTTATTAATTTATTACGTAATTCTTAAAATCAATTACTTCCCTGCACTAATTATTTGTCGAGGGCGCCATGGTACGGAGTTTTACACAGTATTTATTTCATTTTTCTTTTCAACCCTTACTATTTTAGGCTGTCCCAGAACCTAAGTTTGAGCATCTCGATGTTATGCAATGGTTATTTGACTGCCATACTACCAGGTTTTTTTAATTTCTTTTTCAGGGTCCCTTTGCCACCGCGCCGAAAGGGATTGAAACGTACCTTTGCCTGTGTGGATACAGGCAGTAGGTTTGAAAGACACCCGCCTTGCAATGTACGCAGGGAATGGGACTGTGGCATCCAAAGTCCCGTTCTGTTGGACTCTGATGACGAATAAAAACGAATAAAACTTTGAATAAATGTTCAGCATACCTTTGTTTTTAATTTATGCTAGAAAGTGTGGGGTAATTGTGTCCCTCTTCGCGATTAGTCTTTGTTACTACTAATGTGAAATTATTCCTTACTTATTTATAATTTTGTTCTCTCGCCCCAGTAGGTTACCCATTGTTATATAGTTAATGTTCATTTAAGGTATCATTTCATTATTTGCAACATTTATTTGAGTTATTCTATTTGCTTTTGTTCATTTTTATCTATTATTCATTTATTTAATTTATCACTTTTTTAATTATTTATTTATATCAATTTGTCTATTCATTTGATTATTTACTTGGTAATTTACTTATTTTTATTTAAACTATTATTTATCACTGCCAATTATTTCTTTATATCAATTTGTTTATTTATTTGATTATTTGTTAATTTACTTATATTTATTTACTATTATTTTTTTTTCTCGAGGACGAAAAAACACTAACTGGGTCCGTTTAAATAATTTATTTTTTTAGTCTAATTGATTTATCTCACCATCGTCTTCCGATTCCTCTATTTCTTCTACTCTCATTCGAAACATCGCGAAATCGGCCTCGTGTTGAAACAATAAGATTTCCAAACGGTCCAACCGCCTTTTCAGACGGAAGTTTTCTTCCTCCAAATCTGTTATTCTGCCCTGCATGCTACGAAACTTTTGCTTTAGTTCTTGCGTACTTGTTTTACACTCTTTGCATGACATCTCCGAGGCTTCTTGCATTCTCTGAAATTAAATGATAGTTTTTTTTTTGTATCACTCCTTATTCGCAAAGCATCAACACCTCGCTTCGAATCTCAAACAAATTACACCGTTCATCCTATGGTACTTATAAAACATGCACATTGTTAATATAAATGTAGTATATTTTTATACTCTATTCATGCAGATCACAATTTATAGTCTTGTCTCATAATATGAATATGATGGTGGTTGAAGGATAGTTAGTTGTCTCTCCTTTACACATATCAAAATGGTGATGATTATGAATGTTATTGATAAGATGAGAAAACCTGTTATTAAAATGTAAATGAGATATTCACAATAGTTGACTGTCAAATCCGAATTTATCATCATTAGTTTATTTGAGTTAGGTTTTGTCGTCTCTTGGGTCGGTAATTGGAAAAGTGATGTGGTTGTATCTGATTTTCGTTTCGATTCATTGATTGTCTTGACTTCCACGAAAACTGTTTGCCATCCGCCTGGTTCGGTTATCCATCGCTGATATTTAACTGTTAATTCCCATGCCGTCTCTAAATCAGAAGTGTAAAGTGTAAAAAAATGATTACCGGCATCTAATATAGTCAGGGTTTTTTGTTTGTAGATAATAACAACTCTTTCATCATTTCCTGATTTTCTATATATCGTTACCGGTCCATTTCCAACACTCAGGGTTATACGATTTGACTCGTCTCTGAGATAGATAGACTGGGTCTCACTCTTAAATCGTGACCATTGGTTTCTCACTACCGTTCCATTTTCGAGGCATATGTTCTCGTAGTAGTTTGCATTAACTGAATAATTTTGATTCATTTTCAATTTCTCGTAGCGGATAACTGATTTTCGCGAGTTAAGGGTGTCGACATTTAACCCTTGAAATGTGATTCGCACTTTCACCAAGTCCACTGGCTTCCAATATATATTGATTCCATTTATCTCTGGTTCTATTTCGATCAAGTTTCGCATCTCTTTTGTGTGCACTTCTATCGGAATTTGCGTGTACCACTTTGACATGTTCTGTCTCAACAGCCATTGGTATTTGAAATTTGGCTTTAACTTTCGTACCGCAAATATATCTTTATCATAATTCAGTTCTACCACTGGTGCCGTATTGTCTAGTAAATCAATAATTTCTATTTGGTCTGCGATCTCGCATTTACAGCTCCATACTATATTTGTTAGAGTGGAATATATATGTATTTTCTCCATTCCTCGGATTTTGCTTACCGCATATGGTAAGTCAATCTTTTTGCCGCTCGCAACTGTTACTAACATCAGCATTATTGCTACATATAATATCTTATTGAGGTAGCTGACTGGTGTTGGATTTTTCGTGAATTTCTGTTTCAATTTTGTTTGACCCGTTACTTTATTCTGCTTGGACCTTAAGGGTATCTAGATTCATCTTCCTCTGGCACTAGTTTGCATCGATTTGCATGCACAATCATCGGGTTAGCCTTTTTACTCCTGAATGGTAATAACTTCAAATTGGTTTCGGTGGTGTCGCACACTTTGTAGGGTCCTTTAAATGGTCTTTGCAATTTAGGCGATAAACCTTTGAGAGGTTCCGGCCTGTTCAGATACACTAGATCTCCAATCTTTATGCCATGCGCATGTGCTTTTTTATCGTAGGTTTCTTTATATTTCTCTTGGTTATGCTTTATTGTCAAACCGGCTTTAGTCCATACTGACTGCATTTTTTCTTGCATCAGTGCTTTATAATCGGGTATCTCCATATATTGAGAAATTGGTGGTTGGAATTTGAGATCAATCGGCATATTATTTTTCCTTAAATACATCAAGTAAAAAGGGGTCTCTCCTGTACTTTGATTTACTGCATTTCTGTAGGCAAATAGACACGGCTTTATGAAGTCGTCCCAATCTTTCTGTTTTCGATTCACATATGACGAGATCATATTTATCAGTGTCCCATTAAATCGTTCCACTAATCCATCAGTTTGTGGATGATATGGTGACGTATTCAATTTCCAAATTCCAAATAGGTCTGTGATTGATTTGAACATTTCGCTTTGAAAGTTCTTTCCTTGATCAGTTAACAATTTCTTTGGAGTACCATAGCGAAATATTATGTTTTCCACAAATATTCTAGCAATCGTGTCTGCTTTTTGGTTTGGAATAGCGTATGCTTCTGGCCATTTGGTAAAATAGTCACAAAAAACAACAATGTATTTGTTTCCTTTTGTTGTTTCCGGTAATGGTCCCAGAATATCCATTGCCGTCATCTCCATTGGTGCTGCGGGTACTGGCATCGGTTTTAATGGTACTTTAATCTTTTTACCAGTATTTCTGCGGGTGATGCATACTTTGCAACTGTTACACCAATTTTTCACGTCTTGTTCCATTGTTGGCCAAAAGTATTTCAATTTTAATCTCGATAGCGTCTTGCGCGTTGACAAATGACCTCCCAACGCTCCATCATGATACTGCATCAGTAATGCGTCTCTGTGCTTGGCTGGTATAATAATTAATGCTTCCCCATTTTTCCAAAATTTAAGTATTCCATTATGAATTACATATTTGCTGTTTGCATCTGTAAGTCGTTTCCAGTCTTGTTCTTTTCTTATTTTGACCGCTTGTTCCATAAATTGTTTTAATTCACTATCGTTTTCCTGATCATTTTGAAGTTCAGACATATTATTAACAGCTTTGATTGCAGCGAATATAGTACCTTCCACTTTTTCAGGTGTCCCCTCACTATTATTTTCTGGGATTCTTGACATTGCATCTGCGTTCGCGTTAGCTTTACCTGTCCGATATTTAATCTCAAAGTCGTATTCTTGGAGGGCAATCGACCATCGTATTAATTTACTGGCTGAATCTCTGTGTTTCATTAACCACTGTAATGGATTATGATCTGTATAAACAGTAAATTTTCTGCCCAATAAATATTGTCTAAAAGTAGTAATTCCATACACTAACGCTAACGTTTCCTTTTCAATCGTTGAGTAGTTTTTCTCGTGAGGCCTCAGTGATCGGCTTGCATAGGCTATTACGTGGTCCTTTTCACCTTCAAATTTTTGTCCTAACACCGCACCCAATGCAACGTTGCTTGCATCCGTCATCAAGATAAATTGTTTTGTAAAATCTGGACATCTTAATATAGGAGTTGTTACTAATTTCTCTTTTAATGTATTGAAAGCGTTTTGTTGCATTTGTCCCCAAATAAATTTATTGTTTTTCTTTAGTAACGTATTCAATGGTTGTGCGATGTGAGAGAAATCTTTTATAAATTTTCTGTAATAGCTCGCCAAACCTAAAAATTGTCTAACCTCATCGGCATCTTTTGGTACTGGGTACTCTTCCACTTTTTTGATGTTATCTGGATTAGTTTGTAACCTCGCCGTGATATTATATGTCCTACATAAATCACTTCTGCTTTGCCCATTCACATTTCGATGGTTTGATTTTTAATTTTGCACTTTTGAGCCGTTTAAATACAGTTTCTACATCTTTCAAGTGTTCTTCGAAATCATTTGAAAATATTATTATATCGTCGATATATACCAATGCATGTCGAATACCTCGTAACACATAATTCATTCCTCGTTGGAATGTAGCTGGGGCTCCTGTTAATCCAAATGGTAACACATTGAACTCATACAGTCCTTTGCCATCCGAGAACGCCGTCTTTCCTCTATCTTCCTCTTTTACCCTAAATTGATTGTACCCTTTGTTTAAATCAATAACTGTGAAATATCGTGCCTCTCCCATTTGATCGAACATTTCTTGGGGTACTGGAATTGGATAAGTGTCTTTCCTCGTAACTTGATTTAGCTTCCGATAATCTACGCAAATCGTAAGTCTCCATCTTTTTTCTTAACTATCACTATTGATGAGGAGAATGGTGACGCACTATCTCGAATTATTCCAAATTCCTTCATTGCTGTAATCTGTCTATCACTTTCATCTTGATGAACGTAGGGGATTCTGTATGGCTTTATTTTTATTGGAGTTTCGTCTAATAACGGTATTTCATGCTCAATTACATTGGTTAGACCTAAATCATATTCGTGTTTGGCAAAGATATCTCGGTATTTTCTCAGCAGTTTTGTGAATTCCTTTTTCTGCATCTCATTTAAATCATTGCTTACCACTTCAGGCTCCTTGTACACCTTGACGTTTCTTGGTATTTTACAATTTGTTTCAACAGACATTTTCGATAATTTTCCCAATTTTGTTTTTGGGTGTAGCTGAACCGGTTTCTTACTGCTATTCGTTATATGGACTGGTACTATCTGATTTTCCACTTTGACAACTTCGTCACATATCGGTAAATCATATTTTTCGACTAGCGTTTGATTTGGTTCGAATATAAAATCACCATTATCCACACTCATGGTATTTGCACAATATACCATCTCCGATTGTGGTGGTATTGTCAATGTCTGATTCACAAACACTTCACCTGCCTGTGAATTATTTTTCCTGTTTCTCCTGCTATCAAATTACCTGTCTTTAAATCAAGTGAGACTCCGTCCAGCTGCTCTAATATATCCATACCGATCAGACATCGTACTGGGCTTCCCTTCATTATGAGCGCATTGTGCGCTATTATTCGGTCTCCAATATGGAATATGACGTTAAGTTGTCCAATTATGTTTAATTCATTTTTTGATAATGACCTCACTATTTCGTCGGTAGGCTTTATTTGCATTTTCTCCTTCACGTTTAATACATTTTCCGATATTATTGTGTGACTAGATCCCGAATCAACCAAAGCTTCTACTTTATGTTTGTTCATTTGTATAAATATTCGGGGTTGCTTTCCTCTTTTTGTTAATGTCATCATTGAGTAGTTGCATGGTAAGCCTAACATATTCTTTCTCTCGATCTCTGCGCTAGAAGGCTCGATTCTCTCTCCTACCATTCCTTCACATTGTAATGCGATATTTTCTACTGGTTTCATCTCTCGTAATCGATCAACTGGATATACTGGTGCTGGTTGCATAAACGATTTTGGTATACACAATTTTGTAAACGTGTCTACGCTACTCGCATTTAACAGTGGCTCTTTTAAGATTTGATAGGTTCTCAACGCTTCTTTATTCATTCCACTTAGTTCTTGATTGTCAACATATAACAGTGCACTATCACCCTCGTTGTCATTGTCATTATTCTCGTCCCTTGAAGGGGTTGTACTAGCGTAGCTCACCTTTTTCTTCTTTAATATTCGCGCTTTGAGTATCTCCAACTCCTGATATTGATGATGAGTAATGAAGAATCTAGCCAATAATGGTATGCAACCAATTACTAATTTCCACGACCAACCTGTGATCGCGTATAATCTGTGTGTTGATAGGACCTGCGATATTATTACTTTGATTACAACACATATTACATAAATTCCAATCAATCCGGCACACGCTTGTCCAATGAACATAAACTTTCCCAGATCTTTTTCATTGTATTATACGTCGCTTTCTTGTAATGATCTGGAGTTAACAAATACTCGTAATTTACCTTCCCACTTCCGCTTGGGAGAATTGTATCTACCATCTCCATTATTACTCTTTCTTTCTTTGATGGAAATAACAAGTTTCTGCGGGCTTCCTCAATGTCTTCGTTCGAGTAAATTCCACTTTGCGATAATTTCTCTAATGACGTAAAATTTACCAGATATTGTAATTCTGTCAATTCTAAGTTTTCCGGTGTCTTTACTTCTCGATGATCTGGTAATGCAATCCAAGATTCTGGTGTTAGTCTGTATAGTGGTGCCAACAATCTATTACACTGTAATACTTTCGGTTTCACGTCCTCTTCCAGTAAGATTCGTGTTACAGGCTCCATAAATCGCAACTTTCCATTTAAATTCACTGGTAACTCGTTGGTGCATTGGTCATACTTTGTCAGTTTAACTGGTACCGCTTTACATTTATAGCTATATAGTGCTTCACCGAAAATTCTGGCAAACACCCCATTTTCTGCAATTAACATTGGTGCTACCAAATTAGGATTGGTTATAGCCATTGCCATCCGATTTCGGAGTATTTCTTTGTTGAGATTGCAATCATTTATAATAACTTCTCGGTACACATTTTCAACAGTATTTTGACCAAAGTGAAATAAATAATCTATTTTGTTATTAAAGTAATTTGGCAACTTGATATCTCCGGCATGTATGTTTGTTTGGGCCTCTATAATCATTTTCTGAGATACATATATACCTTTATAATTTGTCTCATAGACATTTTGTCCACACTTTGTTTTAGTTTCTTTTCTCAGGAATCGCATCCCGTCTTCCTCTGAGGTTGACATTAACACTGTTGGAGTATCTTTCATCCGTAGAGGTGTGATTCTTGTTGTTGTACTCGTTGCTGGATCCATTCTTATTTTCTCGGGCTTTTCCCTGATCTGTTCTCCGTTATTTCTTTAAAACTCATTGACTTCAATTGCACTAAATTGCACTTTTTGGTATCGACATCGTACACCAAAATTGATTCTCCTGTCTGACAGCTAGATTGTTTCATGTTGCAGAATGGATGTGTTTGTAGTTTACCAGTATCATCATCAAATGATCCATCAAATTCTCTTAATTCTGACATGTACTCTTCTACAACCACGGCTTTGTCAATTATAGCATCGTCTACTTTGTATGGCTCTCCTTGGCAATCACCATTCGACTTTATTATCCTCGCACGGTTACAGTCTCACGGATTTTGTGGTTAAGCTTTGCTTTTAGTTTGATATCTGCATTAATTTTCAACTGTCCTGTTTGAAAGGCTGCCAAACAATTCTCCGGGATTATTTCTATCGGTCTAGGTATCGATTGCATTTTCACCATCGATGAGTGGCTCCATTTTCCACAATAAAATACAAAAGTAGTTCGTTTCACTGTACACTCTCTCACCTTTGATCTTCGAAACCCCGATTCTTGATATACTTGATATTTTACTGGATTTGTCACTTTAAATTTTACTGGATATGCATCCAAACACTCTGCTACGTTTACCAACGAGTATACTCTTCCCATTTCGGTTTGGGAGCAGTCATATGCCACCAACGAATTCGTCGTATTTATTATTCCCAATAACATAATAATAGAAATCATCAACCATGGAAATGCAAGTTTTCCCTTTTTCCTCACTGTCTCTGTTTTTGGGCTCTCAGCCTTTTGTATTAACTCTTCCCATCCGCCATTGTTTGCGATCCACTTCATCAAATATTTATTCGTCATTTCAGTAGCTTTCTTTATCAATGATTTTGAATTGTCACTTTCCAGATAACCATAAGTACCAATCTCCAATATTATATAGGCTAGCACTGTCAATATTACATCTCGATCTAACTCAGTTCGTGTTAAGTCCTCAATTACTGCTTCCTCACAAAATTCCTTTTCTTCATAATTTCTTTTAATTATCGACGGTAATCTCCTCTTTAATTCCGTTGCCAATCTTTTTACAACTCTTTTCTCCCCTCCGAAATATCATCTTCTGTTTCAGTTTCATCTAACAAATACAATTCCGTTACTAAACTTTTTAATATTCGCTCAGTTTCGCTTGATTCATCTAAACGCTCAGTTTCGCTTGATTCCTCTAAACTCAAAGATTCAATTTCCGCATCATTCTGTTTTATCCCACATATCGCAATGTCATTTTTCGTCTCAACAAAGTTCTCTTCACTTTTCATCTCATCTATGCTCGGTAGTATCCTATTATCGGTGCTCCTTTCCTCAACATCCCTTGTAACTTCATTTTCTGATCTCATTTCCTCATTTTCCATTGTTTCTAATCTCTGCAATTCATTAATTTCTTGATCAATTTCTCCTGGTCATCTACAACTTCAGTTTTAATCTCTACATTATCATTGTCCACTTCCTCATACAGAGGCCAAAACGGTACTATTACTGCATCTTCTTCCATTTCACCACTTGTTTTGTTGCGTACATATTATTAATACAATTTGGGTTACATCCGTAGTTTAACAAATATTCGTCATCATCCAATTCTCGTCCTTTGAACGTCAACACGATAATTCCGTCATTACCTAACATCTCCGCTGCTTTTTGTCGTATTTTCTTTGCTTTTACACTCCAATGTTCCTGATAATATTCAATCCTTTGATCCGCAATATTTAACGCTATTATCAAAGACTTCGCACTATCGTCTGCCGCCTCATAATCATGTCCTAGTTTTAGAATTACCTCTTTTAACTTTGCCTGATAACTCGTCGGTTTATTCGTATACGGTACGATGCATTCAAACAACCCTTCTTTCATGTCTCGATCCATTTCGATGCTCATTATGAAGTCGATACTCGCATTAATTTTATCTCTATTCCCTGCATACAGGTATCCTGTAAATCTGCTAGAATCTTTTCCCAATTTTGTCTGTCTGAATTCAAAGTATTAACAGCATTAACAACTTTTACTTTATTTTTCCAGCCTGGTATCAGACCGCAATCTACTAAGTACTCCTCGTCTTCCAGACATCGATTCTCAAATTTTAGTTGCACTTGCCATCCACTGTATTGATGCAGTATTCGCTCCTTTAGGTCTTTGATTTGTCCGTAGGCCTTTACACGGAATTGGCACTTCACATTATCAAGTCCCGTCGTTTCCACTATGATATCATCTAAATCCCTTGTTGACCGCAAAGCCTTGCCAAACTTTTGCATTTGCTTAAGTATCTCATCATCTCTGTTTCCTTTGAATAACTTTGCACATAAATTTATGGCTCTCTTTAGTTCGCTTTGGGTTAGTGACATCACACTGAGTTCTGCGATCCATCGTTTCAACTGGGAGTTGTCAGTTTCCATTTTCTCAAGCAATTTTTCAACTCGGGCTAACAGTGCAGTCGGATTCTCATCTGATGCGATCTTTCGCACTTTCGGGGCAGGTTTTCCCTCACCTTCTGACACGGTTCCACTTATCATATGAGATTCAGTTTCTTCATCTGATTCGAGTTTAGCCACTAGTTTGTTCAGCTTCTGTCGCATTTCTCGAAATTCCTTTTCCATTTTGTCTTGAAATTCCTCTCTCTGAGCATATGTCATGTTACTGGTGTTTGGCATATCTTCTTGGAATCTGATTGATTTCTTTAAAATAGGTCTGCTGAATCTCTCTGAGTTCCTTGGGCATGATCGCGCCATGTGGCCGTATCCCTTGCACGAATGACATTGTATCTGTCCATTTGTATTCACTTTGTCCCTTTGTGGTGAAGGTGACGCTGACGATGATCTTGATCTGGTAAAACAGTTTCTGCTAATATGCCCTTTCTTTCCGCATCGATAGCATTCGACATCACTGCTGATCCTTTTGTTTTCTGTGAATCTCTTGTTAGGGCTGGGATTTTTCCCATTTTTGAACCAACATTGATTTGAGTAGTGTCCAGACTTTTTGCAATGTTCGCATTGAGGATTATTTACCTGTCCATTTGATTGTACACTCATCGCTGATCTACCGGCTTGAAATCTAGTATTTGGTCTTAAAATTGGACTACTGATTTGATTTATTTTCTTTCATCCCATGGTGCTCTCACAGGCGTAATTGACCGCTCACGTCTCTCCACATTAACTCCAAAAGCATCTGATCTTTTTGCACTTTTTAAATTCAGCTCTATCTTCATGGCTTTCTTCACGAGCTCATCGAAATTGGAAAAATCCACATAACATAGGGCCTTTTTGATTTCGGAGTGGACTCCGGTTATAAACTGATCTTCTAACAGCTCTTTAACCTGCTTGGCCATATCTGCTTGATCGGGTTTGACTTCGAAGGCTTTATCTGCTAAAGTGGTCAGATGATAAGCAAACTCACTGACCGATTCATCTGGACCTTGAACTCGATTATAAAATTTCTGTCGCATGATTCTTTTGATATCTCCACCAACCATTTTCAGTGCCATTGCATCCTTCAATTTTGTCCAATCATTGCCAACATTTCGTTTGTCGACTTGCTGCCAGGCTTCTCTTGCCGCACCCTTCAGATAGAGTGGGAATCTCTGAACCATAATGGCTTGTGTCCATCCGTATGCTGAGGCGTACATATAATAATCTCCCATGAAATCTGCAAATTCAACAGGGTCTCCCCCATATTGATTGACGGGTAATTTCTGACAACTTGCGAAATCAATCATCTCTCTATTGAGAGGCATAACAGCATTATCATTTGCCATTTGGACTTGTTTCTGACTTCTGAGGTTGTATCGGTTCACTTTGAGCTAAACTTCAAGCGTTAAACAATAATTTAAAATTACTTTTCAACTTCTTTTAAATCTCCCAATAATAGCCTTTTATAATCTCGTTAACACTATTTTCAAACTTCTAAGCCGACTTTCACTCACGTCAGTACTAATTCTTTTTATAATTCCTTTTTCACTAGCTTCCAATAATTTCCCTCCGACTTTCAATCACGTCGGTACTATTTTTTTTCAATAATTATTTTTTCACTAACTTTCAATAATTTTCCGCCGACTTGCGATCACGTCGGTACTATTTTTTTTTTCAATAATTATTTTTCCACTAACTTTCAATAATTTTACGCCGACTTTCAATCACGTCGGTACTATTTTTTCCAATAATTATTTTTTTCACTAACTTTCAATAATTTTCCGCCGACTTTCAATCACGTCGGGCTCACCAGAATATATGTTGGGTTTTGGATTATTTCAAGTCGGCTCTCTCTGACTCCTGGTGTTCTTTAAATTAAAACAATGAACGACCCAACGTATATTGAAACAACAGGTTCACAATTTATTATCACGCTACAATGACCAATCAAAGTTTATACGATTCTCTGCTCGGCGTTGATGCTTTGCAAACAAACAATATTCACCTTTTGATCCTTTAGTTCTGTTGACTCTCGTTTTCCTCGGTTTCTGTTTGGTTTGATCCCTTTTCGCCTTTCCGTATTCTTAATTCTATTTCTTCTTTTCCCTACTTCCCTAATTCGTTTACTACTTTTCCTACAGTCTGATTCTTCGAACCCTAGCTGAGGCAGAATGCCGATTTTCTCTGATTTTCCCTTTGCTTATATACTCCTCGAAATCAGGATGACAAATGGTTATTGCCGAGCCAATCTTTCGTTTGACATTTTCTCCTACGTGTTTGCTTCGGCTGTCATCCATAATGGTCCAACGAATCCAGATAATTAATGGCCCTACCGGTCTTCCTACGCGCGCTATCTTCTCCTTACTCTTTTCCCATTAATCATTGTGTCAAACTAATGGGCCCAAATCTTCCTTTTGTTTGCCTTTCTTCTTGTTTACCCAGCTCGGGTTTCCTTCATCTCTCGGGTTCTCCATTGGCTCGGGTTTCCCATTAGCTCGGGTTTTCCATTAGCCAATTAATTAATTAATTAACGTTTTCTGTTTTCATACATTTGAATGTTTTTCAACCCTTTCTAACCCTTTTCTGATAAATCCCTAACCGTCATCTTGTTGACCATTAGCTAATCTATAACTGTCCCGTTTTTCCCATTCGATTTCGATGATTTTTCCATTTATTGATTTTTCTCGGATTTCCGGATTCTCGCCTTTCGTAATTGCTTTTTGCATTTTCTAATACTGTTTCCATCGCACTTTCCTTTACTATTAATTCTGTGCACGATCCCGCTTTTATTTGCCTTTTTTCTTCGCTTACTTTCCATTTGAATTATTGTCCTAAATTTTATTTAAATTTTTAATTTTAATTTGCAGACCTCAACATAAACTTAAATTCACAGAAAATTTATTCTTTCTTTATATATCTTAAGAAAAATCTTTTGATGTGGTGAAAATAATTCTAAGAATACGACATGTTGGTAGAAATCACTTCTGTCGTTCATAGCTTGAATAATTTTTCTTCTATCAACAGTTAATATTCTGTAATAATTTTTATAAGTTAAATAAATTTTAAAGGCTAACCTACTTATTTTTATGATTTTCTCTTTATATGATAGTTTGATACTGTGAAAGCATTAGAAATGTCTTCAAAAAAACTCAATTTTAAAAATTAAAATTTCGTTAACCAATTGCAAGTATTTTCATTATGGAAATTATTAGAGTTACCGTTTTTTAACGTATATAATAAATAATTGACAAAAAATAAAATATTTATTTTTCAAAACAACATTAGTTAACGCTAGATAAACAAAATCGTTTAAGGAGATTTTCTCATATATAAATACGTTCAGCAGATTTTCAAAAATTCCATACAACATACTATTAGTATACTATTGGGAAATGTACTGGATATCATTTAATGTATCGTATACTAGTAATTAGTTTATAATTTTATGTTAAAATATCATCCCGCAGAAATTTTGTTCACCTTGCTTGTATATATGAATTTATTATTGTCTTTCCTGTGAAATGTTTCTGTTCTATATTGTAGTGTACAATATTATTTCCAAGGTCTAAATATAATATATTGCCATGAGTACTATTTAAATGAGTATCTTCGATCATATTGATTACTATCCCACGTTAATCAATATACCACTCTCAAGGCAACTAAACGGATAAGAACAAGCCGAAACTATGTCATAATCCCATTCATCTTGCTAACAAACTTATCAAGAGTTTTATACACCAATCATTGTAAGAAAGAATACACATTATTATTGAGTAACTCAATTTATTTATTATTAAAATAAAATTATTAGATGGTAATGTTCAAGAACGATAAATCGATCCCCTATTCATATTTCTTTTACTTAGACTCAAACAATCTTGTGAAGTATAAAAACAAGTACCGGTTGTTTTTCTAAAAATTTCTGTTTCAAAATGAAAAAAAATATTTGAAAAAAATTTGAAAAATGTAAATTTTGTTGTTGATAGTTTATGATAACTAGAATAACAAAAGTTTTATAACTAAATTTTACTTACACGCATGCACTCCCAAATAAATCTTATCCAGTCAGGTCTCTTAATGTCTATAACAGGGATGGCGAACCTATGGCACGCGTGCCCAAAGTGGCACGCAGCTAAATTTTCGCTGGCACGTATAATATTTTTCATTTTCATACATATGTAATGTACTGACTAATCCAAATGCATTTTTGATATTGGAAAAATTGTGAACTCAATTCAAATTTAATGCATAAATTTTGATATTTAAAAACAAACTTCCAGATTTCTGGCGCATTTATTCATAACGTTATAATATAATTATATTATTTGCGTATGTAGGTATAGGTATGTACAAGTATGAACATGTAATTTTAAATATAAAAAAAAATGTTAAAATGAACATAGTATGCTTTGGATTTTCAAATATATACATACATATATGAACATCTGCATTCTCGCCAAAATTGAAATTCACTAATTCTAATTCAGTTCAGTTAAAAACTTTGTAAGTGCGATTGAAAATTGTGTTTTCTTATTTTAGTATTATTTTTTGCTAATAAAAAAAAATCTATTTATATTTTTAGAAGACAATTATAATTGATTTCAAAAGGTAATTCATTAACAATTTTAATGATAAATAAATAATATGTTTCAACCTTAGAATGTCAGAAAATAAGAAAAAGGAAAACAGAGGCCAGCTCTAACAGACCATTTCAAGATTGGTGGACTGATAAATATGGAATGATGAAAAGCAATAACAATGCCCTGTGTGCGTTGTGTGGAAATACAGTAGTGTGCAGAACATCCTCAGTAAAACGTCATTATGAAACTACTCATTCATTTCTTTTATCTAAAAGTGATTCAGAACAAAAAGAATATATTGCACGTGACGTTAAAAATAAAAATTTACAATCAAACTCATTCACTACATTTTTGAAACATACAAATTATTTAGCTGCTGCTAGTTTTGAGGTTTCCAAGACTATTGCTACTCATAGCAAACCATTTAGCGATGGAGATTATATTAAAGAAGCTTTCATTAAATGTGCACCACATTTATTTGAAGATTTTCAAAATAAAGAGCAGATACTTAAGCGCATTGAAGAATTAAGTATAAGTCGAAATACTGTTAAAGACAGGATATTAAGAATGCATAAAAATATTAATATTAAAAAAATAAATGATATACGTTCAGCAAAGCTATTTTCTATATGTCTTGATGAAAGTACCGACGTAACATCTTCAGCTCACTTGTCCATAATTGCTCGTTATGCTAAAGGAGAAAAAATAGTTGAGGAATTGCTTTCACTAGTTTCCTTATCAGCAAAAACAACTGGGAAAGATATTAGTGATGCAGTTATAAAAACGTTTCAAATAGCTGAGATAGATACATCAACAATAGTGTCAATTACAACTGATGGAACTCCCTCAATGATAGGACGGCAAGCTGGTTTTGTATCTCTTTTTCAAGAACACGTTGGGCATCCAATTATTAATTTTCATTGTATAATTCATCAAGAAGTTCTATGTGCGAAGTCTGGTTTGGCAGCATTTGATGATATTTTAAGTATTGTTTCCAAAATAATAAATTTTATAGCAGCTCGAGCTTTGAATAAGCGGCAATTTCAGTTGCTTCTACAAGAGGTAGGTTCAAATTATCATGGATTGTTAATGTATAATCACGTACGCTGGCTTAGTAGAGGATTTGTGTTACAACGTTTTGTAGAATGTTTTGATGAAATTATCATGTTTTTTAATGATAAAAAACCCGAATTTCCTGAACTTTTTGATAATAACTGGACCACCAAATTAATGTTTTTAACGGATATTTCCAACCATTTAAATGAATTAAATATTAAATTGCAAGGTCCCGGAAAATCAATTGATGTAATGTTCGATATTATTGAAGGTTTTGAGTCCAAATTAGTAATATTTAAACGCGATATTGACAACAATAATTTTAAGTATTTTCCTTTGTTGAAAGATCACCTCCAAAAATTTTCTATTCATGGAGTCTATGAAATTAATATAAATTTTTATAGTCAAGTTATAAATGACATACAAGTTTTGCTAAGAGATTTCAAGATTTCAAAAAATTTCAACCATTAATTAACTTTATTAAATATCCAGACAAGTTTGATTTGGAAACTGCTAAAATGGATCAATTAGACTGGTTACAGTTGGAGAATTTAGAAATGCAGTTGGCAGAGTTTCAATCAAGTTCTATTTGGAAGCTGAAATTTATAGAGTTAAGGCAAGAAATAGAAAATAATGAAAAAAAAAGATTAAATGAAGAATACGAAAACATAAATAATATGTTGTTGAAGACATGGTGTTCGCTCCCAGAAACATTTAATGCGATGAAGAAATTGTCTTTAGCTATTCTAACAATATTTTCATCAACGTATAGCTGTGAAAGTCTATTTTCGATTATGAATAATATAAAATCTGATGTACGAAACAGACTTACCGATGAATGTGGGGAGGCTTGTATTTCATTAAAATTGTCAAACTATGATCCGGATATTGATGCATTATCGAGAAATATTCAGCAACAAAAATCCCATTAAAAATATGTCAGCATATTATAGAAATGAATCTATATATAATTTTTAAAAGCATGTATTTTCATTTAATAAAAATAATTTGTATTGGCACGCATGTATTTTCATTTTATAAAAATAATATTTATTGGCACGCAGTCAAAAAAAGGTTCGCCATCCCTGGTCTATAATAATAGAGGGATGATAATTATACAAAACCAACATACTGTGAAATAATTTCAAACATAAACTATTGAAAATAACTGAAATAATTACTCAAATTTCGAAATAAAATATATTTCATTAACACTAAATACAATTTATGGAAAAAAACATTTGTAAAAATAATAATAATGATATTAACATTCTGCGGAAATAAACATTTACTAGCCTGTTCCTGATAAAATATATCTCAATTTTTATTAACATCATTGAACAAACGCGACATGAAAGCTAGCAATGTTTTAATCAGTTTTCATATCCATCTTCACAGGGTTTTTGAAATCTATTCCAGATTGAATGACATCGTCTTTTACATCTTTCTGAAATATAATTCAATGGTCAAAAGATCAATGGTTTTATAAAAATTAAAAAAATCAACGATCAGATAGTTTCAATAGTGAATAAGATAAAAAATATTGCCTAGACCCTACTAATTGACAAACTTACCGTTAAAAATATGGCTGAAAAAACGGAAGAGTTAGTGAATACCAACGGTAAACGAAGAAAACTTGCATTTTAAATATTTTTTTTGTTTAAAATTTTAAATTAACTTACAAAATTATTATTTTAATTAAAATAAATTTTATACTTCTAAAATTCTTTGTATTAATATTTAAAAATTAAATTTTAAAAAAGAACATCCCCTCTACTTATCAAAGTTTTACATAACGATACTATTAAAGAACATTCAAAATATTAATACCCATAGCATTTTGAATTCAATGTTTAAGTTCCAAATATGGTTCAAACCATTGTATTAAAAATCGCATTGATGAAGCAAAATTGAGTGCAAAAATTGATCAGTTGTATTTTAAATATCCAAATCGATAAACTCAAGTATGATTGAATATGTTAAGAAAAATAAAAAGCAGAACATTAGGTTCATATTGGTTTTAAAAAAACTTAGCCAAGAAGAGCATTAATAAGGATATGAATTAGTTATTCCTAAACATGTTTATTGTGCTGAATGCTCCTCAGTTTGTGAAATTGATATAAGATCGGAAAATGGAAAATTTCATCCTCTTAAGGGTGAAATGATCCAAAAGACGATTCTGAATGGTTCGATTGAGAATAAATTTAATGATGAAGAAGTGAAAACATTTATTCGTACAATAGGGTCAAAACTATCAAAAATGTATGGGCTTCCAAAAATCATAATGATGATGGATACATGAAACAAATTTCATTAGATGGTAACAAAATTTTTGGATGGATTATTAAAATAGGATAGTTTAGAGTTTGTTTTCTACATTGCAGTTATACAGACAAAGTATGGATGGGATTATGGTTTCGTTTGTAGTTTTTTACGAATGTACCATTGGTTGATACGATTGACGTCTCTGAACATCACATTTTGAATACATTTTATAAACTTCAGGAATTTGCTACTTCAAATGTTAATTTTCTTTCAATAATGAATGGTATCAGAAAATAGATGAAGTCGATATGGGTTCCGGTTTACACCAAACGATGACATATTGATGTTAATTTAGATATTATATTATTGGATAAAATTAAACTATTCTCTGTAGCCAATAATATATATTTTATTATGAAATAAGTAAAATTAGCAAAGTTTCTGTCTCGTGACATATATTAGTATTTAACATAATAATCGACGGGTGAAATGTAAAAGTATTATTTTGTAAAAGGATTTTGTATAGCTTAAATGATATTAAATATGATTCAATCTAATAATTTCGGTCAAACGTTCCATTTTGTTAGTAAACCAAGCAAAATCTATATTTATAATTTTATGAGGCTTATTCAACCGCCATTAACGGACTTAGTTAACTAATTTAATTACCAAAATGCACAAAAATTTTAATTATACAAAAACAGTAATTAATAACATAGAATAAACACGTAATACTTATACAATACCGGATACCGGTATATATTTAAATTTGAACAGAGTTAATTTCCATAATATATAAAGTAAAGAAATTTTATAAAAATTTTTAAATTCATTTACAGCATTTATAAATAAATAGAGCACGTATTATAGTATATAAAAATAACTCCTAAATTAATAAACACAAATTAAAATAACATCACTTGTACAAATAAAAAGAAAGCAAAATAAATAGTAGGAAAAATGTTTTCAAAAAACTGTCATTTGTATTAGGAAATTCAAATTTTTTATAAGGTTTGTGAGTTCAAAAATACATAAAATTAAAAATTTTAATTTCCTGGTAATTGTGATAAAATTATCATTTTAACAGAATTAGAAATTCTAAAAACATTTTTACTAAGATGTATGATAATTTTAATTTAATTAAATAAACATTTCTTTTTGTATAATCAGTTTCACCCCCATCGTCTGATTCCGTTTAATAACTATAGTATACATAGATCTATGGACAGTTTTATATAAATATCGAATATAGGTATCTTCAAAGATATAGAACACGTCTTCGAATTGAATCAAAATCTGAATGCGAAGTTTATATTGGTAATGTGTCGGAAGATATATGGAATCAGCCTAATATTTTCCTGGTGGAACCATTTGTAAACCAATACCAGGAGGTACTCCAGGTCGATTTCTATTCAATAATTAATTAAAGGATGTGACAAGACCAACAGTGTATGCAAAAAGAAATATTTTGTGGAGTGCATTGAAATCATTAAATGATAACCAAATTATGACTTACATCAAAACATCCAAAATTCCAGTTCCTGGATAAATCTTACATTAGCTAAGTTCGTAATACTTACTAATCTTGATCATAAAATTAAATATAAATTGATATATTGAAAAGAAAATTTCCCTCCACATCCGACAAGTTACATAATAAAACTGAAAGCAAAAACCCCTACAATATACTTGTTACTAGTTAGAATTGTAAATATTAATTTTTAGGGAATATTCACTAAATACCCATTTAAAATTTTGTATTCCCCTACCCAAATAAAAAATTTTTAATTGGGTGTGTCAGGTGTTTTCAGCAGAAAATTGAATGTTTCGGATTGTTTGTCAGAGAGATTTAAAATGAATTTAAATAATTTTAAAAAGATAAAATCAGTTTTTATTAGTAAAATTTTAAACTTATAATTTATAATTTTTCGATGAATTTTTAAAATAGATTGGTATAATTAGTGTCGATTAAGATTTAAATATAAAATTCTTAAACTTTTATTAAAATTATTTGGTTCAATTCTTGAAAGTTTGTTAAATATTAAACAATATTGAATTAGAAATAAATTTTTGGAATGAGTTCTCTTAATGAAAATTTTATTCAAGATAATTTAGAAGATGTCTTAGCAACTTCTAACAGTATAAGGTGAATAAAAATTTTTATTTGGGTAGGTGTAAAAAATAATTTTAAAATGGTAGAAAGTGTAATGCCACTAATTTTTAAATATAACAAATTTATGTAATAATATATAAAAATTTATTTAAATTTAATTATTAAAATCCATTATAAAAATGTATAATTATAATAAGAACATAAATAAAAAATATTTATACATTATTCTTTGGAGATTTCAATTGATGATTTTCATCCTTTACCGGCTTTGCTTGTACAATGGATTTATCCTTTGGATTCAACTCATTTAGATCCTTTACTTGATTTTCAGGAGGGAAAAGTTGAGAATTGTCTTTTTTAACTGCATGTACATTTGGTAACATATTTGGCGCTTGCTTAAAGTCGATATTTTCTTTCAACATTTCAGGTTTCGAATTTTGATCTTTAGCATCCGAGTGCGATTCAACATGAATGTCTTCATTTAATTTTGATTTCTTTGAATCTTGACTTCCCACCTTATTCTTATTTGATACAGAATTTGAAATAGTTTGCCCATCAATCTACTTGTCGATAATCACTAAAATACTTTTAATATAATAATCTTATACTTTTAAAATATTTTTCGGTTCACTTTTCTGATCACCTTGCTTTTTTTCCTCCTAAAAATGATAATAGTAATTCAAAAAATACAATTTTTGTAAAGTACATTTTTAACAACGTATTATTGGTAAGCAAAATCTTAAATATAACGTTTTCCCAATAAATTGATAGTATCAACCTGTTAAAATTCAAAAATGAATATTTGTATATTATATTTTAAAGAAAGTATTTGTGAAAAACATGCATTAAAGCAATATTTAAAAAATAGAAATAATTTTTTAAAAATCATTGTTTGATATTTTAATATTTGATAATTTAAAATTTTTAAATCTTAGAATATGCTATTAAAATTTAAATTAAGGGTTGTTGGGATGAAATTTCGTTTACAACATTTGAGCCCACGCGCATTTTATTTAAACACGAGCGTCATACAGTTTGCAACAAATATTCAATATTTTATGATAACAGAGTTTGGTAATTATTAATAATTTTTAAAAAATGTATTTGAGCTTAAAAAATATTTTATTTGCAAAAAAATTAATAAAAAACATAAGTTCGCCGTAAATTTTACGACTGCGCGCCCACTAGAAGGTTAATGATTTATAAATATTGGTTAATAAATTTTAAATTTATTTAGTTTTAATATGAATGACTGATAAGAATTAATTTTCTTTAACCATGATTATGCCTAGAAAACCTCTAAGTATGAAAAAATAATTTGCCAACAAAAGTACATGAGAAAAGATTATTTCATAATTTTCCATTACGTAAGGAGATGTTTGAGTGAACTGAATCTTTTTGGTATAACTCATTGGTTTACGATGAGTCATTGCAATGACTCTTTGATCTGATCGGAAGTGAATCAGTCCACAAGATGATTTAGTATAGTGTGCCAAATGTCATGTCAAAAATTTTCTAAATCTTCTAATGGTTGGTTACACCCACAGAAGTCAAGTGTAGGATATTTACAATATGACAATTTAGGGGCGATGTCAAAGATGCAGTAAATATTTGGTGATGAAAACAACCAAGCAATATATTTATTTATAGGAAATAATAGAAACTCTGAACAAACATGCGTTATGTGGTTAGAGCTCCAAACAAAACGAAAATACTTTTGACAAAAAACTTCACTTTATATTTCACATTTGTGAATAATGTAAAATATAAAGCGGCAACTGCAACGTGCATCAAAAAGTCTTGCTTATAAACACAAAATAGCACTGAAAACTTTATTAATGTCATAGTTTATAAATATTGGAAATTTTTATTGCGGGGCTAAATAAGTTTAATATGAGTGCTTGATATGAATTTAAAAATAGGATCACAGCATCGAAGTTAAAGTCTTGGATCTAATTAGCTAAACAATTCAAAATAAATACTACCGTGTTTCTCCGAAATTAAGCCCTAACACAATTTTTTTAAAAAAATTATATTGTAGCCCTAGCACCGAAATTAAGCCCTAGCATTTTTGTTTTTTGATAAATATTAAATAAAATTTCAGATCGTTATATATTGTTAAAAATTAAAAACATAGTTATATTAATATTAATAACTATTTGATAAACTTGAATAAATTTATCTAAAAAATTTATCCATACAAAATGGCAGGAAGTATGATTTTTAAAATATTATAAAAAATCTTTAAAAACATGTTTTATCTTTATAAAATATATAACTGATCTTTAAAAAATTAAAAATATGATTATCATAAAATATATCGATTCGGAATTCAACAACTTGCCATCTTATATAATTTTTTTAATAAGAGAAACGGCGCTTCATTTTTAGGTTGACAACGTTAGAGTATATTCGTATTCGATAGTTTTTATGATCAAATAAAACAAATCCATATTTAATGCGTTCAATCAGTACCTGGACTAGGTGCTAAAAGAAACCAACAGGAACGGTATATTTTAACATAAGAACAACAAGGTTATGTAGGCTTTACTTTTTAATAAAAAACTGATTGTGGTCCACATATTTCCTCAGTGATGAAAGAGTTCTAAAAAGACATTTTTGAGGAAAATTGCCTTGGATTTTTAAGTAAAGTTCAGCATCCTGTTTCGAATCTGTAGCATTTTGGTAGATTTGAATTTGCAAATATTTCTTCATATGACTGATTAGTGAGCATCCATTAAAAACGTCCCTAAAAAAAAGCAATTTCTAACCCTCTTTCCCTTGTCCCTCCTAATCGTACTCATTTGTCCCTTTTGCTTAGGGGACGTTCTTAATGGATGCTTATTTTGATAAAGTCATTTTGTGCAAGATTCATTTCGCTGAAAATGTTCACGAATTAATTCAAAATACTACATGAACCTCGGGACTCATGCAGATGTAATCACTGAGAGCCATGTGATTTCCTTCGATGTATCCTCTAAAATAACACTCCAATTCACAAAGTGTGGAATGTCCTTTATATTTTAAAAATGATATTGCGAAATAATTATTAAAATAGCAAATAAATAACTATAAATGACATTATAGAAATCTGTTATTGATCATTAACCTTGAAATTTGGATGCTCTGGAATTAATGAAATTGGAGATTTCGGATCTTCCTAAAGTAGATAACAAAAATAAAAAATATATAGCTGATAAAAGTTAAATCGAAAATTAAAACGAAAATTTGAATCGAAAGTTTTATTTAATTTTTATTTGATAACAAAAAACTTTTTATTGCATATAAAAGGCAATAATTGTTACTGTTTATACTATATAATTTATACAATAATACTGTAACAGGATGAGGTAAAATTTCGATATCGAAATGTTGGAAATAACACTGAAAAAAACAACAGATTTTGAGCATTAGAATATGCAATATTTCAATAAGCATATTAGTTTGTTTAGTATAGTTTGGGATGATCTTCTCTGAAAAGAACCAGTAGTTTATCTTGATGATAGTTATATTTGAAAATAATGAAAAAGAGCACAGAGAGCGATCCTTAAAAATTTATTGAAAGAAAATTATGATTATTTAAATTCAATAATCATAAAATCAATAATGAAAATAATAATAATAATTAATTAATTGAAATTTCGATCTACGGACATTTCGCATAAAATTTTTTTCGTATAAAATTTTTTTGTATAAATTATTTTTGTATAATTTTTTTTTGAATTGTAGTGATATTCATATTCACCATCACTCAGCATTCGTTTTCCTTTGGTTGATTGAATTACAGTTATCATAATGAAGGGTATAAAAATAAAAAAAATTATAAGTTCATTGATAAAATTTATAACATACAAATTATATGTGATAAATTTTTGTTAAAAAAATAATATAGAATTTTATACATAAAAATTTTATACGAAATGTCTAGGTACCGAAATTTCAAAACAACTGATATTTTAATCAATATTCATTGGTTAATTATTTGTTGAATTATTCAACTCAAAACTAATTAGCATTTTCAATATTATAAGATTATTTTTAAAAGTGATTAAAAAGGTAAAGCTAATGATAAGTTACCACTATAGTGTTTACCTTTTTGTCTAAAGTGATCTTCTCTAATTTTGCCTAGAAATATATTAAGAAATAACCCGGAATTGTAAACCAGTACTTGTTTGATTTTAGGAGGTTTGCCTTGCATTACATTATCAACCTGGGAATCTACCTTTGCAATATTCTAAAAGTAAATTGAAAAGTCAAAACAATGTTGATATAAATTTTGAAAAAGAATGTTTACATTGTAAACTTAAGTGATAAAATAAAATAAAAATCAATAAAACTCATTAAAAGTGCACTAAAAACTTAAAATTATTAAAGTTCAATTTGACTTAAACCTATACTTGCAATTGTTTACACCGGATCATACATTTTTAATGCTTTTGAACCGTTTTTATACTAAATCGATTTCTCACTTTTTGCATATTTCAAAATTCTAGGGAGAACACGGTATTAACATCCCAAGTACTATCAATTTCGTGGACACACCAAAATATGTAACATTCAATTTTGAAATTTTACAAAATTCAAAAAAAACTTTCTAAAACAAAAATAATTTTCAAAAACATGATTTTGAATTTTTATTTAGAAATTTTCATGGGTTAATGCTAATGAATGCTGTCTCTTAATCAATCATAAACTTTTTTTGGATGTCCATTGGCCCGGACACCGTTGATATAATACCATTTCACTTACCATTATTGATGACACTTATATATTTTTAATGCAGGTCAAAATGTACAAATGATTCATGTTTATTTTATGCTACTCATATAGTTTGTAATCTGAATTTTCTAGAAGTATGGACTTATCAATCGGTCTTCGTTTTAAATTTGCAATAACACTTGTTCGCTCATTATTTTTTCTATCAAAATGTAGCTATAATTATTTCTTATCCAGGTTTTCTCTCATTTTACACTACAAGTTTTCAATTTATATTCTTTTTTTGGGAAGGTATTGATAATTGCATCCTATAATCACAATAATGTTAGTCAACCATTACAGTATTTTGATGTTTAGATTCATCTTCTTTACTAAAGACAAAACATTTTAATAAACATTTATTGGAATAGCAATCAATATTGTGAGATTTATACTACTGCATTTATATAATTCTGGCATCAATCTTGAAATGCGTAATTCGCAGTGTCATCAATTTTTCTGATGTCAATAATAAAGAGAACATAATTTCAAAATTAAATGGAATATATGGAGTCACAACCTCTACAAAGAAAATCATCATTAATTTAGCAGCCATATCAATATTTTACAAAAACCATTAATTTTACATTATTTATAATATTATATTGCAAAAAAATTGCGCCGTTTAACATAATTTGAGCTCTAACAATGTTGAAACTAAACCTAAAATAAATAATTTTTTTCTTAAAAATACCTTTAAAATCTGCCTATATAGTTCTAATAATCCCACCATTCCTATAATATCTCTTTCGCTCAAGTCCCTTATAGAGGTTAAGTTTTTAAGAAAAAAAAGATTTCTTAGTTCAAACGTAATTATCAAGAAGCACTTTAAGATTATTTTTCTCAAACTTTATTTAGTTTTAAGACCCGATAAAGAAATCCATATTTTGTCATTGAAAGTGATGAGTTATGAAAATATTCAGAGTTCAAAATAATTGAAAATTTTCAAACGAGGATTCTTGAATTTTCCGGTTGGATTTAACTTTTGAATTTCAGTTATATTGGTATCCAGAAGTGAAACTATCCTTGATGTCTGATTTTGACTTCATTATACTTTTTATGTATGTAATTTTTAGGACAGTTACTAATTTTACCAAATATTTGAATAAAATATATTTTTTGAAAAATAATTTTGCGTTTCTGGTAAATTAGACTGTAGTTCTTTCATCATTTTTCATTTGACGAAAATTAAAACTATGGTTTTACTTTTTTAGGTTTCAGTAATTGAATTAAAAAATATTTTTTGCAGAGATTTTTATGAAAATATTTTTAATCATTTTGCACTTTAATATCTTCAATTTATTCCGATATTAAAGAATTAATTAATCATCCATTACATTATTTCACAGCAAAAATCTACGAATTATATCTATATACATTATACATTTATAATGCAATGTTTCATTAAATTTTGATTCGTAGAATAGTTATTTGAGACAAATGTGTATTATGTATATAAAGTGGAATATTGAATTTTATTGGTCAGATACACAATTACACTAATTTACGTTGACTACGACAGGATTATTAAATATTTACTATGGAAAATCAATAATTTCAATAAAATACAATTAATCGATTGGAAAATATTATTTCTGTTTAACAAAAACATTAAATTTTTTTATTAGAATTACAAACATTTAAAACGATTTTTCATATCAAATGAATTTTATGATTTTTTTACGTATAATTTTGTTTATAACTTGATGTGGTGAATTATTCATTTACAATTAAATTTAGGAATATTGAAGGTGCGAATCAAATGATATAGAGGAGTTAAACATTTTTCTAATAAAAATCACATTTAGAACAAATTATCAAATAATTTGGAATATTTTATTTTTTTTTGTACAAATTTATTCTAATTGTCGATGTCCAGTTTAAATACTATTTAGTAAATAAATGATTTGACACTGGTGTGTATGTCACAAGATCTAGCAAAAGCGTAGTTATGCAGTAGAAAGCAATGCATGAACCAATTATTGGTTATTGTCCATTTAATATTCTAGAGTAAAACATTTTGCTTAGTTAAATTCAAGTTGGTTGAACGATAATTAACTTAGAAAAAATGCAACAGATAAAAAATATAGTAAAAATAATCCTTGAAATTTAATCAATGCAATAAAGCATAAAAAATCAAAATTTAAAAATATTTTCTCAAATAAAATTTTTTACAATAAATATCGTTCTAAACTTTTTTTAAATTAACAAAATAATAAGTTTATAAAAATTGAATTAGTTAAAACCATTATTTAATGATAATTCATTTAAATATGTCAAAATCAATATTCCACTTTCATTTAAATTTAGGCGTGTAATCTTTCGTGGTAAAAAAAATATTTTCTATTGTCAACATAATTCGCTCGGATATTTTTTTAAGATGTATAATTAAAATATGTTGTCTCCAAATTATGAGTTCTTTTAATAATTTCATTCAAAAATCAATAACTACTTTTTTAAATGAATACATTATTTTTTAAGGTGCGAAACACAAGTGGTCTTGGTAGTAGTTTATAAACTATTAAGGTTACTTAAATTCTTCTATTCATTAACAATATTCAAAAAATTTAAAAGATTTTCCAAAATCTATATTATTTAAACGCACTTGTTAAATAAAACTTGGAGAATTTTAATTATGCATTTTCATATTCTGAGCGATGCCAACATACAGTAAAATCATACACATGCTATTTAATATACAACATAATAACATTAATATACATATTTATGATAAATATAAATTAATTATTAGATTTATCTCACACACCCTTCAATAAAAACATTTTTTACCCATAGTTTTAAATTCTCTCAACCACTCGACATTTCTTGTAACATCCATTACATTATTCATTTTGATGACATAGCTTCTATCATGTCTCTTATTTATGATTGTCCCTGGATCCTCATATCTCTCGTCTTCTTTTATATGTATGTCTTTACTTACCAAAACCTTATCTCCAATATCGAATTCTCGATTTGTTCATGCTTCATTTTTGTAAATAATTTTGTTTTCATTATTTTTCATCTCTCGATTTTTGATTTGTCTTTCCTCTTTTTGTATTTCCATATATTCATTTGGGTTTATATTATCCTTCTCGACTAGTGTCCATTCTCTAAATAATTTTTACCATACACAATTTCAGCTGAGCTAAGCCCTACTGTACTCTACTTAGTAGTATTTAATGAAAACTCTACTTCGGGAAGTAATCCAGTCCAATTTCTATATACATTGTCTTTCATTCTATTTTCATTTTGTTTTTCTGCCAGTGATTTTATTAGTTACGATATTAATAAATATCTGTTGTCTTAATAATTATTGGAGAATTACGAATTTTGATATGAATGATAATAAACCTACAACTGGCGACAACGATAAAAATATTAATGCCGTTAAAAAGCAGTAAGAAAAGAAATTAATAGTTGAAGCATTGCTGAAAAAAGCACAGGATTTATTCAATTTCAATATTCGAAAATATGATGGGCGAAATATTGAAGAAGCATCAAATTGGATTAAAGATATCGAAGAATGGATCCGAATGAACAATTTGTGCATCATCAGTGTTTTCGATTTGTTACTGTCTGATGAAGCTAGAGTTTTATGGCATGATTTCAAAACAGATGCAGTTACAAAGGAGGAAGCAAAATCATTGTTTTTAGATACATTTACAATAAAGAAATCATTTACCAATATGATTGTGGAATTGGCCGAAATAAATCAAAAAGGAGATGAAAGATTTGCTACATTTGAAATCAGGGTAAGAAATCTTTTGGAAAGTATTTTTGATTCAGGAATTAGTCGTGAAGAAATTGTAAAAGATATTATTTCTAAACGAGCTAGAAGTACGGCGCTTTAAGAAAAAATAATTTCTAAACCAGTTATGAAAGTAGAAGATATTCGCAATTTGGCCAAATTATATGAAAGTCAGGAATATGTACAACATTCTTCGTCAGAGATATTTGTGGATGCCGTACAAAAGAAGAGTTACTCGAATGCGTTGAAACAGAATAATTTAAATAATGGGCGCCAGACGCGAAATTTAGATAGCCAAACGTCAAGATATCATAATATGGATAGAAAAAACTTTGGAAATAGAAATATTGTTGCCGAACCAATCGTGTCCAACAAAAATTATGGAAATAAAGTAAGTTATAATTATTAGAATAATCCAGCTATTTCTAATAGGCAATATAATAATGAGAAGATTATCAATGAATATCAAAGAATATCTAAGATTTCGACCATTATTTTCAATGAAACATCAATCAAGGAAATTATACAACAAGTGTCCTCGATTGCCTGAACCAAAAGAAGAAACCTTATCACCGGGTCAATCTACTGTTGTGGTGACAGTAACCACTTACGTTTCGAATGCTCATTGAAAGATAAATGTCTAATATATGGAAAAGATGGACACACACATAGACACTGTCATTTATTAACAAATGGAAGCCAAAATTATAATAAACCAATTACGTGTATTCATGATGAAAATAGTGATTTGTATCGCGAGGAAGATATAATAGATCATGAGGTTATGCAACAAAAAATCGAGAGCAACCCTGCTGCTTACATTTCGTCAATGGGGTTGAACCAATAAATAATAATTTAAATCGAAATGAAGATAGAAAAGATGTGATGTATCAGACGAGTGACGGAAGACAGTGGAGCAAAATGAAAGTTGGAAAGGTTGAAATTGATATGCTTTGGGATTCAGGAGCTGCTATAATAGCTATGAGTAAATGTTTTTGGCAAAAGATTGGAAAACCAGTTTTAGTAGATACAAATGTTATACTTAACGGTGTGTTTTCTGAAATGGGAGAAAAACGATGGGATCAACATGGATAAATGTTAATTGGAATGGTAAGTGTCGATTAATAAATGTGTTAATAGTTGCAAGAATTCTTCCAAATTTTATTGGCGGAATTGATGTTATGAAGAGCTTTGGTATAAAGCTGATGGAAGTAACTAATATTGATGCTTCACTAATTTTAGAAAAATATTCAACTGAAGATAGAGTAAGGAACGCTTAAAAATATGTTCAGAATCAGAAAGCAACAAGCTGAAAGTTTTGATACGAAAATATGGAACGATATTTATGGATTCGACATTTGATCTGGGTCACACAAAAATATTAAGCCATGAGATTACTGTCAATGGATCACCGATTTTACAATTTCCTCGTCGCCAACCAATGCATTTGGAACATAAAATTGACGAATTAGTTGGAAAGTTAGTTGAAACAGAAGTGGTAAGCCAATGCCAAAGCCCGTGGAACTCTCCGCTAGTGATTGTTGGAAAACTTCTCATCAAACGATTTCAGTTGCGATGTTGCAGTGATAATATTGGCAGATTATTTCTGAAGACTTAAATATAACGAATTTAACTTTTTGAACAAATCAGACAGAAATAGTTCTTTCAACCACCACATTTCGTCACGAATTTCAAATCCAAAATTTTCATCTTCAATGCCCAAGAATGAAATGACTTCAATCTTGAGATGGATGAGACTCTTTAAGATTTTTCATTTAGAAAGCCATCGAACTTTGGTGTGATACAGCAAACACCTATAGTCGGAATCCATCGTATCACAAAGCTGAGAAAATATTCGAGAGCGAAGTGATTTAGACTTGATGAAATTTACCATTTGAATAATTTGATTCACGACGACCTGCAGATATTTTTGCAAACGCTTTGAGACAAGAACTTCTCCGTGGGTTATTCAATAAAAAATTATCACGTTCGTATTTTCTAGAGCACAAAGATGATGAATTCTTAGATTTTTCGTAAAATTGAACGACATGATTGGTGCAAACGCTAGCACACTGCTTCGTTGAAGTTTGATGTTCTCATTTACCAATCCAAAAATACCCTCTCCCCTCGTCGTGCCTTTGCAGAATAAGAACTGATTAACGAATTTTCAATCTTTTATAAATCGGATAAAAGCCAGAACTTTGGCTTTTCCACTCTTGCCAGTGGATTCATCAATTTTAAGAGACGATAACATAGGAAATTCATCTTCAGGCTTCCCAAAATTTTCGTTAACTTGATCCTTCACATCTGACGATATATCTTCGATTCTGAGCGACATAATATCATTTGATAAAGGAATTTATTTCATTTTCTCAGATGTATCGGTTCCAAGCATAGTTTTAGCAACAACGATTAATACTGGTGAGATTAACGAATCGGCATTTTTATCTGACTTCTGCTTTGCCAACAATTGAGCGAACTTACAAAAAAAGCTTTTACAAGCAGCTTTATGCCTTGAACTTTTTAACTTGCTAAACATGTTGCACTGAAAGATGCTAAAAATATTCTTCCCTCCTCCAGACAAATCAGTACAGCAATCATAAGAAATCAACACGCACTTATCCAGTCTCTTTTGTCATACGCTCAAGAAAAAATTTAGAATATCCATTTTTAAGTAGCAATGCAACCAATGAGTCCACTTTTTGCTGAGTTAACAAACGTGGAAAATAGAGACCATGCGCGAAATACTAATCCTCTCACCATATTTCGATTATATTTAAATTCACAAAAGTTCTCAGGCGTAGTATACAGACCATTATCAGTTGCTTTTCTGTATATTTCCGTTTGATAGGCTTTTTCCTTCCATTGACTAGGCAAATGAAAAAAAGCAATCGACATTTTTTCCTCTTCACACGTAAATTTAATATTCAAATGTAGATTGTTCATAAAATCCAAGAAAGGCTTTACATGCCCATGATATTCAAACACCAAAAATATATCATCAACATGCCTTTTGTACACAGTGGATTTAGTTAAATTGTAAGATAAAATTTTCTTTTCCAAACTAGACATGAAAATAGAAGCCATTGTGGGAGCTAATGTAGAACCCATAGAAACCCCATCCACTTGTTATACCAGCGGTTATTAAAAAGAAAATTCACATCCGGCGTTGCGTATTCGAGTAATTTACGAAATGCAATTTCCTCATGTTCCTTTACATTTTCTTTCCACATCTTACTACACAACTCAATTGTTTCCACTAATGACTAATTTAGGTAGTCCATAAAGTTTTGCTGGCAGTAAGCCTTTCGGATGAATAGATTTAGCCAGTTCTCCGTCAATAGGTATTTTATCAGCTAATTCCTTCAACATTTTTGATTAAAACTATTCATCTTCATCAGAGGTAACATCCCATTACTGTGGGTTATTTCGACCTTCATAAACTGAGGAGATAATAAAACATCATTTAATTTGTTAACATAAACATCATGGCCCAAAATTACCACACCATTTCCTTTATCATACAGACATTGTCTTTTTTAGAAAAGGTTTTCATTACCATGAAGTCTTTTAATATTCGAATTCTTGGGCATTGTCGACGGAATGGATTGATTCGCATTAGTGATCATTTCAGGAAATGTACTAGTAAGAAAATATCAATGTCTGACCTTCAATTAAATCCTATAATTAATGTTCAAAATTTTCAGTTTACGTGTATTTTGAACCTATTTAAATAATTTAATGTAAATTGTGTAAATGATGTTTTTGATGTAATTGTTTGTGATGTTTTGTAAAATTAATTTTAAAATTTAAAATTTAACTTTTTTTTGTGATTTTGAATTTAATTTTTTATTCAAAATTTTATAAAATTTTTATTTAAATGTACATTTGATTTTTATTTTTTAAATTAAAATGAATTTTTTTATACGATTTGATTACGATAATTATTGATTAAATTGATTAAAATGTCGACAACTGAAAAAAATATGCTGTCGGGTGATTTTTTGGAATTATTTAAAATGTAAATATTTATAATATTCAGAATAATATTTTAGTAATAAATTTTAAGTATTAAAATGGCAAATTCATTTTATAAGGACTTTTTTGTTTTTCACCTCTGATTTCTTTATACGTGACATAATATTTTCTATAAAATTTGACTATGAATTAATTATTTTTATTTTATAAAATTAAACAAATTTTAATTTAAAATTTTTTAAATCTGTTACAAAATTGATTATCTCACCGTCGGTTTTATCACTTTAATTTGTTTTTTCATTAAATCCTCCTTTTCAATTTGTAACTTCTTGATTTCACCTAAATTTAATAAATTTATAATTTGATTAAAGAAATGAATTACTTTCCAAATTATCTATTTGTGCATTTTGCTCTTTGAGTATTTCATCTGTTTCACTTTCTATTTTCTTTTTTTGCTCTTCGCTTGATCTGGTTAACTTGTCTAAATCCATTCGCAATGTATCCATATCTTTTTCCAATTTAGCTTTGTCTTTATCAAATTGTAATCCTTTTTTATTCAATTTATCAACAAGTGATGTTTTTTCTTGTATATCTTTGTCGATATAATTATTTATCAAAATATTAAAGAATACTTACTTTGTGAGTAAGACTTAGAGTCTTTTCTTAAAGATTCCATTAGCTTTTTTTCAGCTGCGTTATTGATAATATATAGTTAAAAATTAAGATAAATGTAAAATTTTAACCTTCGATTTCAGATTTCAAACTACTAATTCTAAAATTATATTGTTCCTCTGTGGTTTGAGATTCTTTGACAGTATTATTCATGCTATACCACATGTAAAACATCATCAATGAACCCAAACCAGCAATAGAGAATAATATAAATTTTGCATTCATTTTTGAAATTCAATTTATCGCAAGTTTATAATAAATTACACAAACTAAATGATTGATTTAAAGAGTTAAGAATACGATTTAATTTGAATAAAAACACTTGAAAATATTTATAGGTAAAATATTAAAATTATTTATATTAATTTTAGTGGCAAACCATATTTCAAAGTTCAATATTTTAACCAAAATATTGAAAGAACATGCTCAAGACTTGAAAACTATTAATTCAGATCCATTTATTCAGACCATTTTGAAGAGACCCAAATGTGTTGGCTTTAGTTAACTATATCAACTATAACTAATATTCGATTCCTTTAACTATTATTGAATAATATTAAAACTTATTAGTGATAAAGAAGTTGCTGGGCACTGATGGGTCATTAAAATATTAAACCTGCCTAAGGGTCACTACTTCCCACCTAGCGCCTACATAAGAGATTTTACCGCTAGTTACCCGTCAAAAATTGACGTTGGTACTGTGAACTAGTGGGTAGAAGGTTAGCAAAAGATGAGCTCCTCTACAAGAACTGCTAATGCCCTAACCCTCCTTGGGTTCACGAGCTGTCGTAGAAGACTTCGTGCTCTAACTCTATCGGCCCCCCTCTCACCTATTCATCTAATTAATAATTAGCCCTTTTTCAATCCTCTTTCAATACTAAAATCAAAATCAACACCAATATAATTATGTTGGGCCAGAACGTAAACGGCCTTGAAAAATGTTTAAATGGATCAGAAACATACACGCAAATAAAACACGCAATTTAAATAAACCTGGAAACACCAATTAAACCATATAAAATATAAGAAAAATAAGAGAATTAAATATAAAATAATAAACATAAAAAATAAATTAAAATAATAACAAAGGCACCAAGATTCGCACGATACCTACACAAATACAACAAGAAAACACAACAAATTCGACGAAATTGAAAAAATCAATTAAAGTTCATTAAAGTGAAATTTAAATCGAAAAATTTGAATTAGCAAAATTCAATAAAAATTCTAAATGAAAAATTATAAAAATAAATCAAAAAAATAATGAAAATAAATAATAGAATTTGCTAGAAAATAACATGGTCGAATTTTGTTTTACTGCATCAAATTTCACACACCAGAAAAATAGGTATATATACTGATCCATTTTCACATTAAATTTAACCGTTTTTCGAAACAAAACCATAAAACCATTTTTTTCAAACCACTTTTGAAAATTGTTTAAAGCTATTTTGAAAATTATTTGAACTGTTTTTTGAAGCTAACCAGTTTATTCAGAATTTACTTTCAGCACATTTAGGTGAGAAATATTTATGGTGGAACCCTCTTTCCACGTCACGTTCCTTGCATCTCAATGGAGCTCTGCTCGGCGTCGGCGTGGGGAGAGTGGTAATTATGTTATTTTATGATGATTTTTATGAATTTTGGAATGGTGAAAAGGGGTAATTATGTTATTGTCATTTATAATTAATAAATATTATTTACATAAATTGTTTTATATGCTTTTATAAATTAAAATGTCGAAATTTTTCCGGCCCACAGCCAACACATAACGCAAGATAGTAAAACCTACATAGTACAGATGCATGTAAGTGCGTGGAAGACCGCCAATGATATGTACCCGTGAAGACTCAGCGTGCGTAACGCAGCGGTCGTAACGTCAATATTTATCCCTATAGCTGAAGCGAGAAATAAGGAAGAAGTCTCTGGCTGCTTCCTCGTTTCTCAATTCTGAAAAATCGACCTAAAATCATACTACATACGGCTTAAAATCATCACACCGAGTAGTCCAGTGGGCACTCAATAAATATAATATGAACACAATGTGCGCCTAAGGTCTATTAAAGGGAAGGGTACTGGAATGAATTAAGTTAAAATCGTTGATATAACCACGGCGAACTAAGAGTTTTAGATAAATTAGAAAAATCATTGGTATAATTAAATTGTTTTTATCTTTTCCTAAATTTATAGAAAGTATCAACTAAATAATTCAACAAAATGAAAATGTGAATTGAAATAACCGTTTACTACAGATAAAGTAACCATTAAAGTATTTTAGGACTTAAAATTAAAGTAGTTACTACGTAATCCATTCATCAAATTTTTATAATTTATTAACAGTAAAGTGGTTAAATTGGTATAAATTTTAATAGAAGGTAAAATGACGACAAATAACCCCTTGGTCAGATTAGGACAATTTCGTTTAATTAATTTGAAGTAGAAATTGAATAAATGTAATTAGATTAGATTAATTCATTGATTAACTAGTGAGTAAAAGTAATTCGTGGTTTAGAGGATCCTAATCTACTGATTAGTAGTAGCGCAATAGCAAATAACCTCAATCGTTAAATTGGTATAATTCATTAAAATAAAGGTAAGGAATGATGTGTTTAAAATTATCTATCGAAAAAACTAGAGTAATTAAAATTGAAGTTATCGATTCCAAATAACGAAACGTGTATATAATTCATAAAGTTATCCCGAAGTCGTTGATTAATGTTATCAAAAGATGAGATAAAAATTGACCAGATGAATAACATAGAGCTGAAAACCGGTTAAAATCAAAAATGAGGTGAAAACCAAACAGCGATTTAATATAAAATGATCAGAAACTTTAAGTTCAATTAAAATAACAAACAAAATTTATTCATGAGATTGCATTAATGACAACATACATAAAGGCTTACCATCGACCCCAATAAATTCGAGCATAACAATAAAATAAGTCCCAATATTCCTGGCGAAACATTGACGAAAAATTCCAAAGCATCTGGATAATAAAGCTTCAGATGTGCGAGATAGATTTCCCCGAAGCTCACCATAAATTGCAAGTGTTTTCCTTTTCTCGAACGTAATACATAATAACATTCAAACGAGAGATAACATAAGAATCGCCGTAACCAAACTGATTAAACTGGAACGGATATCCCCACAATTAACGACGACATAATCAATATCAACAGGATGTCACTTCCAATCCGAGATTTTCGACGTTGAGAAAATCACCGGATATCCGGTTGATCACTGACGGCAATAGTGAACTATAACGATCCATTCAACGGAAACGCACCGTTGTAATGGCAAACCACCGCCGATTCTTCCTGAGAGAGTTTATAGATATCATTTAAATTCAAGAATACAAATCATCATGTTATAGTCGACCTTCAACCTCACACTAAATAAAGATCGCGCAAATCAACTGATAATTAATTTAACACCCTCAATTCAACTGCTACCAACGATGTTGGCAAATCCAATAACGATGCCCTAATACATTAAGTCGAGTCGACAGGTCATCTAAATTTTCTAGTCATCCTTAGATTAATTATACTCAACATAAATCCGATACTCAAGCCATGATAGGTCTTGCCGATCCACGACCAAAATGTTAACCCAATACATCACATAAAAACCAGTGTGCCGACTGATTGAAGAAGAACCCTCAATGTTAATCGACACCGCACTTAACCATAAGTACGCCAGTCCTTGAACCCGCATATGTAAACGCATTATGACCGATGTAGAGAAATTTCTCCTATTAATATTAACTTTCATGATTTATTCCCTAATTGTTTCAGATCATGTCACTCAATCAGACGACCGTACAATCAGCTGGCAAAAAGCACTTGAGAAAGACACCACAGGCCGCAGGCGCCATAGCCGAACTCCGATCACAATGGCCTTACCCTATTCCTCGAAAGGCACTGGACCTGAATAACAACCCTTATGAACCCGAAAGACAACAGTACCCAGCTGCCGAGATATTTTCCAACGCTCAGGACCTCCTCACCCAATGGGAGCGGGTGCAGGAGCAGGTGGACTTGCAAGTAGTCAAGACAAGGATGTATCTTGCAAACGTGATGGAGGACATCCTTGCCGGGCGAATCGCAGTCGCCTATCCACGCCGTCCAGTTCGAGACACCAGGCGACCATACACTGTAGAAGCCCTCAAGCGAAGCCTAGAGCGGTATTGCCCAGACAACTGAAATAACAGAGACAACTTAATGTAGTGATTGATTAATAATAGTTAGAAATTTGTGTGTTTTCTTCTCTCTCATATAACCGGAATTAACTCTTGATTGGTTTAATAAAATCAAAGATTACTCAACTTGACTAATCATAAACTGAAATTGCAATAATCCATTTAATTACAGTGATGTCCTCTCTAAGGATCCTACAGACCGAATTGGACCGCGCAAGGCAAGCAAATGAGAAATTACTGGCCCAAGTTATTCAGTTGAACCGCGAAATCCAACAAATTAAAGGAACCTGGAAGGAGCCGGGGAAGGTAAAGACATTATACCACCGTCTGACCGCAGCACAGAAAGGCTGGACAGAGGAGCGGCAGCTCAACCAGAGCCTGCATACGCAAATACGAGGATTAGAAGTCGCCCTAGCAGTGTGTCGGGAGGGGGAAGCGGTAACGTACCCGCTCGTGTTCGCCCCGTCCCAGATGGTGCCAAAGAACCCTCAGTTAGCAGATCAACCTACTACTCAGCCCGTAAATCGTCGGCCAGGACGCAAAGAGCGTGCTCGACGCAGAGCAGCCAATCCATCTCATTAACTCACGTTGAAATCCCTACATGTGTTAATTTCAATAAATGTGTTGTAGTCAAATCATTTCTCATAATAAAGATACATAGGTGTCCATCGGAACGCTTACGACCATCTTTCCACCTTTAAACATGAACACTCCTACGCATGGGACAGAGCTAAGCGAGCACAAGTCTTCTACCGACAGCTCGTGAACCCAAAGGTTGTCCGAGCAACTATAGTACTAGCCTATGGTACTCAATTTTTGCGGGCAATCCACCACTTGAACACACTACCAACGTTGCTTAGCAACGGGTGCCAAGTGGCGATCAGCATCATTTTGTATGGCGTTACTAGGGTAACCAGAAAGTCAAGCAAGATGTGAAACCCTGTAACCCACCAATTATTATTTACATCATGGACAATCACATTGTTAAAATAAAATGTTGAACGCGCGGTATTTAAAACCCGTTCGCGACAAGAATATGTTCGATCAGGCGAGCCTTATGAAGCTTAAATAACCTCTCACGCTCCTTCTTGCTAGGCTGATTCCTCTTTCTATTCCTTTTCAGCGCTTTTACTAGCGAGCGTGAGGGTCTTGGGTAAGGATCTTTACGCCAATGTCGTTCCACGTCACGTTTCGAATCACTATGGCTTCCTGCTCTGCCGATAGTGTCGCGTCACTCTGCACCAGGCCTGTGCGAATTTCATCCTTTAACTTGAGTTCTCTGATCTCCTTCTCTAGCACCTGCGCCTTCTCTTCTGCTTGCCACAGGGCTTCATCTTTTTGGATTAATTTTTTCTTCAACCCTTCTATATTTGCCTTCAAGTTGGATGCTGCATCTGGACGTAGCCACGTCTGCTCCATGTGACGGCATTTACGTACCATGGCCTCCGGCATCTGACTCTGATTTAGCGCCTCCCTGTGATCTTCGGAGATATCCCTGCGAAATTCTTCTATTTCATTCCACTGAAAGAATAAATTTTAATATCCCTATTTTTATTAACAATTGATTAAAATTATGTATAACGATGTTAACATATTCATATATCTCTAAGACAACACTCTTCTCAGGGTCGGATTATACCATCTGGATGAGGAAAGGGATGGGCACGCGCATTTACGTCCAGGAAAAGCATTTACAACAGTGCTCATAGACGTGACACCGGCCGACGTACTATGCCCCCTGCTGGGGACACCCTGGGTCCTCTTATTCACACAGAGTTTCACAGAAGTCAACAGGTTGTCAAGACTTAAACCTTGGGTCAAAATCCATGCCTGATAATAATAAACTAATAATAATATTAACGATAACAATAATAACTATAATAATGAATTTCAGTTTAACTATTGTTGGGCCAGAACGTAAACGACCTTGAGGAATGTTTAAATGGATCAGTAACACACACGCAAATATAACATGCAATTTAAATAAACTCATTGAAACATCAAGTAAACCCTATCAAATATGAGAAAAAAGGAGAATTAAAAAATAAAATAATAAACATAAAAATAAATTAAAATAATAACAAAACGCACCAAGATCCGCACGATACCAACACAAATATAACAAGAAAACACAACAAATTCGACAGAATTGAAAAAATTAATAAAAGTTCATGAAAATGAAATTTAAATCAAAAAAATTTGAATTAGTAATAATTCAATATAAATCCTAAATGAAAAATTAAAAAAAAGAAATCAAAAAATAATAAAAGTAAAGAATAGAATTTACTAGAAAATAACAAGGTCGAATTTTGTTTTACTGCATCAAATTTAACATGCGAGAAAAATAGGTATATATACTGATCCATTTTCACATTAAAACTAACCATTTTGAAAACATTTTTGAAATCATTTGATTTAGAATTCTGTTTAAAAATTTACCTTCAGAATCTTATTTTTTAGGTGAGAAATATTTATGTTGGAGCCCTCTCTCCACGTCACATCCTCGCAACCTCGGTAGAGCTCTGCCTGGATGTCGGCGTGGGGGGAGAAATATTTTTATTCTATTTTATGCAATATTATGAAATTTTTATGGTATGGATTGAAATGGAGGGTAATTTATGTTTATTTGTTTAATAAATATTATTAATATTAATAAAATGTTTTATATATTTAAATAAACTAAAATAAATAATTTTGTCGAAATTTTTCCGGCCCACAGCCAACACATAACGCAAGAAAGCAAAATCTACATAGTACAGATTTGTGTAAGAGCGTGGAAAACCGCCAATGATATGTACCCGCGAAGACTCAGCGTGCGGAACGCAGGGGTCGTAACGTCAATATTATCCCTATAGCTGAAAAGAGAAATAAGGAAGAAGTCTCTGGCTGCTTCCTCGTTTCTCATTTCTGTAAAATCGACCTTAAATCATACTACGCACGGCTCAAAATCATCACACCGAGTAGTCCAGTGGGCACTCAGTAAATATAATATAAACATAAAATGCGCCTAAGGCCTATTAAAGGGAAAGGGTACGGGAATAAATTAAATTGAAATCGTTGATATAGCTAACTTGAATTAATAATGTGAAATAAACTAATCATTGGCATACTAATTTAAATTTAAAAATCATTAGGTAAATAACTCATTAACTCAATTAAATTAAATTATTGATTATTGGCTAAAGACAAATAACTCGTTGATTAAACTGAATTTAATTCATTTTGATTAAACTTAAAGGAATTTTGCGTAAAAGTAAATACCTTATTGATTAAATTAGATTAATTGAAACAATTAAAGTTAACGTAGTTTATGGATTAAGAATAAAATTCTCTTTACATTAATTTGTTGATTAAATAATATAAATTCCTTGATTATCAATAGTGCTTTAATTAAACTAAAGAACGTTGTTGGTTAAACCAAGTCATTCAGTGATTAAAAATTAAAAATAATTGAAATAAAGATAATTTCTTTAATAGAGACCAAGTACATCCTTGAGTAAGAATAAAGTAAAACTGGATTCATGGCTTTAAAAGTATTGGGTTAATATTAAAGTAATTTCATGGAATTAAAGTAATAGTTGATTAAATTAGTTGAAAAGAAAAATATAAGAAAATCGAGTAATGGAAATCAAAATATATTAGTAAAATCCGTCCCTTGATCAGAACTAGAGTAATTTATAGATTAGAAATAGAGTTTTCTTTAAATAGGACAAATTCAGAGACTAAAGTAAAGTGATGACAGACGAAATAAATGAGTTATTGTTTAAACCCAATTAATATAATTATAAAAATTAAAGTTTTAAGATGAGAGAAAATTTTTATTTAACATTACATAAATCGTTAAATCACAAGAAGGCTTACTACCGAATTTTCCCTTTGATCAAATAAAATTCCACATAAAGAAAATATTCCAAAATTATGGGGTTGCGTCTGCTTGAAAGCCTCAATAGTAGTAAGAAGTTTTTCCTTAAAAATGTCAGTAAAATACATCCAAATTAATCAACGTAATAACTTACCCGAATTGATTTAACTAGGCTTAGGCGAATCCGTCGATCAATAATCCTGAAAATGAAATACAACGAACTTAATTACCGGATGTAAACATACTAAATCACCTTCGTTCAACTGCTTAAGTCGCAACGGCAAGATCCGCCGGAAAGCATGCATGTAAGATCACCAAACAATACGTCTACGCACAATTAAGTTATCCGGTTCAACATCCGGCCTTGCCCTTAAAAGTTCGGATAACCTGTATATAAAATTGTTAAATAAAACTGAATGAAATTTTAAATTCTCTTACGTCAATATACTGAAATGATACACATAATATCTAATATATAATACTTTAGAATTAACATGCCTATTTAGATTAAAATAAGTTAATTAGTAGCTGTACCTCACATATGCTGTTAATTATACTAGTATATATCACCCTATAAAGGAGTGCATACTAAAGGGCCAGGCCCGTAAGATAATATAACCCCTCTTGTCAACGTCCCATCGAGTAAAGAAAAGTGATATTCACGTCTTAACTTAGTAAATAACAGATCGCAGATGTGAGTGAACCCCTGTCCACCGAGATGTCCGCGAACCAATTTACATAGTATCAGAGTAGTACTTGATTGTTATAATCCTAAATGGATGCATAAGAGCGTCGGGAGGAATTAACCGACGAGATATAGCGCACCTAAAGCTTCTAGATAAACCGCCCATCCGTTTTCGAAAGAATCACAACTAAATATAAAGTTACTAGAATTCGATAAGTTTAAATTTAGATAACTCCCTTGACAATAACATAGGCACCATTTATTTGATAATGACCTAACGTGGATGAATTAATTGAATCTGATATCGATGATGTTTTAGACATGTCGCCCGAACGAATCGCCAGTCGAGAGACAGACAAACAGGGACGGACAGGAGCCCCGCCAGCTACGGGAATATTCGACCAGTTACGACAACAATGGCCGTATCCTACTACCTGGAGGATACTAGGCTTGGAGAAAGACCCCTACGGACTCGCGGGACAGCAATATCCAGCTGCGGAGACTTACATGAACGCACAGAACCTCCTCACCCAATGGGAAAGGGTGCAGGAGCAGGTGGATCTACAGGTGGTTAAGGCGAGGATGTATCTCGCAAACGTGGTAGAAGACATCCTCGCTGGGCGGATTGCAGAAGCCTACCCACCTCGCCCAGTCCGTGACACCCGACGACCCTATACGGTGGCGGCTCTAAAGGAAAGCCTGAAAAGACATTTTCCCGAGGAATAAATTCGATAGTTACAGTCTGCATGTCATGATTGATTTAAAAAAAACAAAATTATTAAAAGTCGTTCGTGTTATTTCCTCTTATAGATAGAATTGTCCCGTAATTTTGTTTAACTAGATAAATTATGATCTAATTTAATCAATAAGAAATTAAAATGATATCTTTTGTTATAGTGATGTCTTCCCTGCAAATCCTACAAACTGAACTGGAGCACGCGAGGCAGTCAAACGCGGAGCTGCTCGCCCAAATTATCCAACTGACCCGAGAAATGCAGCAGATAAAAGCAACATGGTCCGACCCCGCAAAAACGAAAGCGGTCTACCACCGACTCACGGCGGCACAGAAAGGTTGGGCGGAAGAGCGGCAGCTCAATCAGAGCCTGCGCACGCAAATTCGAGGACTAGAAATCGCCCTAGCAGTCTGCCGGGAGGGGGAAGCGGTAACATATCCGCTCGTCTTCGCCCCAACCCAGATGCCGCAGAAAACGCCCAATCAGTGGAGAACTCTATCCCTCCAACTAATAATCGTCGACCGGGACGCAAGGAACGAGCTCGCCGTCGAGCAATCCAGCTTCAAAACCATTAAATCGTAAATATTGCGCGTGTTGTTGATTCAAATAGAGTAGTCGTATTCTTAATCAATTTGTTCCTTGATATATTTGCATGCCAGCGTTAGCATAAATATTCACATCACGTCACCGAACATTCGTTTCATCTTTCCACGGGCGAATAAGAACCTAATCTTGAATAGCTACGAGGGACAGAACAAAGCGAGCATAGGTCTTCTATCGACAGCTCGTGAACCCGAGGGTTGTCCGAGCAACTACAGTACTAACGATAATACTCAATTTTTGCGGACAATCCACCACTTGAACACATTACCAACGTTGCCTAGCAACGGGTGCCAAGTGGCGGTTAGAATCATTTTGTATGGCGTTACTGGGGCAACCACAGGTGAATTCAAACAAATAATGAAACCCTGTAACCCACCACTATATTTACATTACCAATAATAATAATAATGATATTAAATTTTTTATTTTCAAAATTTTTAAATTTTATTCCTAATTTTCTTACAAAACTCATTTAAAACTCAAAAATTTTAATTTATTAAAGTTAAAAATAAAATTAGTTAACTTAAATTACTATATAGTAATTTATGAAAATTTAATTTATAAAAAGAAATTACTTTTACTATAAATAAAACATCTTATTTTATATTACAGGCTATGATCCTGATCCTCAAAACTCAATGGTTTAAGGGAAATTTAGTTATATATCATTTTTATCTATATAGTGTTGGGCCAGAACACAAATAGCCTTGAGAATTGTTTAAATGCATCAGTAATACAGCACGAAAACCCAGCACCAAGATAACTTAAAATATAACATACAACAACAACTAAACATTTTAAAATCTGAGAGAATATAAATAAATATAAAATCAAAAACATAAAAGTAAAATAAAATACATACAAAATGCATCAAGAACCGCACGAAATCTACATAAAAAATAACATAATAACAAGAAAATTTGACCGTAAAATGACCATTTATATAAAAGAAAAAATTAATGAATTAAATGAATAAAAATAAAATATTTTTGGCTGAATAAATTTAATTAAAAATGTTAAAAATAAATTACCAATTTAAATTAAGAAATTAATAAAAATTTAATTTAGATAACACAAATAATTTCAAGGTCGAATTTTGTTTAATCGCAATATAGTTAACACGCAAGGTTAAGGCCAAATGATAGGTATATATACTGATGTGTTTTGACAAAATTTCAGTCTTATTTTTCAGAGAAAAATTTTCTAGTAAATCTCGAGTTAGTGTGCATAACTAGATGAGAGCCGTGCATTCAGCCGATTAACACTGATAAGTGTTTTGACTGAACACGTCAACTCTCAGATAGTGCACGGGTATTGATCTATATGATGAATTAATGATGATTTTATGCAAATTTGTTTGATCGATACTACGAAAATTTATGAAATGTTATTGACAAGATGATTTTATGCCAATTTGTTTGATCGATACTACGAAAATTTATGAAATGTTATTGACAAGATGATTTTACGCCAATTTGTTTGATCGATACTACGAAAATTTATGAAATGTTATTGACAAGATGATTTTATGCCAATTTGTTTGATCGATACTACGAAAATTTATGAAATGTTATTGACAAGATGATTTTACGCCAATTTGTTTGATCGATACTACGAAAATTTATGAAATGTTATTGACAAGATGATTTTATGCCAGTTTATTTTTGCCATTGCGAAAATTTGCGAAACGTTATGAACTATTGACAAGATGATTTTTGCCAATTTATGATTGTTACTATGCAAAGGGATGAATTTATGTATGCCATATAAATATTTTAAAGCCACAATCTTGTGCATTGAAACTTTTACTCAACTAATACGGTAAAACTTATTTATTTATTTCTTTTTCGGCCCACAGCCAACACATCATACAAGATATCAACTTACTTCATAACTATCGACTGTGTAAGTGCGTGTACAATCGCCAACGGTCGTGCCCGTGAAGGTTCCGGCGTGAGAACGCAGGAACCCAAACGTCAAATCATTGAATTAAATAGCGAAAGAGTAGCTTGAAAGTGGGTCTTTTGGCTCAACTTTCTTGCACTTAATTTCGATAAAATTGACATAAACATTTTAACAACATTCGGCTCAAAATCACTAACACCGAGTAGTCCAGTGGGCACTCATTAAATATAACATGAATATACATAGATCTTAAGGACAAAGAGAGGGAATGGGTAGCGGGGAAGATTGCGAAATCGTTGCAACAGTTAAAATGGATAGCCATCGGAAAAAGATTAATCCGAACGACCATAATCATGAAAATAATGTTTTTAAATAATATATAAGATTTAAATAAATTATGACGAAATGAAACGCGTAAAATAAGGGTTGAACGCTGCTCAAATTTTCCGAATCAATTAAAATACTTATCGACAATAGTAAAATAAAAGTGAAATGCGGCTCAACTGTTGGAATAAGATTATTATGAAACTGTAAAATAAGGGAAAAATACTGCTCAAATTTTCCGAATTAATTTAAATACTTAACAAAGATAGTAAAGTAAAAATGAAACGCGTAAAATAAGGGCGGAACGCTGCTTTAATTTTTCGAATTAACAAAAATACTTTATCGAAAACCGGAAAAATACAGATGGATTACGGCTAAATTTTTATTTAAGAAAAATATTTCTTAAAGCTGAGGAATGAGGACGAATCCCTGCACAAAAATTTGTTAATAATATTGTTAATAATTATAATAAATATAATAATAATAATAATAATAATAATAATAATAATAATAATAATAATAATAATAATAATAATAATAATAATAATGATAATAATAATGAGGATAATAATAATAATGATAATGATCATGGTACCTATAATAGTAACGATAAAAATTATGATGATAATAGTAGTAATAATAATAAATATAATGGTAATTATAGTAATAAAATAATAATAAAGGTAATAGTAGTAACAATTAATAAAGGTAATACATACAATAGTAACAATGATAATGCTAGTAATAATAATAGGGAACATTGTAGTTAATAGGGATAAGGGTAAAGGATACACTGTGGGAATATTTAACTTAACAAAGGGTGTACATGCTATAGAATAATCATCAACACGGACAACGACAAGAAGAACTATGGAAATAGACATAAAGATAAATGATATGAGAGTATAGGTTAACATTTGAAGGAGTTAGGAAAATAATGGGACCTAAAAATCGAAATCGAGCACAGGCTTTCTATCAGCAGCTCGTTGGACCCATGGATCGTTCGGTCAATTATAGCATTAGCAATAGCGCTCACTTTTTGCGGACGATCTACCCACTCGAACACAGTTCCAACGTTGCTTAGCAACGGGTGCCGAGTGGCAAGCGAAAGATATTTGTATGGGGTTGTCTGGGTAACAACCATATAGTTTCAAAATATCAACACCCAGAAACCCACCAATAGGTTCTATCCTGCTTGCCGCTTATTACCATGGCAACGGGTTAAACAATTTGTAATTCCTATAATAAGTAATAATAATTCTTTTCTTGATAATTTTTAATCAAATTTTCCTGTTTTTTAGATCTCCTACCGCAACCAGACCTTCTGCTGCGCCACATTTCAACATCAACACTTGCTATCAGGTATGGTCTATAATTTATTACTTATTTTATTGGCCGTCAAGTTACAGGTCGCCCAAAAACCGCTCGCAAATGAAATACATATATTGAAATTTATTTATTAAAAATTTTTCTTTCATTAGTATGGTAATTTTTTATGTCGTATTTTTTAATTTAATAAAGATTTATGATTTTGTTCCTTATTTTTTAATTTAAATAAAGCTTTATGATTTTATTCCTTTGAGTTATAACTTATATTTTAAAAATAATCGTAATTACTATTAATAATAATAATACTAAAAAGAATAATATTAAGTTAAGGATAATCATAGCACCAATTTTAATAATAATAATCATAATAATAATGATAATGATAGTAAGGTAAGGCTGAACAATGATAATAATACTAAAACAACAATAATGATGATAATATTATCGTTATACTAGCGATATTGATAATGTAATAAAGGTATTAATAATAATACTACTAACATCGGGGTAATAATAATGAGGGTACATTAGTAAAAATAATGTCAATAATAACAAAAAATGATAATAATAATGGTAATATTATTAGGTTAGTAGTAATAACAACAGTGCTAATGATAACAATGATAATAATAAGAATAAGAATAATAATAACAACAATAGTAATGTGTTAATAATGATGGTGTCGGGTTAGAATTCACGCGAGTACGGATAGGGTTATCAACAAAAGTATGAATAACAGTACTAATAATAATATTAATAATAATAATAATAATGATGATGTCAGAGTTATCTTAGTGACCACAATAACACTAATGACGATAATAATAATAATAACAATAATAATATTGATAGCAATAATAATAATACTGGTTTTTCAATAATAATAATAATATTAATATTAATAATATTAATAATAATAATATTCATAATAATAATAACACACTCATAATAATAATAATAAATGACTAACAATAATAATACTATATTAACAACAATAGTGACTATAGTAATAATAATAATAATAATAATAAATTTTGTAATAATAATAATAATTTTGACTGAACCATAATAATGATGATAATAATATTGATAGTCATTTTTTGATCTGTAGGGTCATAGAATTTAATTTTGTAAAATGTATAGTATTGTGTCGTCACCAAAATAATATGGTCTAAATAGTTGGATCAACCTGGGATTTCGAGTCTATAGTCGATTTTGGTTATTTAGAGTATTAATAAGATACGATCAATGACATTCTAAAATTATGTTGCAAGTCTAATTAAATATATATTCCTGATTCAAGCCGATTTTTGTCAACTATGGATCGTTGTGGTCAAATATGTCAACTTTCTCAAACTTTTCGATTAATGTTGCAATTCGATTCTATATAGTGTTGGGCCAGAACACAGACGGCCTTGTAAATGTTTAAATGAATCGGTAATACACACGCAAATACAACATGCAGATTTAAACTCAAACCTATTAAAACACCAATTAACCCTACTAAAAGGCGAGAAAGAGAACAATTAAATATAAAATTATAAAACACAAAAATAAATTAAATAATAACAAAGTGCAACAAGATCCGCCCGAAATAAACATAAACATAAACAATTTGACCGAAATTTGACAATTTATAAAATTGCGAATTTTATGGAGTAAAAATCAAAGAATTTGAATTAGAAATAATTCAATTAAAAATGCAAAAGAAAAATTGTCAAATAAAATTTCAAAATAATAAAAATTAAGAATAGAATATACTAGAAAATCACAAGGTCAAATTTTGTTTTACTGAATCAAAAAGAACACGCAAGGTTAGTGTCGTACAATAGGTATATATACCGATTCATTTTCACATAAAAAATCATCGTAATAATCGTAAAACTCGGTTTTTAACCAAGAATCAACTTTTCTAGAAAATCACCAGAACTTTTAAAGGTGAGTAGAGGAATGTTCGAAACTCTCTCCACGTCGTGTCCTCGCAACCTCGTATGAGCTCTGCTTGGGCCTCGGCGTGGGGAGAGAGTTGTGTTATTATTATGATGAACGAAGTTATTGTGGTAAATTATATTTCAATAAAATATTTAATCATAATCCAAATTCTTGTTTTGTTTTGTCGAAATTTTTCCGGCCCACAGCCGAAACATACTGCAAGTCATTAAAATCAAACATACAATTCGAAATCGTGTAAGTGCGTGTATTATCGCCAATGATTTGTGCCCGTGAAAGCTCCGGCGTGAGAACGCAGGAGCTGTAACGTCAATATCATTCCATATAGGGGAAAAGGGATGAGGAGAAATAGTCTTTTGGTTGTTTCGTCGACACTCATTTCCCGAAAAATCGACCTAAAATCACTGACAATTATCACACCGAGTAGTCCAGTGGGCACTCAATAATTATAATATGAACACAATGCGCCTAAGGTCAATCGGAGGGATGGACACGGGGAAACAATAAAATGAAATCGTTGTTATAAACTTCTGATATAATGTTTAAATCAATAAAATTAGTTAAGAGTAAAAGATCAAGTACTGTAGTTGTTATAACTTCTAATATAATGTTTGAAATCAAATAAAATTGCTTAAGAGAAAAAGGTGAATGAAAATTAATTACTACGAACTCCCGATATAACGTTTAAAATCAATGAAATTATTTGAGGGAAAAAATTAAATAATGTAGTTTAAATTCAATGAAATTATTTCAGAGTACCAATTAATTAAGGTAAATATTATGTACTCCTAATACGATGTTTAAAATCCATAAAAGTTCTGAATAGTAACGAATAAATAATGTAAATGTTATAGCTTTCCGATACAATATCGAAAGTCAATAAAACTTATTGAAAGTAAAGAATAAATAATGTTAGGGTTTTCGCTAAGTTACTTCGAATTAGACTTTAACTCTTTGAATAAAAATCGGAATATTCATAAAGAATGTAGAATGAATATTAAAATTTCTTTTCGAACAATTTAAATTCCCAGATTAATATTATAATTTCAAAGATTTTGTTGTGATATTAAGAAATATATATAAAAACCCCAAACCGCACCCGCATCAACCGTAATAGAATTTCCCCACAATCTAACCCCAAATAATTGACTAAACACCAGGAAGCAATCTTGTGTTAAAATCAGCGATAAAAATGAAAATTTGATAAGTAAGGGCCCATATCTTCCCAACGCGACAAAAGTCTTATGGCGATAAAAACAAATCCATGTCTCCCGAATAGAGGTACGTAGGACATTGATACGGCTAACATCTAAGTAGCCAATAACATTGCTATAGGAAAAATACCGAAATACATAGGCACCAAACCTCTTACCAATAATGATAAACCAACAACTTCCCGCATAAAAATAAAATAATCTTCCCCGTCTTTTCATATCACTAAACCGCGTCATTTCTCAAATTAACCACAAATAACAATTTTAAAAATATATATTGGATAAAATAGATCCACACAAGAATTGAGGAGTTGTCAGAATAGTTTTCTTTTTACACAACCTTTGTCCACCAGAAACTGAAACCCTGAAAGAATCAAAATTAATAATTTGCAAAACTCTAGTCATCAACTAATACCTACTGGTTTAATGACCCAACAAGAATAATTCGTCGGTAGAGGCCGAGCGAGCCCGAAATTGTGGAATGGATTAATAAAACGAAGCCAGTGCGGTAGACGAATTGAAAGTCTACTATATACCCTGACATGACATTTATATCCAAGAAAATCGATATGAATAATTTCTCGTGCAGAGCGAAGTGCAAATGCATTCAATGGGCACACAAAATTCGGCTGTGACACACACGCGCAATGCAGAGAATTGCCTTCGTAATACTAGTCGACGTAACCTTTACATAACACACCGCCAATTATCCATCCAAATAACACCCCAACCATATAAGTGCCGCCGCCAACTCGACACCAATCATTAATTTACAAGAGACTAAAAATGTATTATCAATCAAGTAACCAAAATTCTCCAGTGAGATTCCCGGAAGACGTTGCAGCTCAAGGATCCAGCTCTAATATCTCAAGTAAATTAACTTTTCATATTAACTATTCTTTAACTTTGTAAGTCTTAGATAGAAGCCCTAGAATAATTATTTCCAGCATCAATCTCACGAAAATAGATATAAATTGATGATAAATTTAAAAAATAAAAATGTTTTAAACGAATACCACGCTGATTTTTCCTTTTAAATAGTTCATCCAAAACTTGACAATCACCCCAAATACCATCAACATTAATCAGAGGTACCAGACATCAACCCAACACTTCAGGCATAACTGTCGATCTGACTCTGACCCGTTCGATGAGGGAATGACCCGACTATTGATCTAATTTGACACGTTGCCAATGGATATAATGAAAATTTTTAAGCGCAACTGAATATTGTTTTTTAATGAAACTTACAATTCCTGTTGCCAAAATGGTCATGTCAAGAGAATCAATGTTAGATTGTGTATAATAGACCAAATAACTAATATAAAGTCAGGTACTTCTTTGAAATTCTCTTTCAGCGATACAATAAATAAATAAGATTTATTAAATAATTTGATTAACGATTTATTTCCTTAGCAGTAAAATAAATGTATGAATAAAGAATTATTAAATGATTATATGAATGATTTATTTAACCCATCCTTTAGTAACCAATTAAGTTTATAAGTAGATTTTTGTTATTTTTATTAATATTTACTTAACTATTTATTTAACCAGTTCCTTAATAGCAAAATAAATGTACAAATAAAGAATTGTTAAATGACTATACTAATGATTTATTAACCAATCCTTTAGTAACAAAATAAATTTATAAATAGCTTTTGTTGGTTTTATTGATAGTTATTTGACAATTTATTTGGCAAACTCTTTGGTAATAAACAGAATATATGAGGAAAAAGATTATTAAATAATTTTATCAACGATTTCTTGGACAAGTTCCTTAGTAGTAAACAGAATACACGAATAGAAAATTATTACTTAGTTTTATTAATGATTTATTTAACAAAATTCTTTAGCAATAACTAAATGTATGAGTAGAAAAATTATTAATGGTATTATTAACGATTAAATTAACAAATCCTTTAGTAGTAGGTTAAATCTATAAGTGGAATTTTCCTTTTATGTTCTATTAATATTTTACTTCACGAATTCTTTAGTAATGGACAACATACCTATGTAGAGAATTGGTAAATCAGTTGTTTAATGATTATACTTTTACCATAAATTAAACAAAATAGATAGAGAAAATTAAACCGTTCTGTTGATGATATGGTTCTCTTGACAATGACAGATTCCTTGAATAGTAAAGTAGAATAAGCTAATATAGCTGATTAAATAGTTGGGTATCTAATATATATATATTTTTTTCAAAATTTGTTTTTAATCGATAGGCGGCCTTTCGGCTAAATATGCGAGCTGGGTTCAGCATCTGGTTGTATTGTTTTTTTATACACATCCACAAGTCTGCAACGCCGATGCAATTACCAGCATTGCTGCACAACAAACATTCATTTCAAGGTAAAGGGCAAGGCAATGGCACTTACATTGTAAGATACATGTTCCCCGTAAATGTGATAACATGCGATCACCGCCTTTGGGCAAGCGATCCTGGCAAGAGACTGGATCTCAGCCTTAGTCAATCCAATCTTTGCAAGTGGGGCATTGTTTTTCTTATCCCATGTTCCCAGGCATCCAATCACTATAGCAGATACAGTTGCTTTCTCATTGAACGCCTGTCCTAGATCTAGAACATGTATGTCTTTGTTCCTTTTTGATCTGATTGTCATGTCAGGTTTTAGCTTTGTAGGATTTGAGAGATATTTGGGTGATTTCTCCACATCAATCTCAAATCCAATTTTCTCTAAGTAGGTAATTATGCTTATTAAGACGTTTTCGTGCTTAATTCTTCTAGCATTAGGCTTGGCAAGGCAGTGATTGAATACATGGACCTGAGTCTCTTCATCCAGGTGACACAATCTGCACTTTGTGCCAATATTGTTTTTAAGGCGGTAAGCATTGTAGTTGAGATTCAGAATGTTGTTTCTAGCACGTACCAAGAAGCTATACTGTGCATCATTAAGAATGTCACTAGTAATGAGATACTTAGCCGTAGTGCTATCACCTATTGCGGTCGCAATGCGTCCTTGCACGTGCATTTGACACCATTGCTCGGCATATTAAAGACCCACAAAGTCGAGAAATACTTTAGAAAGAGTATTTAAGTTTTGAAAGGTTATGTAAGAGATGCGCCCTTTGTAGGACATTTCAAGAGAAAAGTTGTCATCTGCAAAGGAAAGTTTAACGCATATGCAGAATTTCCTTTTCAGAGCAAGTGCTGACTTTTGAAATTTTTTGAAGAAGGAAGTGTTTGGATATTGCTTGCTTAATTCACCATTAATCCATTTGATTCCAGTTTCAAAGTCTTTCCCTCCTCTGGCATCAGCAAGTTCAGTTATAAGCATATTTCTGAAGTTGATGTTGTTCAAGTGGAAAAGTCTTGTAATTCCAGTGATACTTTTTATCAAGTATTCATCATAGGTCGACGTTATTCCAAGTCCTCCAAGTTTACAGTGTGTGTACGGGAAGAAATTGTTAATTGCTTGAAATTTATCGCGAATCATGGTCTTCAGGAGTCTTTTTATTTTTTGATTAAAACCAAGCTGTTTTTCACGACCCTGCGTAACTCGATTTCGGTCACAGTCAAGAATCCTATGACTAATCATGCAATTTCGAAGTAAGAAAATAAGCTTGGAGTGGATGAATGTCTTATAGACATTAAAATTTTGTGCCGGATGTAAGTATGATTTGAACAAGGAGCTGGTTAGTGCAAGTGCAGAGTCCAGACGCCTGTCAATATTCTGATTTTGTTTATAGGAGAAGTCTACTCCAAGATACTTGTATTTATTTTCATCCGATATCGTTGGCACTTCTTCATTGTAAAGATAAAGTTTAAAGATATCAGAGTTGATATTGTTGATAGATATCCAGATTTAGATGGCTTAAATTTAAGATTATATAGGTTGCCAGCTTCACAGTTTCCTGCAAAGCAAACTCAATTTTTTGAAATCAGTCAGACAAGAGCACTATGTCATCAGCATAAGCCAAGATACTGATGTTTAAGTTATGAAGAAAGAAGGGACAATTTTTAATTATTGTCTTAAGAATGAACCGAATGCATCAGCAATGTCAAACCAGACAATATGGAGTTCATTTTTACTTCTTTTTGCTTGATCAATTGCGAGGTGCAAGGTAGCATTATGTTCTGCACATCCATCTGGTATACCTATACCTTTTTGGTTAGAGCTCATGAGGTTACCATTCTTAATCCAACTAAGGAGACGGTTGTTTAGCAAAGTTGCAAAGACTCTAGAGGCCGTATTTATGATTGCGAGTGGTCTCCATGAGTTAGTTTTGAAACTCTCTTCAGATTTTCCTGGTTTCAGAATTAGTACTGTTCTAAAGAGCTTCCACCTTTTGGGGCATATACCGCTTCGAAGTATATTATTGCAAATTGCAGTTAAGAGTCCATGTTTAGGGTAGATGGTTTTCCAATCGCCGATTGTGACACGGTTCATTCCAGGTGCCGTGTTGTCTAGGTTTTTCATTATAATTGTCATATTTTCACAGTCAGTAGCTTGATTCGTATCGTTATCACTACTGAATGGAAGGATTAAGTTTGCAGTGTTTGAGGATGGGCATTCCGTGTTTGCAAAGGTAAGAAGGAATTTATCCATTGGGGGTCTATGATTAATCTCATCGTTTTCCAAAATCTTGTTGATTTCATTCTTTTGGTTGGGCAGTGGCCTAGTTGAACTATCTGTAGGAACGGGAATAGTTTATCAAGATATTGCGTAAAACCAAAAGATCCTTTAGTGACACTGGTACGAACAGCAAGTGTAACTTCGAATGTTCCCTCAATAAACATCGTTCGGACCCCCCCCTCATCGACTGGATGAAGTAGATCGACGCCTATTGATAAGACGCTCACATTGACCCCGCCATAGAGAACAAATTTTCCTTAAGCCGAGTCTACCGTGTTATCAATAAAAGCGAGACCCGTAACGTGATAATCAAGAGAGTATATTCCTCCGCATACGTTTTGACGGTACATCGCAGGCTAAAGATAAGAAAATGACACGGAAATAACCCAGGGAACGTGCACTTTCTTTTATTAGCACGCGACCGCGCAACTACATGGAAATTAAATGGCCCAGAGAATTCGAAGGATCACTTTTAAACTTGGATTTTTTTGTTTAGATGAGTTGTGGGTTGACAAATCCAGAGTCACCATCCGATTTCCCGCGCATGCTGCAAATCGCTGTCGACAAGCTATGTGGGATGCGGGATTTATCGTATCTCAGGTCAGAGAATCCAGATCCAGCACTCTATAGTAAACGAAGGAGGTCGAGCTCCCGTTCGTAGCTATAAAGCGGGAACCGGGCCGCAATCCAGTCAGAGAAATTCGTGGCCAGGCTGAGTTCCTCCTCGCTCGTCTTGAGGAACATCAGCGCCAGACTAACATCCAGGTAGCCAGGGCCAGGCTATATCTCGCCAACGTGAACGAAGATATTGCAGCCGGTAGGATTGCTTGTACGGACGGTTACGCGCCGCCGTACAACACCTCATTCAACCTCGATGACGAGAGGTTAAACTTCAGCGCAGAGGCCATGGACGTAGTCATTCCGCGGAAGGTTCTCCCTCTGAAAATGCCAAGGAACGAAGAAACCGCTGAGCGACAGCAGGAGCATCCCTATGCCCGGACTGTTGCGAAATCGAATTCCCTTCAACATCATAGAAAAACTGACAGTGACAATTATCGACGATAATGCATGATGACCCCTTCTTAGTTTAATGAAATAAATGTCTTAGTTAATTTTTATGCTTGTTTAATCCAGAACATCAATAAAATCAAGCCTGTCGGACTCTATTGTTAACGATTAAATTCCATTAATTGCACTAAAATAAAATAATGCAACATGATAAATTTGCTTTACAGATATGGAACCAGCGAGAGTATTACAACGTGAATTGGAGAACGCACGGAAAGCTAACGAGAATCTCCATGCTCAGCTCCTGCAGCTGTCCAACGAAATTCAACGAATTAGAGCCACGTTGGTAGAGCCGGCGAAGGGGAAACGCTCTATCAGAAGATAACAGCCGCGCAAAAAGGCTAATAAATCAGAGCTTGAGGACGCAAATAAAGGGGCTAGAGGTGGCGATGTCAGCCTGTTAGGAAGGCGCAGCGGTGACATACTCTCTTGTCTTTGCCCCTGCTCAGCTAGCGTATCGAGACTTGACGACGACTACGAAGATCATCCCAAGGCCCAGCACTCATCGGCCAGGACGAAAAGAGCGAGCTAAGCGTCGAGCTGCTCGAATATCAACTAATGTATAATTGACACCCCTAAATACATGTTTGCTATCGTTTACAAAAATACATGTTTGTTATCGTTTAACTATTATTTCGATGGTCATATGAATGTTAGCACACGTGAAGTAGGATAAAAAAGGGACCAGTGAGTAATTGGTATGGGAGGTCAACATGAAAAAGATAAGAGGACTATGGAAATGGACGTGAAGATAAATGATATGAAAGTATAGATTAACATCTGAAAGAGATAGGAGAATAATGGGACCTAAAAATCGAAATCGAGCACAGGCTTTCTATCGGCAGCTCGTTGGACCCATGGATCGTTCAGTCAATTATAGCATTAGCAATAGCGCTCACTTTTTTCGGACGATCTACCCACTCGAACACAGTTCCAACGTTGCTTAGCAACGAGTGCCGAGTGGTAAGCGAAAGAATATTTGTATGGAGTTGTCTGGGTAACAACTATACAGTTTTCAAAAACATCAACACCCAGAAACCCACCAATAGGCTAGATAGTAAAGTTTGGTATTAAGGTGTGTTCTGTCGTGGAATTTTTGGTTATTTTTACTAAATCCTACTCTATGTATGTTTTTCATGATATTTGTGAATCTTTATATTTAACCTTTCCCAGGACCTCAACACTACTCTTTCGAGGGTTGAGCGATAGGATTTAGGAAGGGGAGAATACTGAGCTGCTCCAGCTACTGCCTTCACCACGGCTTCCCCCACTAACATACCGGTTCGATCCGGGGTAACGAAAAAAAAGGTTTTTAATTTTTCTATCTTGCATGCGTGTGAGGCTATGGTGAGTACCCGCAACGCAATAAAAATTGAATAAAATAATTTGGAGATTCAATGACAAACGAAATAATTAAAATTAATCATTTTGGGTATAAATAAAATAAAAATTTGTAAACAAGCTTTATTTCCTATAATATCAAATAAAAATAAGTATGTTTCGTACTAAAACATTATCATTAAATCAATAGACATCAATAAAAGTAAAAATCAAAATATCATAAATAAGTACTCGCTTCAATAAATAAATAAAGTTTTGAAAAATACGAAAATTTTTTAGAGAGTACAAAGAGATAGTTAAAATGAGTGAGTTTTTCTCAACCAGCATCGCCTTATATATCACGATTGTTCGTATGTGTGTTTTGATACATTAAAACAAGGAATTTTCCAGAATATTCCAAAATTAAACATTTTTGATTCTTTTCGATTTAAAATTAAATTTTTGATTTTTATGTACAGAAATTTTTATTTATTTTATTTTCTTTAAATTTTCCATTTTTATCTAAATTTAAGTTTTCTGCTCAAAAACACACAGGCGTTATCGTGCTGATTAAACAAAATCAGTTTTTGCCCAACAAAGTTAAAGTAGCTAACTTGTTTAAGTGCATTGTTGTTTAAAAACAGAAAACAAATTAAAAATTGTATTACTATGATAACATATATACATTCATAAAATATAAGTTTATACATAATCCTCAACCTCATTTAAAACAAAATAAAACAAAGCAGTAAGGACTAACCACCGTAATTATAGCAATTTTAATTAAAATTATTTCCAACAGAAATTGATGGAAATTTTAAAATAATTTAAGTCATTTATCAAAAGCCATTCATAATTTTTTAAAAATTCGAAGATCCAAAAATTGAGAAATGTTAATTATGGTAATTATTAAAAAAATTTTTGATGCATAATTAAAATTGAATATTTGTGACACATAAAATAAATCTAAAACTTATTCAAATTATTAAAATTTATCCGGTGAAGAGTAAAGACTTATTCCTACCTTAACTATCATGCAAAATGTTTACAGAAACTGTTCTCGCTGCTGAGGAACCCAAAAACAATTTTTTTTCCTATCTTTTATCTGTTTTCAGACGGTTGGTAGCATAAAAGACTAGTGTTATATTGTGTTTTTATTGAAGTTTAATCTAGTGATCGAATACTAGTATTATTCTTAAAACTGTACATGACAATATTGTATAAAAGAAATTATTTTATGCTGATACACTTAATGAAACAACAATTGCATGTTGACTTTGATTTTAAATATGATCACGCATAACACTTAGTTTACCATAATTATTATTTTGGAGTCAGAATATTATCTTAAAATATAGTTCCAAACTTTCGATTTAAACAGTTCTTTTCAGTAATAGCTAAAACTATGAAAAAAATTTTTTTTTTGGCATAGAAATAACTCGCGGAGAGAATGGCTCGCTGAAATAACTCTTGAGCATCAAAAAGGAGGTTTGAACTGTAATAACATTTCGACGTCTTGCTGTGTCTTTGTATGATTGTAGAATTTATTATAAGTATACAACATAGAAAAATTCAAAGGTTTACGTAAACTTTAAGTGCTGGGAAAGCATGATTCCGGAATATTGTAACCAGCTAGTTGTGAGGATAATTAAATAGAGTTAATTCTCGTGTTTAAAATATGAAACGAACTAAAAATCAATAATTAAATTTAAATAATTTTAAAGTTAAATTATAGAATGATGAAATTTCTTAATTGTGTGGGGTTAGTGGTTTGTGGCCTTGTAACCCATATATCAACGTTTTCGCCATCCAATGGTTATCCGCTGTGAGACAGCGTTGGTAATGTAACGAATGGTTATAAGACCGCCAAATCTGAGCTCTGCTCTCAGAACTTCTAAGGCTTGGACTAATGCGGGGTTCAACGAGCTGTCATTAGAAGACTTATGTTCGATTTTCTCTTCCGGTTCCATCACTATATTATTTTATTATGTGTTTCCTATTCAAGAAGACTGTGATACATACTGAATAATCAAACTTTAATTGAACATCTATTAACATTTTATATTTACGACAATTAAGACAAGCTTTTATGAGCACTTTAACATCAGGATTGAATGGTTCGGTTGGTAGCTGTATGTAATTGTGATTGCCGACAACGGGCGCGTTCTACTTTTCCGGGTCGTGTGCGAGACTGCTTGGCTTCTAATAAAACATCTGATCATTGTGTTTCTCTATGTAAAAGTTGAGCTGGGGCAAAGACCAGCGGGTAAGTTACGGCATTGCCCTCCTGACAAGCCGATAGAGCCACTTCTAGTCTGCGAATCTGTGTTCGTTGTGCTTGTACCAGCTGTTTTTCTTTGGCCCAGCCTTGCTGTGCAGCCGTTAATCGCTGGTAGATTTTCTTCGCCCGAGATGGCTCGACCCATGTGGCTTTGACCTCCTGAATCTCACGACTCATCTGGAGGAGTTGAGCACTCAACTCTGAATTATCACATCGATACTTCGTTAGTTCTCTGCTCATTGAACAAATACGGTCCATTTCTATAATTCGAAATTAGCCATCACAGAAAATTTTGATAATATTTGTATAATTTAACATTATTATTTAATTGCTTAAAATTGGGTATGTCGTTGAGATATAGATTCCTTACTTATGTTTCAGTACTCACCTAATTCACCTTTCCGTTTAACTTTACTAATGTAGATCAATGAGTAGGAAATTCAGAGAAATAAAAAAAACAAAATTTTAAAGACAATTACAATTACAACATTTATTAAGCATCACACTTAACGAGTCTTGGGCTCTTATGGAAGTTAATTCCTTGGAAGATCTGATTCCCGGTTGCGGCTTTGATAGTTGGGTTGTCGCTTGGAATAAGTGTGCTCTCCTTCATAATGCTGCACACCAATCCGCTTGAGTGCTTGGGTGTGGAGGAGGCTTCTCGGTATCACCACGTTAGTCGGCACGTTTATCTCCATTAAGATTGGGTCGTCTAATTCATACGACACGTCGTAACTGGGAGCATATCCGTCGGTGCTGGGAATTCGGCCTGCTGCTATGTCAGCGTTCACCTTGATTAGCTGATTTCGGGGCATGGCGGTTTCTTGTTGTACTTTCTTGCCTTTAGCTTCTAGGCTGGAAAACTTGAATTCGGCTTTCTGACGGGCCTCTCATGCCGGGTTCCGACCCGGTTCCCGTTTGATTGCTACTGCCGATAGTTTAATCTCATCATTTCAACTCCTGGGATCTATTGGTCAGTCCGATCCTACGGCCGTAGATATAGTGTAACCAGAGTCCTAGAGCACTTTTCGGCAGCGGGCCGCTGCTCGGATGGAATATGGATCGTGATTCTGGAATCGTCCTGTCAGGATCCGTAAGTTCTTCGTGCTTCATTTACTAAATTTTAGATGAATATTAAATACTAACAATAAGTCTTAATATGAAATTGGTTCATAATCCGCTACTTATCTATTCTTGATTTTCTGTCAGGAATTACTTCTCCATCGTCCTTATATCGTATGGAAATAATTTCCTTTCATTCTCTTGTTATGACTCTTGGAATTTTCAGTGTGCGTTTACTTATTCTAGTTTACATTTGAATTCGGCATATAAAAAACATTTATGATAAAAAACAATTTAATATTGTTTTAGTATTGAGTTATTGAGAATATATTTTGAAATAAAATTTGAAATTTATTATAAATTATTTTTGATATATGTTCTAAATTTGAGAAACCAAACTGCTAATATGGAGAGCTCGATGAACAACTTTATCAAGGCCCCTGAAAACTTCAAAATTGGAGCTGATGTCGAAGATTTCATCAAAGAAGTAGAGAGATTCTTCGAATTAATGTCAATACCTGATGATTTCAAAGAAATATTTATAAAAGCTTTTTTATCAACAGAGATAATCATGAAATATGACGAGAAGAGGAGTTATGTGACAGATTGAGATCAGCTTTCAGAAAAATAACGAATTTGATAAAAGACTTAAGTGAATCCCTGGGATACAGACAAGTTGAAGATTCTGTCTATGATTTTTGTGAGAAAATTGAGATATTCGCTAGAAGAATTCTGAAACATGAATTAAACGAAGAGGAGCTACAAATATTTCTTATATTCAATGCGGTGAAAGATCAAGATTTTAAACAAGATTTATTTTTAAATCGGTCTTGGAAATGAAAAAGAGAATTAAAATGCATAAAAGGTAAATAAAGAATTAAATCGAAACAATAGCTAGGTGGAAGTAATTGGAACCGATAGAAAATACGCAGATGTAGTAAGAAGGACCTCAAACATTCCAGAACAACAAATGCCACAACCAAGTTTCAAACACATACAGTCAGCAAATCTAGACAAAACAGAGAAGGCCAGAAGAAAAAATACAATTTTAAGTTATTCACAGTAATAACACACCAAAATTCAAACTCTGTACATGTTTTGAAGAGAGCTATAGGAGATCAGAATGTCCGAATGTGAAATGTCACCATTGTCATAAAGCAGGACATTTTAAGCATCAATGCTTTTAGAGAACGTGAGAGAAAATGACCAAGAATATGCACGAATGAAGTGCCAAGGTAATGATCGAAATACCCGAGACTGACAATAGCAGAGACCAGTTGCAGCAATGGACGACGAACAAGAGGTACATGGAAACCAATACCCATATGGATATGCTTGAATAAGTAATTTTATGATGATTGTTTGTAAGATGATTGCTTGCATGTATTGAATGATGAAAAATATGAATATATAATTAATAATGTTTTAATGAATATATAATTAATATATAATTAATATATAATATGAATATATAATTAATAACCCTAAATGCTTGCCCGATACGAAATTTTATGGTGAGTGGTGTAAGGATGAATGGAGATTTGATGATGTTTGAGAAATTCAGTATAATGTTTGTAATATTAATAATGTAAATAATAATTATTTAATTAAATGTAATAAACTAAGTAGTAGTCCAAGTGTTACAATGTTGATAAATAATGGTGGGTTTCTGGGTTTTGATATTTTGAAACTATATGGTTGTTACCCAGACAACCCCATACAAATATTTCCTTCGCTTACCACTCGGCACCCGTTGCTAAGCAACGTTGGAACTGTGTTCGAGTGGGTAGATCGTCCGCAAAAAGTGAGCGTTATTGCTAATGCTATAATTGACCGAACGATCTCTGGGTCCAACGAGCTGTCGATAGAAGACCTGTGCTCGCTTTTGATTCTTAGGTCCCATTATTCTCCTATCTCTTTCAAATGTTAACCTATACTTTCATATCATCTATCTTTATGTCCATTCCCATAGTCCTTCTTATCGTTGTCCATGTCGAAGATTATTCTTTGGTCGGTACACCCTTGGTTATGTTAAGTATTCACACACTAGTTCTCTTACTCTTATCCCTATCATAACTACAATGTTCCCTATTATTATTACTAGCATTATCATTGTTACTATTGTATGTATTACCTTTATTAATTGTTACTACTATTACCTTTATTATTATTTTTATTACTATAACTACCATTATATTTATTGTTATTACTACTATGATTATTACTACTATTATTATTATCATAATTATTATCATCATTACTACAAATACCATGATTATTATTATTATCATTATTATTATTATTATTATTATTATTATTATTATTATTATTATTATTATTATTATTATTATTATTATTATTATTATTATTATTATTATTATTATTATTATTATTATTATTATTATTATTATCACCATTACCCTTATCATTATCGTTATTATTATTAAGATTTTGTAGGGATCCGTCCTTATTCCTCAGCGTTAAAATTTTTTTATTGATATACAACATTAGTCGTAGTCCATCTATATTTTTCGGTTTTTGATAAAGTATTTTTGTAAATTCGAAAATTTTAGCAGCGTTCCGCCCTTATTTAACGGTTCATCCCTATTCTACAGTTTTCCACAAAGTATTTTCATTGACTCGGAAAATTTGAGCAGCGTTCCGCCCTTATTTTACACGTTCCATTTTTACGTTACTATTTTTGTTAAGTATTTGAATTAGTTCGGAAAATTTGAGCAGCGTCCCGCCCATATTTTCCGCCTCAACTCAAATTAATTTATTTAATTCTTATTTAAAAACATTATTTTTCATGATTTTGGTCGTTCGGATTAATCTTTTTCCGTTGGCTGTTCATTTTAACTGTTGCAACGATTTCGCAATTTTTCCCGCTACCCATTCCTTCTTTTTGTCCTTAAGATCTATGTATGTTCATTTCATAGTTAATGAGTGCCCACTGGACTACTCGGTGTTAGAGATTTTGAGCCGATTGTTGTTAAAAATTTATGTCAATTTTACAGGAAACGGATGATGAAGGAGCAGCCAATGGACTACTCATTTACCCTCCAATTTCCCCTATGTACGGATAATATTGACGTTTCGGCTCCTGTGTTTCGCACGCCAGGGCCTTCACGGGCACGAACTATTGGCGATGTTACACACACTTACACAGTTCGAATACTGTATATGATTTTATTAACTTGTGGTGTGTCTTTGGCTGTGGGCCGGAAAAGGAATAACAAATAATATTTTACCATAGCATTTGGAATAAAAGTTTCGATGCACTAAGGCTATAGATAGAAAATATTTATTCAGCATATTACATCGGCCACATACATTTGAAATTCATTGTATCCATTCCATAAAATTTACTTCGAAAATACCATAAATTTAATTCGATAAATCATCCATAAATTCGATTTGAAAAATCATCCATAAATTCAATTTGAAAAACAAAAATCATCCATAAATTCGATCTGAAAAGTCATCCATAAATTCAATTGAAAAATTACCCATCAATTCCCTTCGAAAAAATCAATTAATAATATTGCACCAGTTGAGAGTGATCGTGTTCAGGCAAAACACTTACCCGTGTTAATTGCCTGAATGCACGGCTCTCAACCAGTTATACAACCAGTTATACAGTTCTGTAATGAAATTTTTTCTCCGAAAAATAAGACTGAAAATTTGTGAAAACACATCGGTATTTATACCTATAATTTGGCCTTAACTTTGCGTGTTAGTTTTATTGCGATTAAACAAAATTCGACTTTGAAATTATTTATGTTATCTAAATTAAATTTTTATTTATTTCTTAATTTAAATTGGTAATTTATTTTTAACATTTTTAATTAAATTTATTCATCCAAAAATATTTTATTTTTTATTCATTTAATTCATTAATTTTTACTTTTATATAAATGGTCATTTTACGGTCGAATTTTCTTGTTATTATGTTATTTTTTATGTAAATTTCGTGCGGTTCTTGATGCATTTTGTATGTATTTTATTTTACTTTTATGTTTTTGATTTTATATTTATTTATATTCTCTCAGATTTTAAAGTGTTTAGTTGGTGTTGTATATTGTATTTTAAGTTATCTTGGTGCTGGGTTTTCGTGCTGTATTACTGATGCATTTAAACAATTCTCAAGGCTATTTGTGTGCTGGCCCAACAATAATATCGATTTGTGTTGTTTGTTTGACACATGGACAAAAATTAGCTTGATAGATGAAAGTGTATTAGATAATATAGAGAAGTTTATTATAGAAAAATGCTTTGTGAAATTGAGATGTGCAAATGAGTCACCAGTGTCGTTAGTAGAAAAGGTAAATGTTGCAGTTCAAATAGTAGGGACAAAAGAGACGAAAATGATTTAATTTATTGTGGCCAAAAAGATTTCACTGAAACTGATAGGATGAATAGACTTCTTGGGGGAAATTCAATATAATGTTAAACATGAAGAGCAGTTTATCAAAGAAAGATAAAACAGTGCAGGAATAATGCATTTAAAAGAACCGAGTGAATCTAACCAGTGTCAAGACAGCAATGTTAGAGAACGAAAATATTGAAACCGTTTTTAGGAAAATAAAACAAGCAGGATTAAAGATCAGCCTGTGTGAATGCCAATGTGTGAAAGATGGAGTGAAACTTTTGGGGCATATAATAAGCAAAAATGGAGTCAAAACGGATGAGGAAAAAATTAAAACAGTAAAGGAATTCGAAATACTTAAGGGTGTTAAGAAATTGGGGAGTTTTTTGGGTTTAACCAATTAGTATAGGAAGTATTTAAAAGATTTTACAGAAAATTCAAAACATCTGGAACAATTGTGTGGAAGCAAAGAGAAAAAGTGAATTTGAACAGATCAATGTAAAAATTCATTTACAAAACTTAAAGAGAAATTGGTTAATGCACCAATAATGAAGTTTCCAGATTTTCAATAACATTCATATTGGATACAGATGTTAGTTTTGATAGTATTGATGCAGTGTAATCACAGATAGATAACTCTGGAAAGGAAAGTGATATTACATATGGATCACATGCCATGTCAAAACATGACTTGGCTATTGCATAGCAAGAAAAGAACTGTTAGCAATCTATTATTTTACAAACCATTTTAAACATTATGTTTAAGTGAAAAGAATTATATTACCTACCATAAAACGATAACATATATGATGAAGACAAAGAAAGCTATCACCCCACAATTCCATATATGGATCAATTATTTCAACAGTTTGGAAATAGAATTTCAATTTAGGAAAGGAACAGAACATTGAAATGCAAATACATTGTCGAGAAGTGAATGTATGATGTGTGTTCAATGCCAAACTATCCATGCTAATCCAAAAATAGGAAAGCTAAAAACGAAACTTATTGCAATAATGACAGAAAATCCGGAACAAGAATGGCAAATGAATTCAGAAGAAATTAAAGAAATCATAAACAATGTTAAACAAAAGAAAAACAGTAAATTCAAAATAAATAAGGGAATAGTAATGACAGAAAACAATCAAATATAGATTTCAGATGGGAAAAGAATTGAATTTATTCATAAATACCATAAAAACTGTGTCATGCTGGACCAATGAAAATTGAGAAATACGTGTGGAATAACTTTACAATGAAAAACAAGAAACGAATGATTCAAGAAGTAGTACAAATGTGTGAAAATTGTCAAAAGAGGAAAGTTACAACGACATGAACTAAAAAACGTCATTACAAATGCAGGAACCAGATTTATTTGAATCAATATTTGTGGATTTTTGTGGTCCATTAAAGTAAACTCAGTATGGAATGAAATATATAACGGGAATCATAGATAGTTAACGCAAATACGTTGCGTTTCAAGCAGTAAAATCCCAAGATGAGAAAACCGTTATTGCAACTCTAAGAAATAATTTGATTTTAAAGTATGGAGCACTTAGATTTTTACATTATGACAGGGTGAGTATTTGAGAGTAAATCTATGGATAATTTAATGAAAGAGCATAACATCAAAATAATATTCTCAAGCCGTATAATCATTCAGCAAATGGCCTTATCGAAAGACAATTCAGAACTATTGAGGACGATATCCATATCACCCTAAAAGATCGAGATCACAAGAATTGGGTAGAGTTTTTACCAGAAATCAAATTTATGTTGAATTCCACATTTCAGAAGACGATTAGACGAACATTCAGAGAAACAATCCGAGACATCACGACCTTGGATTATCTACGAGAAGATGACTGTTTACTGAGATACATTTGATTGATTCACGGTCAAAAAAAGAGAAAAGAAAAAAATGTGAGGGTATAGAAACATTTTGAATATAGAAAATTTAAAAACTGTATATAAAATTAATAAAATTTGTAATATTCAAAATTTTCATATGTAAATAATTTTATAATAAATATTTATATCGTTTCTAGCTAAGACAACATTCTTTGGGTACTCCACCTTAGTGGTATTGTCAAAATTTAATTAAATATATTTTGTAATTATCAGTATTTTAGCAATAGAACAAAGTCAATGGGCGAAGACAGTTAACTTGTCAATACATATCGTATGAGTGTTTGAATGGCGATTTTTTTTAATTAATTATAAATTAATACATTTTCTTTTTTTTATTTTTATGCAATAATAAATGTGAAATTTTAAAAGTTGGATTTCTATTTACACTTCCGCCTTAGACTCACTTCTGTAGATTTCGGTTACCGCTGGTATTGATATCTTCCGATGATGATAAAATTAAAGTATTAAAATTATAAAAAATAATATGAATGAATATATGAAATATTAAATTTAACTATCATTATCATGACAAAAATTCAATAGCATATGCGTGATTGGATAAATCTTTAATTGTTTTCTTTTTTATTAATTTCTTCTTTCTGGTACCGGGATTTACTGGAGAAGAGAACTGGGTCGTTTAATTACAGTTTCACGGCTACCTCTCCTCCTACTCTCTAAAATAAATGCAGACAGTAGGACTCATTTTATTTTTTTGCACTCATGTCATTAATATACGATAATAATAATAATAATAATAATAATAATAATAATAATAATAATAATAATAATAATAATAATAATAATAATAATAATAATAATAATAATAATAATAATAATAATAAATAATTAAATAAATTTGGCAAAGATTTAATTAAAAGATAACGCCAATAAAAAACTTTTCTTATGATGTATTTCAACAGCATAACTGTCATCTTCAGGTACTCAAAACCAACTTAAAATATTATGAATTAACATTTAATTTAAACAAATTTTTTTTATTAATTTAATTTTGTAATAAATAAATATTTTAAAAATATATTCAAAAAACTTTTAATTAATTTAAAATTTTATTTCTATAAATATTATAATTTTTATTTATATTATAACTTTTAAAAATTAATGTAATTTAAAAATTCAATTATTTTAATAATATTATTAATAATAATAATAATAATAATACTAATAATAATAATAATAATAATAATAATAATTATAATTATAATTATAATAATAATAATAATAATAATAATAATAATAATAATAATAATTATAATAATAATAATAATAATAATAATAATGATGATGATAAAATTGCTTCCTTCCAATTTGAGAAACCCATTGTTTATAAAAGGTATGTGGATGATATTTTTCTTGTATTTGAAAATCAAAAACATGTAGAGCTGTTTTTGCATTTTATGAACAGTTTACATAAAAACATTGTATTCACATGTGAAACAGAGAGAAAGTCATAGATTGCGTTTTTGGATTTTTTAATTCAACACAAAGATAAACATTATGAAACAGATGTTTATAGAAAACCAACTGATACTGGTCTTTTACTTCTCCAGAAAGCTTTTATGAATTTAAGTATAAGAGAAATATGGTGAAGGGATTGACTTATCGTTTATGGTCTTTATCTTCTACTTTTGCTAATTCGGTAAAAAGTGTTGATAATGTTGGGCTATAATCCATAATTTAAACAAAATTGAGTAAATATTTAATATAGTTTGGGATTTATCAATATGGCTGTTGTAACATGAGCACATACAGCAAGCAGAAAACAAAATAAAATAACAACATCAATTAAAACAAATAAAACAATAACATAATTAATTAAAAAAACAAATAATTAATAAATTTAGCATTCAAGTACATACAGAAAAATAAAGTAGAACATAAAACCGCATATAACCTTGCAAAATAAGGTTTAGAAAATATACAGGCGGAAGTAGGACCAGAATAAAAGTAACATTCAGCGAAAATAAAAAATGTAAATTTAAAGAAATTAATATTAAAAAATAAAGAAAAATAAATAGGAAAAGAAAAAAATATTAAAATAAATAAAAGCCATTAAAAAACCCTAAAAAATGGCCGAAAAAGGTTTAAAATTTGCTGATTGGTAGCACCCAGGCATGAAAACACTATATATACAGCAGCCATTTTCATAATAACTTGACTTCAAAAAACTTTAAAAACTTTAATTTTAGCTAGTGAATTTGAATCGTAAAGTTTTGATTTTGAATTGTAAGTTATTTTTACTTGATTGTATATGATAAATATATTTTTATGTTAACTGTTTTTGAATTTAATTTATTATCATGGATTTCAGCGATACTTTTTAGTATTCATGATAGGCCCCCCTAAAATCTATTTTATATATATTAATGATAGTTTGTGGATAAGTGGTAAATCGGTATTCAATTCCCGAAGTTAAGTTTGTGGGACACTGACGTGTCGATTTATCATTTTCCAGCCCTCGGAGTCTGCTGGGATTGACCAGCTTTGAATTGATCACAAAGTAGGATTCCATTGGAATTTACCGCGGATCCCATGAAAACAACCCGAAAAACAACAACCCAAATCGGTGAAATCAGATGAATCAATATCCCGAATTTGTGCCGACAAGGTGGACGTCATGAAGATCAGCATGGATTTATCATCGGCAGTAGTAACATCACCAGTGGTCGACGAAGTTCGATATTCATCCCTTTCGGTCGGATATTGAACCGACGACTTCGGTGTCGAACTGCATTACCCGATTCCTTCCGTCGTAGCCACTAAATGCAATTCTCACCGGAAGAGAAAATTTCCCGTCGACATCGTTGGAGAAAATCGAGATCTCTTCGTCGATTTGTGTGAACTGTTGGATGAATAACAGATTTATGCATTATTTCTATCGTTTTTTGTGACATCATTTTGTAAATATTTTTAAAAATTAAATTTTTGTATTCATTTTTTATTTCTTCTAAAATTTGACATTTCTTTACAAATAAATACTTAAATAACGTTAATAATCATTTCCGAGCATGGTATGATGATAGAGGAAGCCTGTTCCTATAAATAGTGTTATTAAAAGGATTTATCTAACTAAGAGAATTAAAATAGGAGGAATTTCAGTTTTCATTGAAGTAGCTTAAAGCACTTGTGTGGGGTTTTTAGAAGGTAAAAGGTCAAATTTCAGCGAAAGGCACGAAATGAACTTCAAGTTAATTTTATTTACCCTTAAATTAAAGAGCAAAATTTTATAAATTTAAAAATCTGTTGGGCTATAAGCCATCACTAAAACAAAACAACCATGAAAAAGTCATGTCGAAAAATTATGAAAATGGCTATTGGTAACACAAGCACGCACCGCAAACAGAAATTAAAAATATAATAAAAACATTAATTAAAACAAAATAAAAAATAACATAATTAATTAAAACAAATAATTAATAAATTTTGCACGAAAAATACATAGAAAAATAAAGTAAAATTATAAAACCGCCAAAACCTTGCAAAATAAGGTTTAGAAAATACACAGGCGGAAGAGGCGACCAGAATAAGAATCAGCAAAAAATAAAAATACAAATTTAATAAAATTAATATTAAAAAAATTAAGAAAAATAAATAATAAAAGAGAAAAATATAAAATTAAATAAAAGCCATCAAAAAACCCGAAAAAATGGCCAAAAAAGATTCGAAATTAGCTGATTGGTCGCACACACGCACGAAAACAGTATAAATACAATAGCCATTGTCATAATATTTAACCTTAAAAACCTTAAAATTATTTTTGAAAAACTTAAAATTTTGAATTCGAACTTTGGTAAGCTTGTATTTCATTTAATAAATTTTTGAAATGTTTATAGTTTTAAGTTTTTAAATTTTAATCATGGATGGTCGAGGTACTTTTAGTATCGACGACAGGTCCCCCTAAATTAATATTATTTCATACATGCTGTAATTTGTGGAAGATGGCTCGGCAGGATTCAATTCCCTCAGTTAAATTTGAGGGATGTTGATGTGCTGCCTTGTCGTCAACCACCCTTCGGTGTCTGCCGGTATGGTCAGGTCTAGTCACACTGATCGCGGAGTAGGACGCCGTCGTACTTCACCGTGGCGGCCATTGCAATGTTGGTCGGAGCGGTAGGGATTAAAATGCGGGAATATCGACATAGCTAGGGGGAAAACATTCAAATGAATGTTTAGGTAGGGATGCAATTTTTGTTTAAAACCTGTCGAATTTTTATGTGAAAAGGGACGACTAGGGTTAAGTCGGTAGAAACAAATGAACGGATTAGAAAAATTGAATGTTTCTCTTTATTTTTGCCTTTTGAAAGGAATGGTTTTATAGAACATCGTTAAATAGAAATTAAATTTTCATAAACTCAGTAAATGACTGGAGCATCAGAATTTTTCTTCTCGGCATCGAAGGTTTTGTTTTACTAGTTCTAATGCCAAATAGGACATTTTCACAATTAATATCAAACTATGAAACGTATGTAATAGGGAATGTTTGAAGAATGTTCGGATTAATTAATTTAAAATTTTATAATTATTATATTTAATTTATTTGTAAATATAACCCATTAATGGAATGAAACTCTCCCTCGTTTAGTCAGGAAAATCTCAAGAAAATCCTTCTGAAAATTCTCATCAAACGTTTCAATAATCAAAATTTCTTTTCTAAAAATGCATCCAGGATACAAAATCCCCAAATCATCGCGAAAATCCGATACCACGGCATTACAATTGAATCACGATGCATGCCAACAAAGATATAACAAGCTGTTCGCGGAGCACGAACGCACGCTCGGCACGTGGTTCGCTCCCGAAGCGGTCAAAATCCTCCAGGATAAAATCCACCGGCTGTCTAGATGCCGAGAGGATTTAATTGCAGAGAACCGGGCTCAACGAATTATAATCAATGACCAAAGCGCCGTCTTGGTAGCATCCTTTACGGAACCCGAACTGGTAAAACGCCTAGCGGGTCGCGATCTGGCGGTAAAGTTGAATTTGATCCCCGCGAACCATCTTCCGGAAACGACTCTAGCTGGTCCAGCTCAGACACCCAGGACCAGCAAGAAGCACCATCCCAGCAAAAATCGTCGTCGCCGTGAACGACGCCGAGCTGAAGGCCTCACAATCCTAAATAATGCTGCGCAAGTGCTCGAAGAAGCCGCCGCACTCGTCGCGGAGCAGCATCCGGAATTTGTGAAAAGAGGTGACACCGTCCCAACCCCGAAAAGATCAGCAGAACTGGTGCTACCAACTCATGGGAAGGAAACTGATGAGATACCAATATGTCTAGACATTTCACCCGTCGAAAATTCCATAACGACAATGAAAGAGAGATCGCCGACTCTCGCGAGCTGCTGGATGGACGAATTCGGAGAAGAATTATGCCATACCGTTCCTCAGGTCGGAACTACACCATTTCAATCCCTCCGGAACAAACGAAAGTTCCCCGTCGATATCGACGAATAACCACCAAATGGAAAGAAGGATGGATTCCACTCTCCTGATATTATTTATATATTTACGTACTAATTATAGTTTTTGTGATTTCTTTTGTTAAATTTTGTACAGATCTAATAAAAGTATACTTTTGTAATTTTATTCTCTTAATAATTTCTGATTTCGCTAATTAATCGAATTATGAATGGATGTATAAAGTTTGGTTGGATTGTATTAAGATGTTGATGGAACCTTATGTATGCATGAAGTGGATTGAGGAAGTTCTTATTTCACTCGTAAAGTCGGAATTAAGAGATCTCAATTAACGAAAAATTAAAATTTCAGTTTTTACTATAGAGATACCAATGATTAAAAAGTAATTTTGGGAAAAAGGTGAAATAAGCATTCTCGGAGGAGTTTATTTTTCTTAAATTATTAATGAGGTTGTGTTAAATCAAAAATTTCGGTTGATAAAATAGAAATTTCGATAATTTGCATAATAATTTAAATTTCCACCGGTTATTTAAATAAAATACCTTATGATTTAAAACAAAATTCTAGGTTAGAAAATTTAACCTATTTTCAGGAGTTTAGGCAGTTAAAGCCGAAAAATTTAACAAATTATTGAAGCTGAATTTTTAAGGTTTATTAATAAATATTTTTTTTTTTTTGTAAAGTTTCTAAATTAGCATAGTTAAATTTCGTTAATTAAATACCTAAAATTAGTTTTGCTAAATTAAATTAATAACGAATAGATAAGTGGCAAAAACCTAGTAAGGGTACGGTTCACTACAATCGGTACAAAAATTTTGCTATGTATTAAGGCGACTAGGGGAAAACAATATGCAGGACGTATGCATGGGTTCGTCATAGAATGATGGGAGAGGTGTGCACAGATATCGAAAAGGTTAAAGGAGTTAGGCAGACGTAAGTCCTTCTATCGGCCGTCAGGAACCCGAATGCGAGATTATCACAAGGAGTAGTCTTGGAAACGGGGCTCACCTGCTTGTGGACTCTCGGCCGCTGTATACAGTACCAACATGGGCTTGCCTATGGGTATACAGTGGTTAGATCTAAATTGTGGGGCGTCGGGGTGAGAAAGGAAATACCCTAGGGAATGCAGGAGTGGTCGAGGAAGTAGTCTGGATGAATGAGCTTAGATTAAAACAAAATTAATTCTACCCTGCGCGCCAACATGATTTTTGGGGGCTCAGCCGGAATTTGAGTAAATTCATTGGAAAGATTAAAAGTGCCGGGACAGAAAATTTACGAAACGATCTTATGTATACGTCCGCGAATGAAATAAAACGCTAAAAATTAATAAATAAATATTGTGGAACAATAAAGAGTGAATAACGTAATTGTTAATAAAAAGGAAAATAAAGTACAATAAAAATAAATTGTGTTATAATATAAGCATGATAAATGTATAAAAGTATAAAAGCATGGGTATGATTGATAAGAAAATCGATAATGATGAATTAAAAGTATGAATGGTAATAGTATATAAATCAAAATGATTAAATAGCACGGTGTAGAATGATGCGTGAATGAGGTAGGATAATTAAGAATGATTGGAAAAATAAAACGACGTCACAAAACAGACATAAATAACCCAACCAAAAACAACAATAAGAATAACAGACAAATAAATAATGAATAGAATAATAATAAGTAACAATAGAATAAAATAGAAAATTTTAATAAATTATTATTTTAGATGGAACAATATAAAAGTAAACTAAACAAAGTGCAGGAATTCGTAAACATTATCGAAGACCCATTCGAAACATTAACTTGGAAACTAAAGCAAATAGAACTGGCAGAACAGAATGAGCAAATAGCAATAAGTCCTGAAAGTACCAAGATAACTTTAGGATTGACTCAGCCAACACAACCAGTAGACATAGAAACAAATATCAATGGTATAAAGAAAGATTAAACAATGCAGATATAAATCTCCAGTACCACGCTATAGAGCAACAAGTTAAACAAATACCAGATGCAATTAAGAGTGAAATTGATAGAAAAGTGCAATACCTACGTAAATGTTGTATTTGCCAACTGAGGAAAATAAAAATACTGATGCTCCCCTGTGGTCATTTTAGCTATTGCGAACAATGTGTAGAGACAATGAAAGTCTGCATATTGTGTAACTTTGATATTGACGAAAAAGTAGTGGTGTATTATGGATAAATGTATTGTAATTAATAAATGTTTAGTAGTTGACCCTTCCTTCGCCTATATCTCTATATATAAATATACAATTATATATGATGTAAAAGTAAAAAGTAATGAATGAAAAATTAAAAGACGAAGTGTCCCGACCATCCATGATAAAACTAAAAGGGAAAAAATACTTTTTGAGCTACCATCAGGTAGTACGACTAATGCTAATCGGGAGGGGATAACCGATCACCCAGAGGAGGAGTATAGGACGAATCGTCGACAGATTTTGCTGAGTTGGGAAGCTACTGTGGTAAGATTGATCACCTTGCCGTTGCAGTGGCGGATCAACAAAGCCGTTTTATGTTTTTAATTTGGGGGGTAGGCGAAAAACTCTCGGAGGAAGCAAAGGGTAAGCGCGCGAAAAGGAAAATGATAAAACGAAAAGTGAAGAATGAAAAAGTGAAGCAACTTAAAAGGAAAGTCAAAGGAATAATAATGAGAAAAATAAATAACGAACTCGAGAAAAGTAATAAGGGGAAAACTAAAATAACCAAAGTTAATGAAGCCGACGGAAGATAAAAATGTATTTAAAATCTCATTTCGTATTAATGGAGCATAGACTCGACCGTATTACAGAGATAATCTCATTTCGTATTAATGGAGCATAGACTCGACCGTATTACAGAGATAATCTCATTTCGTATTAATGGAGCATAGACTCGACCGTATTACAGAGATAATCTCATTTCGTATTAATGGAGCATAGACTCGACCGTATTACAGAGATAATCTCATTTCGTATTAAGGGAGCATAGACTCGACCGTATTACAGAGATAATCTCATTTCGTATTAAGGGAGCATAGACTCGACCGTATTACAGAGATTATCTCATTTCGTATTAATGGAGCATAGACTCGATCGTATTACAGAGATTATCTCATTTCGCATTAATGGAGCATAGACTCGACCGTATTACAGAGATTATCTCATTTCGTATTAATGGAGCATAGACTCGATCGTATTACAGAGATAATCTCATTTCGTATTACAGGAGCATAGTTCTCAATCGTATTAACAGAGCATAATTCTAGAGTAAATTAAAAGGTGTAGTTCTAAAATAAAGAAAATGGCCAAAGGAAAATTCAGTTGAAGAAATCGAAGAAATTAGTGTAATAAAGAACAAGAAAACATCTGTGCACGAGGAGTATATGTGTAAAAGCCATAGCAAATGGTGATTATAAAGATAAAGAAAGAAATAAGAAAACGAAAATGACCTAGCCAACGATAATTATCGACAATAAGTGACGGAAAGCGGAGAATATAAAATAAGAAAACGAAATTATAAAATAAAAGATGAGATTAGGCAAGCCAGATGAAGTCAAAACAAAACCGAGATAGATAAAACGATAAAAGATAAAGAGAAAAAGGGGAAAAATAAAATTATATAAGGATAAATAAAAGGGAACGCGGAGCGAGATAGAATAAAAATAAAATACGGTGGGTGATAGAACTTGGGAAACGGCATAGCCGAACGATTTATTATGAATAGATAATTATTACGACCATATAAATAATTATTACTACCCCATATAGATAATTAAAAATCGACGTAAATTGAATCAAAGGGATAGAGTAAAAACGTATGGGAATTATACTAAACGGGATAAAACCTGGGAAATACAAAATATTATAATTATGGGTATTATAGTCAAATAAAGAAAACCAGAGGACCCTTGAGAAAGATAATGAAAGTAACAGGGATAACTCACTCTAATAAAGAGGAGTAATAAAAAGTAACGAGCAAAGTATGAGGTTAGAATTAAAAGGATAAATAAAACGAAAATGGGGGAATAAACCCGTCGTGTTTATTTTGGGGGTTGTTCGAAGAATTGAAGGCGTGTAAGCGGTTTATGCTACACGGTTCATTTTTTCGTTCTAGAACTCAATCAATACAACGCAATCAAAACAAACAAAGCAGTCAGACAATCAATACAAACAAATCAACAGAGCATTCACAAAAACAAACAAACAATACGCACGACAAAGCCAGGAGATAAACAAACCAGTATTCGACAACAGCCAAAGACAGACTACAATAGGAACCGACGAAATTATTCGACAACCAAAGACAACTAAAGGAAATCAAACGACACAAAGACGCCCGTGTAAACCGGAATCATTGAGAACAGACGAATCCTTCGATCAACAAACAGCTTCCGAAATTCAGCCAGTCAAAACTTCGAAAGAGCAGCAGTAACAAAAATAAAGAGAGGGAGATCAACTACCTTCGCAAGGAAAAATACCAGAGCTACATCACTAGAAAATATCGAAACCGACAGTCAAGGATCAAGTACTAAAGAAAACCGAGAAAAGAGGAAATCAATAACCCAAAACAATACACCTGTGGAATCAGAAGACGAAAGTACAAAGCAAAAAGGAGTCGTTCTCAAATTAACAAACGAAGACAAAGTAACTACAGAAAAGAAACTAATAAAAGACAACATGGCAGACATTGAAACCTTAATGCAAGACAACCAGCGGTAGCGAGCAAGCCAAAGAATACCGAGAAAAGTTTCGCGGAGAACCGTTTAACGGAAATGCAAGCAAATTAAATACGTTCATAAGAAATTTCGGAGTATATGTCGAAGTATGTAATTGGTCGCCAGACATGGTAAAAATCGAATGCCACTATACTTATGCGATAGTGCGCTAGACATCTTCTTAGAAGCAAGAGAGAGGAAAAAGAAGTTGGATACCTGGAACGAGATCAAAGGAATTTTTTAGCAACGAATTCGGATAAGTTCGCAAAATTGAACGAACAAGGAATGCAAGAGCTTAGTAGAAAACAGAGACATGGACGAATTCAAATACAATTTTTGCAAGCGAAATAAGACGCTTGGCAAAAACGCCACAGAGGTTTAAAGCTGGCTAGGAAAACTCATCTAATAGGAATATTCGTGGGATGACTAAGGACGACCAGAACTAGTTCAGTAGTAGGTATGCAAATATGGGCAACCATTCGATGAAGCAGTTTAGCAAAAGCAAACCAGCAGAATACATCTACCTACCCAAATTGCAACAATGGCAAGGCGAAATCAATGATCAATCAATGACAAACTAAAACGAGGAAATGAAGCAGGTAGTGCAAAAGTAAACAATTCATACCAGGCGCGCACCAGATATTCAAACCTCAACCACGACAACAATATCGCCCAGATACGAACTACAAACAACAACCAGCGACCAAATCACAACAACCGCTAATAATTAATAGCCAGAATAAACAATGTCGGACCTGCGGGGAAACAGGGGCATGGGAGAAAGCGAGCTTTCGGAAACCTAACATGTACAAGATGCGGGAAAAAAAGGGCATACTTAAATCGCTGTGAGGTCAGGAAACTGCTTCACATGTGGGAAGAGGGACATGTGGCGAAAGACTGAGAGGGAGGAAACAATCAAAATCAGTCCACCAAGCAATAATAACTATGTGAATTGGCCCCGAGACAAATGTTATCGAATCCAAGGAAAGCAAGTTAATATGATGCAGGAAATTACAACTTAAAAGACTGATGTCAAGTATGATGAGAGCGAACCAGCCAAACCAACGAAGCCAATATTCACATGATGCAGAGGTAGAATACGCGAAACCGAGAAAGAGAAACGACCACGTCAACAACATGTACAGATTGCACAATTGCAGATGGAGGAAGAAGAAAAAGTACAAGAAGGTTTTCCGACAGCGACAAGACAATCCCACCTAGAATCAACATGCTGAGAATTGATAAAGACGTTAAAAACAATACTGTTATATATCCATAAAAAAGTCGCCACAAAACCAGCTAACGAAAACTGGAGTGGAAAAACAAAGGAGGACAGTCGAGCCCGATCATAATTTAATCCAACATCATCAGACAAACCGCAGGAAGATTACAGAAAATATTTTTAAGAAAGTCAATCAAAGAGAGAATAACGAGAGAAAAACGGAAGAAAGATTGAGGGAATAATTGGAAAGCCAAGAGCAAAATCGGGGCAGTGGGAAAAACAAGAATCGAAACCAAATAACCATAAACCGACAATTCAATGAGGCAAAATCAATCAGAACCAACAAGGGGATTGCGAAAAGTAAAACCATACAAAAATTTTTGGATAATTGCTGAGCAATCAATGATCGGTATCAGAAGATGGAGAGATTCCAGTATGAAACTTAGTTTGATGGGAGAGAAGCATTACGAGTATCTGAAAATGAAGAGCAAACAAAACCGATTATACGACCATAAGTAAAATGGATCTATGACGACCCCCGTACCAACAGAGAGAGAAACGGAATTTGATAGACAAATTAATTCGAACATACCCGAAAACAGCTGTAAACGAGAATTTATCAACGACGAGTTGTTCAAAGAGATAACCTGAAAAAAATATCCTACCAACTTTGAAGGGGACAAGAGGAGATGTATAATACCTGAGCAGGAAAAATTACGAATAAAAGAAATCTGACAACAAAAAAATTAGAGGGATTCACAAAATTCCAAATAATTATGCAACAACCGATTTTGCAGAACGAGTATGGATAAAACACCAATACTGACGAAATATTCGATGGATCAAGAGAGAAGAGAATGGGAGCTCCAAGAAAAAATGACAATCTATACCATTCGTGGTTGGTTAATTAAAACCCGACCGATATGCATTAGTAGATGCAATTATATGGCCATGTAGACCAACGAGTGTAATGTTAAAAAAGGAGAGATCAACACCGGATTTTGTACGATGGGCAGAAGACGCAAAAAACGAATTTGAGATAAACATCAAAAGAGATCTCCAAGGACAACCAAAGATACTATGGAGAATAGAGAGAAATTAATAAACCAAGTCATAGACCAAGTCAATAAAAACTGGGATATTATTCTGAAAGCACAAAACAGAGGGAAGATGAAGAATTGTATATATACATTCGAGATACGGTAACCTTAAGACATGCAAATTTTTAAAGGTACCATACTAATCACCGTTATGGAAGTACCGAGTAGAAAATGATGGATACGAGAATTAAACGTGATTATGGAAACTACCAAATACGAGGAACAGATTTATAATAAAGATAACAATAACTCCGAGTAGTGAACTAATAAAATGCGTAAACGGAAACGGTAGTAGAGCAAGCGAAAGCCCAGGAGTAGCGATTGGGGATGGTGACGACGTTAGTAGTAAAATACTGTCAAAATTATTTACGTGAGGAAGATGAAACATATCTTTACGGAGCTTGGAATCTGGGATGACGACCAAGAAATAGGAGTGATACCAATGGAGAAGCTCGATGGGGAATTAGATACGTCTTGGGAAAACATGGACAAATAGAGGAGGAATGGATGGCACCAGAAAATCCAAGAAATTATAGAAATCTATCGGACAATGGTTAAAAGATATACATCGAAGGAAACTCGGAAAATTAGACACTAGTGAATGTAAACGAACACCTTGGACAAGGGTGGAACCAATGAGAAAAAAATGGAAATGAAAGAAGGGATATTTGAGGAGGACCAACCAGACAAGATGAATCTGATATCCAAGGAAACGAACCACCACCATATGAAGAAAGGAAATAGAAAACGAGAACATTCAGACAACGAAATCAAACCTAGAAAATAACGTAATGAAAAGGCAAAGGTTCCAGCCGGTAGATATTGACGAAAACAGCCAATACAAAAAGATGAAGATACTCTTACACCAGCTATAGAAATATGCGAAAAGGCGCCAGAAGTCAGAGACGAGCAGCGATAACCCACGCAAAATATATTATAGATAACAATGAAAATATAGAACATCTAAGAAAGCTGGTAAAAGAAATTGAGGAATACAGACGAAAAAATGAATGGTATCCTGAAGTATTCGACCAAGTAATCCGAAAATGGAGAAATCAAGAATGGGCGCCAAGAGGACTCAAGGAAAGTACAATGGAAATTAACATTTACCCTGACGGGACATCGAGGAACTGGAATGTGCATCCAGCGGCAAAGATAAAAAAGTAAAAAGAAACTAGCTTACGAAACTCCGTTTCATCTACAATTCCATGGACGATCATTAGACAATACTCTGGACATCGGAGTGACACCAATGGAAATGGACGAAATAAATCCGCTAACAGATAGCAGAAACGCTGGGAATTCCATTAAGAGAAAAGAAATAAAAGAGAAAACCAATAAAAGCGAGTATGAGTACACCCAGTATCGGAAAAAATAAAAGCGAATCGCCAAAGCCATACCAAGGAGACGAAGTATTGATTTCGGTAACAGTTACAGATGAAAATACCTATCACCACTAATAATAAGTTATGCCAATAGAATACCGAAACCGCGAGACGACAACCATCAGACGAGTAAACACAAAACGACGACTGGCATGAACAAGAAATCGAAGAAGTAACATCGAACGATATAGAAGATAAGGAATAACGCCATGAAAAAAATTGATAATACAGATCTAAGAAGCGAGAGATCGATATCTTTTGATTCAAGATTGGGACGAATGGCTAAGGCAACAACACGAGGAAAACTCAAGACAACAATACCAAACGTAAAAAGGAACGAAAGGACAAAAGAAAAGAAAACAGGTACAATATGGAGAACGTCCAAGAGGGCCGACCAAAAACCACAGCAGAGACAAAGAAAGAAAAACTAGAGTCAAGAAAACAACAACAGTGGTGACGGATTAGGCAAATTAGAAAAAGTAGCATACGAAATGAAGAAAGCTCATCCTGAAGAAGAAAGAGGAGTAGAATGGATCCGTGTATTACTGGCAGACATGCTAATAATAACAAGTCAACCACTCAGAAGATTATGGCAAAAGAATCGAGCTAGCGAAGAAGCCAAACAACTATGGTACACGATATCGAGCATAATCCCGAAATTAATCAAAGAGAAAACAAAAACCATGAAATTAGAGTGGGAAGAGGCCAAACAAATAGTTAATCAGTTATTAACAAATACCGAAAATGACGAACATCGATTAGTGGCATTGGGCATACTTAATGTACAACTTAATGAGCCTGTCAACAAGCAAAAATACCAAACAAACAGTTTATGAATAACGTGGAACTTACAGCGATGATAGTAGAACAAGAAATCGAACCGTACATCCTACAGAACGGGGGATGGAAGCAGTTCATAAACAAGCCAAGAAAAAACGAGCAAATCAAACCAATGCACATCAGATTGAAAACGTTATTGAATGAGTTCGAACACGAATTACCAGTGAAAGACACTACAATGAGAAATTCAAGTATACATTCGCTTATGATGACAATGATGGTGTGGTTAATGTGTACAAATGCGACAAACGGATTTTTATATATGACTGTGATCAGGCAGTTCTCGGCGATAAATATTCATTAAGAGATAATGAGATGTAAAATGGCGATACCAAACACTTGACACAATCGAAAGGGCGGTAACATACCATATATATCAAGAATCAGATTTCATCAGAGCAAAGGCAAGGGAATGTGCAATACGCGGAACACTTGCATATCATTGTGGATCACACTCACACGTTTCAATAATAAATCCAGGAACAGAAAGAGAAATATTGCAGTATCAGTGAGAAACAGTGTAAAGATTTGTTCAATGGAGGATAAATGAAACTAAAAGAGGGGTGTTATATTTAAAGGAAGAAAGCAACCATTTAAAGTACAGAGCATATTCGTTGCAGGAACTATCATTCAGCATCCGGAGACTGTCAGGAGGGAAATATACGATCAAAGGGAGAATTAGTAACGGGAGGGTAAATAATTGAAACATATACGGTGGGAGTTAAAGAATACTAAGCTCAATTCGTGAACAACTCAATAATGAAGTCAAACCCAAATGTGTCAAGCAACCGAATTCATATAAAAAACCGGTGCCTCAACGATATATATCAGACAAATGTCCATAATGTAGAATGCAGTTCCTGAAAAGTGCAATGTTCGACGAAGTAAGAGGAGATGAAGTGGTTCGAGGGAAGATGCAGAGGAACTACAATAAATGATGTGAACAAAATATAACGAGAGCTGGAAAATTTAAAGCAGAACTAGGTCAACAAACCACTGAAGAACAAAACAAACCCCAGCAGCATTGATACCACAGAAGCAGAGATGGAATGAAGATTTCATCAAAAGGAAGATAACACAAAAAATGTGGAAAGATGTATGCCACCCAAACCTACCACAGGACTATATGCATCAAGAACAAATGCTAGAAGCAAGGAAATTAGCCGCAAGTAGCCAAAAGATGAAGTTGAAAATTATATCTATACATGAATAATAAGATGGATTTCCTCTATCACAAAGACAAGAGTAATGCAAAAGTATAAACACGACTTAAATACGCAACGATTTGTTCAGTTAAACAAAGAGATATTGAAAAACGACTAGCCGTAGCAATAACAAACCCAGATAGTGCAATGCCATTATTACCGCTACAAGAAGGTCACTTTGGGGAGAATAGAAGGAGAAGTATGTATATATCAAATGTGAAAAAACATTTGCGATGGTACCAGAAAATCAACAGCCGCCACCAGGAAAATGCACAAATGAGTTGGAAGTGGTCTACAAGAAGCAAATCAATATGTACAACCAGTGAATAGGAATGATAAACCCCACTTGTCTATTAAACCAAATTACTACAATTGCAGGCAATTGCATATGGACCATTATTTTCAACAACAGATGGGAAATGGACATGTTCCCAACAAAAACAGGTCGCAGACAGAAAGTTTGGATTAACGGAATTAACAACGGAACAAGAATTTCGACCATTGGACGTAGTAAACAGTGGTATATACTCACAAGAGAGTCTAGAACGGGCAAGACAAAACCTTTTATTTCCACGCAAGGAGAGAATCGTTACTAATCAATATCGTAACAATAACAGGCGGTACGGAATTACGAACAAAAACAGATACGAGCTTATGCTGTCACCCAGAACATTTCCAATTAGCAACAACAACATGATGAAAAGCCATGTGGGAAGATCCTGGTATTGGACAAATGATGGCTGGAATTTGGGTATCATCTGATAATTTTCAGATTGTTAGAGTAATTACTGACGCAATGCTGGCCTGTTTTGTTATCTAATAAGAGAGAAAAAGGAGTAAATTGGAAATTAGTAGTTGGAGTATTTACCATTTCTAGCAAACAATGGTATTGCATGGTCATTCAAAAGATATCCATAAAATAAAACGATTAATGCGAATACTGACCAAGATAAAAGGAACCGATGAAAGAAAATGGGCAAACGATTGAGAAAGCATTGTACGACGAAAAGAGCAAGAGAAGAACTCAAGAAAAAGTAGAAAAGTATGTGGGAAAGAGTCAAAGATATAGGAGGAGGAAATTAATTAGCGATAGTGACGACAATGATGAGGATAATAATGAGAACGGAAACCGCGCCAGCAATGATCAAAGCACCTGAATATTGGATAGTGGAAAACCAATGCATGGATTACCAGAACCAATTGGCAAAATTGCGATACGAGGAACCAGTAAAACAATCACGAATCCAAGCAATGACAATGGGAGGCAAAATTTACCGCAGGCAATGTATTACCAACGTTATTAATCCCAACGGGAAGTAACAAAATCCTGTATTTCCTCAAGACGAACTCGAAGTGTAGACCCAGGACGTCGATTTGAGAACAATAAGCAGCATTGTATACACCAGCAGGACCAGCGCTAACCATCGTAATCGAATAAACGGGGAAAGGAAACAAAACAATGATAGATACGGGAGCAAATATCTCGCATATTATTGATCGGAAATACCCAGGAACATCTTTGGAGAGATATTGAACCAACGGAGAGTACACGAATGCATTGCAGTAAGAAACCGTCAACGTAATGGGGAGAGATGTGCGACACGTTGAAATTATCAACGATTAACGAAATAGATACCTATTTGGCAGTTGATACCTCAATTAAGTGTACCATGTATAATCGGAACAGATTTATGCCAGATCTACTCAAAGAGATTGTTCATCGAATTTAGGAACAATGTGCGAAGGATTAAAACGGGAAAAATCTGTACAATGAATGCCATTGTGAGATGTTCGGAAAGAATTAGTGTGCCAGCAAAATCACAAATGATATGTTTATATTGAATAGATGGAGATGTCACTGGTTGAAATGTATTTAAACCGAGTAAAAAATTCGAAAAACGACGAGAGTTACATAGCGAGAGGGAAAATCGTAGAAGCATTAACGAAAACGGTGGAATTTACCAATCAACATCACAAATTTTTGACGAGGAAGATTAAAATCTCTACGAAAATGAAAAGTTGGGAAAATTGACGCCAATGATGGATATCGAACTACCAAAAATACAAGGAAGAAGGTGAGACAGATGAAGCATTATGGACAATAGACAGTACGTTTATGAACAATGAAAAGGCAATTTGCACAACTATGGAATATCAAGATATATTCGCAGTATCCGATCTAGATTTTAGGGACATGTGATGTAACCCTACATGCAAAATACCGATATCAGCCGAAACACCAATCGCATTACGACCATATAACTAGGCAGAAGCCCAAAAACGGTGGCAGAAAAAGAGTACAAAAAATGCTCGAGGCAAAAGTAATGAACCAAAAGCTGTTCACCTATGCAATTTCCAGTTGTCATGGTGAAAAAAGAAAGAGGGCTCGCAAAGATTCTGCATAATACAGAAAGCTGAATGCTGTAACAAAACGATATACATACCCTATTTACCGGACATCAATGAATGCTACTAACTCTTCAAGGAGCAGCAACTTCAGTCACTTTGATTGAAAAGTGGATATTGGCAAATAAAAGTTAAAGATGAAGACAAAGAGAAAACAGCCTTCACCATCGGTAGAGATCTATATCAATTCCGAAAAATGCCATTCGGATTAACAAACGCACCAGCATCTTTTCAGCGAGCTGAATTCGTTACGCAGAGATAAAACAGTGCATGGTGTACTCGATGACTTACTTAATATATTCTAAGGCACATTTGAACAACATTTGAGGATAATCAAGAAGGTATTTATTCGATTAAGACAATGGAAATTAAAAATTGAAGCCATCAAAATGCGATTGGGCAAAAGAAAAAGTTGACGTTTTTAGGCATATAGTGTCAAGCAAGGGGAAAGAAACCCGATCCAAGAAACATCGAGAAATTCAAAATTGTCCAGCCCCAAGACAGTTACCCAAATACAAGAATTCCTAGGATTATGCGGATATTACCGGAAATTCATCAAAAACTACGCTGGAGTGTTGAAACCATCCAAGAATTAGTAAAGAGGAAAGATATCATTGATGGGACGAGAACAACAAACTCGCTTTTTGAGTCCCACTAAGAATAAATTAATTGAAAGTACCATTCCTTAGTACACCCAGATTCAAAAAGCCATCTATTAGAACAGACGCAAGTGGTAACGCGGCAGCGCAATACTAGTCACTAGACGATGAAGGAAAGGGAACAGTATCGGTTATTATAGTTAAAACGTTTAAAAGCACAGAAAAAACTACTCAGTCACGAACGAGAGCCTTGGCAATCATTCAAATCCTCAAACATTTTAAATACCTGCTATGGGGACATGAGATCGATAACGACAGATCACAACCGCTCGGTATGGTGGGACAACACAAAGAAGCATCAGCAGACTTATGAGTGGGCGAATGCAGTTACCAAGAATACTCCCCGTTATACAATTCAAAGCAGGAAAAGCAAATCAAATGCGATTGTATGTCCAGATTCATCTTTCCGGATTTATGGACGAAAAAGTGCAGCGGGATATGTGCAATATCGCCGAAGACATTGACTTCTTCACAAATGATGAAGGATCAACAAGATACCAGAACTTAAAACTTATAATGGATATGTTTCAGAACCGGCAAACCAGAAGTATACGAAAGCGATTTAAAACTAAAAGAAAACATATGACAAACACCACATCGATATCTGATAGGAAAAGAGATGGTTTACTAATAAGAGATGCGTGAACAACGACTGATGTATTACCAGAAAATAGACGCCAAAGATCTGTTATACAATACACGACGGTTAAATGGAGGTCATATGGTCAGCAAAAAAAAGACGCTCGCCAGATGAAACAAAAAACTTTCTGGCCAAACATGTCGGACATCGTAAGATTGGATAAAGAATTGCTTAACTTGTGCAACAAGAAAGGAAATAGGGTTCAAATGGAAACCCCGTTAAACCAATGGCAGTACCAGCAGAACCAATGACAATGATATCAATGGATGTGGTAGACCATTTGCCAGAAAACGTTGAACGTGAATGTATACATCCCTAGTGGTCACAGACTACTTAACCAAATTTCAGAAGCATTGCAATGAAGGATCAAAAAGCCAAAAAACAATTGCACAAAAATTAGTGGAGAAAATATTGTTTGCAGTACGGGACTCCCAAGCAGATACTAACAGATCAAGGACCAAACTTTCATGAGCGAAATAATGAAGGAAGTAACCAAATTATTTCAAGATAGCCAATTACGAACGTCACCCGGTATCATCCACATGTATGGACTAACCGAAAGATTCAACGGGCATTACATACATAAGTTATCGAATTATTGTAGACCGGATTACCAAGAAAGATTGGGAGAATAATTCACCTGTGCTTAATGGCATATTAGAATGTCGCATCCACGCAGCAACGAAAATGAGCCCATTTCAAACTAATGTATGGAAGAGAATGAAATGCCGATGGATTTGAATATCAGCACCAATTTCACAATATATGGAGGAAGATGATTAGTCACGAAATTCAAAGAGAAAAGAATGCAAGAAATCTGAAACGGCAGGGTTAAATTATCAATTCAACCAAAGAAAGTTACCAAGGATTTACACGATTTCAGAAAAAGAAATGTAAAGCCACACACCTTCTGATGGAGATTGCGGTAATTATCGAACACCGAAACTAATACCTGGACAACAAAGAAATTAAACGAAATGGAAAAGGGGCCATATGAAATATTATACGCAACGAGACAAATGTCAGAGTCAAATTTGGTAAACAGCCCATTCACAGACCAATATACGTAAACGTAGCTAGATGTAAAGCCATACCAAAAACAATAACATCCCAACCAGAGGAAAGACGTATAATAACGCCGTCACATACAGCAAAGGAATCTGTATGATGAGTGACAATCAATTTCAACCGCATAGTGGCAGATGAATATGATGAAGCGAATTATTCAAGAATACGACATGACGAATGGAAGATCACCATTCTGGGAAATTAGAACCCGAAACGACAGAAAACATCGTTAAAGAGGCCAAGCATTATTACCAGAATGACACGAGATAAAGGACATTGAAATTTTAGGAGGACTAATGAGAAATAATCGATTAATTACAACGGATGAATCAAATATCGAACATATACGACAATCATGACAAAAATGGCCATCTTATTTTCACCATGGGGGACAAAGAGATACACCCCATTACATACGGGATCATCGACCACCAAACTTATGAAAGAACTCAGAAATTATTCAAAGTTTGAAAGTATAGGAAATCAATCGAACGTAAAAAACGGAAGTGAGAAACCCCACTAATGATAGCAGCAAGGAAAAGACACTCCAACGTGCGATAATCAAAGAACTGTTGAAGCGGCGAGCAGATATAACAATGGATAAAAAGGACCACAGCCACTGGAATTATGTAATCTGACAAACGTAACCAAAGAATTTGGAAATTAATGTTGGGATTATGTCACCAGAGGAAACATCGATAGCTAGAAATCTACACGCAACTTACTTTCGGAATTGCACTGGAATGCGATAAAAAGGGAGATTGGCAATAAGATTAATCAAATGGAGACGACCGACACGGAAATGGGCATATAAGTACATCAACTACGAGCAAGGAGGAAAAACGAACTTAATAAAGATAGCGTTATTCAATAACAATACTTTGAGCAGCATACGAATTAATCAAAGAGGAGATCTGTTTGTTAACTACTTTAGCGGGACCGAAAACACAAGTAAATGAGAGAGAAACAGCAATTGTTTAAACTAATAAGAGGATTTCGGCATAAAGGTATTATACATGGAACTTACACCAGTGTCCAACCTAATGGTCATTCAGCTATATTTCAACGGGTCTACCAGAAAATCATATATTAATCTGCGTAGCTAATCGAAATATTCCGACAACGTTAGCAAGCGAGAAGGTTAAAACGAGAAGTTTCGAACAAAAGTACGACAAACCAAGAAACCATTGATGAGATTGGTACGCACAGCAAGACAAATAATGCCCGCAAGTTCGGATCACAAAATAGAGCGCAAATTACTTACCAGATTGGAATTAATAGTACAATCCTACGCAATCGGTGACGGAGTGACCCAGATTTACGGAACTAATAATGCGAAAGTTACCAGAGCCTTTACCTTACAATGCGTCCGGGAAATGATACCGTTGCACACAGCCATACACCAACAACAGGATAGACGTAGCTTGAAAATCATTAAAAATTACTGGAGAAATTGCGGAGAAAAATAATAGAAGAGGAAAAAAAAAAACGCAAACAGCCTTAATGTACCGCTGCGTTATTAAGGAATAAAAACTTCAGTATACAAGAACTAATAAGAACCGGATCGGAAATTAAACAGAAAGATCAGACGATTGGAGTAGGCATACTCAGACCTGAACCAGGGAACCAAACATGTTTGATGATAAAATTCATAACAGAAAATGCAACAGAGAGACAATAGAGCTATGTGCAGACACCGACAAGCTATCATGGAGAACAATCTATCGAAACTAAGAAGAAGCGATAAAATCATATTAACTGGAAATAATACCGAAAACCGAGGGTATGCAATAGAATAACGAAAGATTATGAAAGAAGGAGAAAATGTCATTACTCAAGAAACTAATATAGAAGGAAACCCGAAAAATAATTATGATTGCTTGGAACGACAAGAAATTAGATTCACCGACAACTTCAAAGATCAAAAAGAATTGGAACGGAAAAACAGAGCTAATTGACTCTAAAATTGGCAAGCCGCTAAAACAATGGTTTACAAGAAGAAAGAAAATCTCTGGATGAATTAACAAAGCAAAGATAAAGCAATAACGGCATACAAAGCAACGATAACGAGATCAATGTCGAGGACGACATTTTGTGATGAACACGGGCGGAGACAGAAGATAAAGATGACGAAGACAAGGATCAAAAGACCTAAACAGAAAAAAGAATCAAGAAACGGAAAAGAGAAAAACGAGGAACGAACAACAACAGGGTTTACAACAACAAAAAACAACAAAAATAATAAAAACGAAACAAAAACCTTCGGAATTATGGAAAACGAACCGTATGGCCTACCAGAACAGAATTAAATTGGAAAAATAATTATCCTAGCAATATCTATCGTTCTAACAACGTGGAAATTAAACAGTAGCCCGTAACCGACTAAGCGATAACCGAGAGATAGAGAGGAATAATAATGAAACATCAACTATCTAAAGGTTACAAACATCAGCGGGCAAGCAATAAACCAAGTATGCATAACAGAATCGAACGTAACTGGAAGGAATAAAATATGCGAAAAGGATAACAAATCTAGGGAGATTCCTATATATATAAAGGAATAAAAGCCCTAGAAGATATCCGAAATGCATCTACAGAGACAGAACGACAAGAATGCGTATGAAGAAAATCACTAGGGGAATTCAAACGAGGCAAAAAGTACGCAGCCAACGACAAAAATAATAATGAGCATAACAAATGGAAACAGTTATAAAACAAGAACGATGGTAACCGATTTACAACAAAGCAAATTGGAAACCTTCGGAATGCGAAACAAATTAAAATCAAGAACCACAAAGGACAACATCGAATTGCTAAAATATATACCCAATCAAGTGAACAAAATATGTATAGCAGAAATCGGTGAGGATGCAAAAGGAACAGGACAATGTTCAGGAATTCGCAATTAATCCAGGGATCAACTTTATTACGAGATTTGACCGCAACTAACTACAGAATCTGCATATTCAGACAAGAATAAAACACCCAAAATGTACGACGGAAAAGAATAGAACCATATAAGGAAGACCACAAACAAATGGGCAGTCCGGA
>CM039679.1:201926656-202029578 GCA_022537955.1 Schmidtea mediterranea | reverse complement strand
GAAGAGAAGATCGTTGCACACAGCCAATACCCCACAACAGGATAGACGTAGCTTGAAAATCATAATTACTGGAGAAATGCGGAGAAAAATCAAATAGAAGAGGAACAAAAACGGCAAAACAGCCTTTAATGTACGCTGCGGTTATCAGGAATAAAAACTTCAGTAATACAAGAACATAATAGAACCGGATCGGAATTTAACAGAAAGATCAGACCCGATTGGAGTAGCATACCTTCCCGGGACCTAGCAACAGGGGACACAAACATGTTGAAATGAAAAATTCATAAGAAATGCAACCAAGAAAGAGAACATAGAGGAGCTATGTGCAGACACCCGACAGCTATACATGGAGAACAATCTATCCGAAATAAACGAAGCGATAAAAATCCTATTAACTGAAAATACCGAAAACCGAGGAGTATGCAATAGACATAAACGAAAGATAAGAAGAGGAGAAAATGCATTATCAAGAAACTAATAATAAAGGAAGGAAACCGAAAATAATTATGATGGTGGCTGGAACGACCAAGAAATTAGATTCACCCGACAACTTCAAAAAGAATCAAAAAGAATTGGAAACAGGAAAAACAGAGCTAATTGACTTCGTAAAAAATGTGGCAAGCCGCTAAAACAATGGTACAGAAGAAAGAAAATCTCCATGGATGAATTTAATCAAAGCAAGAGTAAAGCAATAACGGCATACAAAGCACTGATAAGGAAGATCAATGTCGAAGGACCGACATTTGTGTGACACCGGGGGAAGACAAGACAGATAAAGATGACGAAGACAACGGATCAAAATGACCCAAACAAGAAAAAGATCAAGAAACGAAAAGAGAAAACGAGGAACGAAACAACAAAGGGTTACACAACCAAAAACAAAAAATAATAAAACGAAAACCAAAACTCGAATTATGGAAAACGAACCCGTAATGCCTACCAGAAACAGAATTTAAATTGGAAAATAATATCCCTAGCAAAATATCTATCGTTCTAACAACTGTGGAAATTCAACAGTAGCCAGACCGACTAAGCGATAACCGAAGAGATAAGAGAGGATATTAATAATGAACATCACTATCTAAAGGTTACAAACATCAGCGGCAAGCAATAAACCCAAGTATGCATACAAGAATCGAACGTAACTGAATAGGAAATAATATGCGAAAAAGGAAAATAACAAATCTAGGAGATCCTATATATTAAAAGGAATAAAAGCCCTACGAAGATACTCGAATATGCTACTCTATCAGAGACAAGCAAACGCAAAGATGCGTAATGAGAAAATCGCTAGGGGAATCCAACGAGCAAGAAGTACGCAGCCAACGACAAAATAAATAATGAGCATAACAAAGGAAACAGTTATAAACAAGAAACGATGGTAACCGATTACAACAAAAAGCAAATGAAACCGTTTTCGGAATGGAAACAAATAAATCAGCCCAACCACCAAGGACAACATCGAATTGCTAAAAATATATACCCATCAAGTGAACAAAATATGTATAGCAGAAAATGGTGAGGAATGGGCAAAGAGAACAGGGACAATGGTCAAGGAATCCGCAATTAATCCAGGAGATCAACTATTATTACGAGGATTGAAACCGCAAACTAACTAACAGAATCTGCATATTCAGACCAAGAATAAAACACCCAAAATGTACGACGGAAAAAGATAGAACAATAATAAGGAAGACCCACAAACAATGGGCAGTCGGACATGTAAAACAGTAATTGACTTTGACCAACAAAAGGAATCATCACCGGAGGAAGAAAATTGATAGTCACAAAAAATTTGCAGGTACTACTGAAAACGACTAATGCCTGAAAGAAATGACAAGCGAGAAAAACGAGATGTTACAATATCAATCCACGAACTTAAAGTAGACCATCGAAAAGGAGACCAAATCACTTAACTGGCAAAAACAAGATATTCAATATGCGTTATGGAGAAAAACTAAACGTACCAAAGTGCCCTCAACATACAATCAAAAAATAAAACACATGGAACTACCACCGAATGACGTATCAAAAAAAGAGGAAAAGACACCCAAACAGAGAAAACGAAACCAAAGACAAAGAAGAAGAAAGATACATCTCAGAGGAGCCAGATGGAAAAAGATACTAGAAGGTGATAAAGAAAAACCAAAAGTCAAAAAAGGCAGCAACAAAGAATCGAAAAGACAACGACAAACGACACGGAAAGGAACAAAGAAACCTACCATACCTTATACAACCATTTGGATCATGAGTGGAGTGATAAGTGCAGCCGCATAGTTTGTAGCATTATGATACTCCAAAACCATCGGAAAAACAAAAACAACCAAGGCAAATAAACCAGCCAAGATTAGAGCGATGTAACATGAATTACAATTACAAGAACGAACGTGGATAACAAAATAGAAACCAACAAACAAGGAAACGGCTTGAGAAAACAAAGCGGTGGGAGGAGGTGTTCCAACAGGTGGGAAACTCCTCATAAACTTCAAACGTGTATAGATAACGGGCATATGAGTTGTATATAAACTGTATAAAATATATGTATATTAGTATGTTTTACATACTGCGCTATGTATAATATATAACCCTATATTTTTTTTTAAACAATTTAAAATTAGATGAGGAAAAGAAATGACAAGTGTAACCATTAAGGAAATGAAATCAACACTAAACGAGAATAACGAATGAAGGACGATAACGGAGATGTGGAAACAACCAATGTAACACGTTGACAAACATAGTAATAACGTTAACAAGAGCAGTGGCGAAAGCCAAGTAGCCTTAAGAGAAGCTCCTAAATGCAAAATTTCTATCACCTTACGAACGTGGAAGAACAAAGAGGAAAATCAACAGTATGGAGAGAGAAATGGAAATACTAAAAACACAGAATCAGTGCAAAGAAATGAATTGAACGATTAACTCAAATAACAGAAGACCGGCACCGAAGAATGGACGCGAATGGTTACCTAAAATCACGAAAGGGAAAGACCGGAACCAGACTCATCTAGTAGTGTAGAATAAAAAAGAAGACGAAAGAGTGGTAGATACGTGAAAAGTATAATGTATCAAGTAGAAAAGAAAACACCAACAAAATAAAAATCATGTATAAAGAGTATAGAAATACAAAAAAACAAAATACGCTAAAAATCTAATGTATATCACAGTAAGAAGAAAACCCAAAACCTAAATGTATCACTAATTGTAGAAAAATGATCAGAGAATCGAATACAACAGAACATAAACGAGGTTATCGAAATCACCCGAAAACAACCACAGATAAAACTAAAGGCCACGACTCTCGATGTGGTTTTGTGCACAGAGTTAACTTAAGAGAACCACGACAGACAGGAATGTGGATGTAGATTTATCGTACAGAATGTATCAATGGTCCTAAACATTAAACGGACCAACAAAAACCATCGCCCAGATTGCGGAGAAATAGAGATACGAATCCTGAAAAGAAAACACGCGACCAGATAGCAACCCACCAAAAGAAGATACTCACAGCCAATGAATAATAACTGTCCAAATCCACCCCTGTGAGTGGAAAGGGAAAATCAAGGAACGCCAAACGATCAAATTAAACGAATGTGAGTATACAAAGGGAGCCATGCAAAACAATGCAAAACAACTAATGAACAAAGGCGAAGAAAGACACCACGACGAAACATGCGAAGAAAAAGAATAAAATGCGAATACTGCAACAGGACGAAACGCGGATAAAAATACAAACTGAACATACGAACGTAAAAGAATGAAAAAGTGTGCAAATATTTCAGAGGAATATGTCCAAACCAATGCGGAGTAGAAAAAGAAGTAGAACTCAAAGAACATTGGAAAAAATGCAGCAAAAGAAAAATAGAATGTCCTTTAAAGAAATGGGGGGTGCGAGGAAAAACCCTGAACGGAGAGATGTCCCAACATCTACAAATAAAAGTGAAGAACACACAAAAATCTGGATGACAGCTATAAGCGATAACAAAGCAGAAAATCGACGAGATAGAAATCGAAGTGAAGTCCCCAACAAAATCTTAATGAATGAAATCTTCGACACCAGAGAAGAGTTCGAACTGGCAAGGCAAAAAACGACAGAGACCATACAAGTTATGGAGAAAATGATGAAGGAAATGAAGGAACAGTACGAAAAAATGATGAAATTGATTCCTACCGCGGGAGAATTGCCGGTAACACCATACATATGGAAAATTACGGACTTCACCGAAAAATGGCATAAAGCAAGAAACGGAACGCAGGTATCAATAACGAGCCCACCGTTCTATTCATGGAAAAATGGATACAAAATGAAATTGAGAGTATATCTAGATGGAGACGGTTTGGGAAAGGGTACACACATATCCGTATTTTTTGCAATAGCTAAAGGAGAATTTGATGAGCTACTACTATGGTCATTTAGCAACAAAACGACGCTAGCAATACTATGTGCAAACGATATATTAGCAGAAACCTACAAGCCTGCAGGAGGGTCATGCCATAATAGACCAACGACAAATGAAGGAACCGCTACCGGAGCACCAAGAATGGCCACACAAGAAGTTATGTGGAGCCACGTAAAGGAAGATACGTTATTTGTAAAAATATCAGTAGAACGAACGGGGGTATGGAAAACGGATTGAGTGTGTTGATCAGTGTAAAGTGTAAATAAGTATAAATATCCATATATGTATATAATGTAAAAGTAGAACCCATAAAACAGTAAAATAACTTTGCGTAAAATTAAAAAAGACAATAACCACCGCGAACTACAGAAGTTAATTGTAATTTGTAATTATAGAAAAAAAATGAATATCAAAGAAATGAACATTGAAGTGAGAACCGACCTTCCAGTCATGATGATGATGCAAATAATGAACGACAAGACGGGTAAAGCGATACTAATAAAGAACGAGGAGATGGAAGCAATAAATAGAATTAAAGTCGAAACAAGGAAATGCGAAATGATGTGGCAGCAAATATATGATAAACAAGAAAACCAAGAAGACATGAACGCGAAGCAAAGTAACAACGTAATGTGCCGTATAAAAGAAATATACGAGGAAGGAATAGAGCAATTTGAAAAACTGGCGAATAAAAAAGTAGAGCAAAGTATCCAAGAAGAAAAGCGAAGCTACGTACTACAACAAACAGCAACAATCCAAAAAGCCGAAACCGAGAAATTACGAGAAAAGGTAGAATGGTGGGAAAAGAAAACCCACGAAAAGGAAGAGCAATTAATCCAACTAAAAGAAGTACGCAAAAGTAGCCAGGAACAAAATTGGAAGACGAGCTATGCGAAAGTAATGTTAGAATTGGTGAACAAAAACAATAACCAATTGGAAAATGAAGTCCAAATGTTGAGTAACAGAGTAGCAAAAGAAGCATGGGAAGGTGCAAAAAGACAAACCGCATACCATAGCGAAGTCATAGATGCCGCATATGCGAGATGCCTAACGGAAAGAGAAAGACAAAAAGTACGAAAACTCCAAACCCAAGTGGAGGAACAAGAGGCAGAGATAACTCACGAAAAAATGATGGTGGAGTTACTAAACAAAAAGGTGGAAGAACTACAAGACAAGTTGGAAGAGGCAAAGATAGATTACTTTGGAGAGGTGATAGACGCGGCCTACCAACGAAGTCTAACAGACCAAGCCATCCGAAAAAAGAAAGAATTCCACGTCAGATGTGAGGAACAAAAGATAAAATCGACCTTCGGAAGAGTCATGTTGGAACTAAACAGCCAAAAGAATAGTCGACTAGAGGAGGAAGTAGAGGAATTGAGCCAAAGACTGCTGAGAAAGATGGATGAGTTGGAAAGAATGCGCGCAAAATACCTCAGCCAAGTGGCAAGATCCGCGTACTACCAATGCCGAGTCGAGAGTGCTGGAAAACGAAACGAGGAACTCCAAGCTCAAATCGAACAAGTAGGGAGCGTGCAAATAAGAGTTCGAGAAGAACTAGAACGCACTAAGAAAGAACAAGTTCTACAAATAACCGAATGGTCAAATGCGATGGACAGAGACGAGAAAATGATAAAGGGACTAAAGAAACAGGCGAAAACCTGGAAACAAAAATATCAAGTAGTGACACAAGAATTAAAGGAGCTACCACAGAAATGGACACCTCTCGACGATTGGAAAATGTGGGAACAGATAGAGGAGCAAAGAAGGGAAATACGAGATCTGCAAGCAAAATTAAACCTACAAGAAAGGAGGGAGGAGAACCTCAGAAAATTCACCACCGTCAAAGTTAATCAACTAACAAAAACACAAAATATGGTGAGGAAGATAACCGAAGACAAAGAGCAAAGCGACTTACAAGTCGAAATAGAGAGACAGAGATTAAGTTGCGCTGAACGAGATGTAAATGGGTATAAAGTCATGTGCGAACAAAGGGATCTCGCACTACATCGCCAAAACGCATTACGCAATAACGAAAAGGAAGCCTTTGAAGGAAAAGTAAAAGAGATGGAAACGGAAATTGAGAGATTAAAAATCCGAGAGAATACGACAATGCTGGAAGCAGAGGTGGAAGACCTAATGGATGAGATCAACCAATTGTCATATTTATTGGATGAGGAACTGTGTACCTCAAGAACGTTACAAGCGAGAATCAACGAGTTTATGAATACACCTCAAATGGTATGGTTACCATTAATCCCTATGCCACAACCTCAGATCACACCAAGTAATGAAGGGTGTGGAGGAATTCAAGAAACGTATGTATAAAGAGGGAGCGGGTATAGCATGTAAATAAAAATTGTGAATAAAAAGTGTAGATAAAAAACTAGTACTATATAAACAGAAAATTTAGAAAACCAAAAAACCCATAAAAAGATAAAACAAACAAAAACCCATAAAAAATCAAAAATAACAAAAAAAAAATGATGTATATAAAATTGTAGAAAATGAGCGAACAAATGAACGAAACAACGATGGAGGTAGATACCAGCGAGACCACCAATAAGAAAGATGTATATAAACCAATAAAAATTGAGGTGGGAAACGAGGACCAAATACCAAGAGAATGTAAAATCGAAGAGTCGACAGAAAATGAAAATAAAGAGCAAGAGGAGATGATAGAAAATATGAGAATAGCAATAGAGCAACAACGTCAGGAGATAGACCGTATCACAAACCAATGGTTTCAATCGAGAAACCTGATAAAGACACTAAAAAGGGAATTTCAAGTATCAAATATAAAACGACGGGAATTAAAGGAGGAAAATAGATCCTTAAACCAAAAACTAAAACTGAATCGGGAATGGGAACAAAAAGTAGAGGAACTGAAAAGCGAACTATCAAATAAATGGGCAAACCATGTACTGGAGGATTATTGGAAAAAAGAAGCCCAAAGAATCAAAAAGAAATACTATAAAATGAAAAGGCTAAACCGAGCATATAAGAAACTCGAAACGTACGCAGAAAAACAATATCAGAAATTACAATATCACGAACAGCAGATACAAGCGTTGGGAGACATTAACGAGAAACAGAAAGATGTAATCGAAAGTAAAGATAAAATTATTGCGATAATTCCCGAAATAAGAAGTCGTCTCCTGAGAGCCGAAACATTGTTAATAAGCATGCCTGAAATCGACGATAAAAACTAAAGCGAAAACTCCTCTTGTAAATAAAAACTATAGAAAGACATTAATCAAATGAATAAATGTATAGAAAGATGATGCAATGGCTCAGAATCATATCCCTAATAACCATTCCCCTTGTCATCAATTCAATCTTACACCCAAAGATAACCTCATTGAGAGACAATCGAAGACAAATGCGTGACCAAACAGAAGCCCTCAGAAGAATAAAAATAATGAAGATTGAACTCAGGTTAACCCGAAATCAAAACCTCATGAAACCCTCTTGCAAAGATATCAATACCCAACTGCTACAACAAATAATCCAATTGAGTCATCTCGAAGAACTCTTATCAATAACGACTTCTCCTCCACCCCACCGAACTTCAGAGAACCCAAAACCAAACAACTTCGAAATATCCCTAATAAGCCTGGCAGTCGTCGAGACCAGTGCAATCCTAATAATCTTATTCATCATCCTAATCATAAAAATTTATCGAAAATCAAAAAGACGAAGAAAACACCAAGCAAGACAAAACCCAAACCAAACCATCAAGTTTACGACAACTCAAACAAAGAATCTTCATTACCTCAACCTCCCAGAGATCAACCCCCTCAATCAAAAGGAAACAATCAGAAATCTACCAATACAAGCAAATCAAGATGACATTCGTGATCCGAGCCAGTAACAGTGAATATAGACCTGTATATATATATATATATATATATATATATATATATGTATGTGGATAACTATTAATAACGATATTTTGAAAACAATTATTCGAGAAACTGCATGATGTAAATAAAACCAATCACCTTACGTGATTTCTTTCCTTAACTTGTAAATTGACCTTACTCTGTCATATTAATGTATAAAAGAAATATTTTTTTTGTGTGTTATAAGTATATGAATGTGTCGGCCAAATAGATAATAATTTGGACCGAGAAATTGCGGGGCGCAATTTAAACGGCCCCGGGAGTGGTTTGTTGGGCTATAAGCCATCACTAAAACAAAACAACCATGAAAAAGTCATGTCGAAAAATTATGAAAATGGCTATTGGTAACACAAGCACGCACCGCAAACAGAAATTAAAAATATAATAAAAACATTAATTAAAACAAAATAAAAAATAACATAATTAATTAAAACAAATAATTAATAAATTTTGCACGAAAAATACATAGAAAAATAAAGTAAAATTATAAAACCGCCAAAACCTTGCAAAATAAGGTTTAGAAAATACACAGGCGGAAGAGGCGACCAGAATAAGAATCAGCAAAAAATAAAAATACAAATTTAATAAAATTAATATTAAAAAAATTAAGAAAAATAAATAATAAAAGAGAAAAATATAAAATTAAATAAAAGCCATCAAAAAACCCGAAAAAATGGCCAAAAAAGATTCGAAATTAGCTGATTGGTCGCACACACGCACGAAAACAGTATAAATACAATAGCCATTGTCATAATATTTAACCTTAAAAACCTTAAAATTATTTTTGAAAAACTTAAAATTTTGAATTCGAACTTTGGTAAGCTTGTATTTCATTTAATAAATTTTTGAAATGTTTATAGTTTTAAGTTTTTAAATTTTAATCATGGATGGTCGAGGTACTTTTAGTATCGATGACAGGTCCCCCTAAATTAATATTATTTCATACATGCTGTAATTTGTGGAAGATGGCTCGGCAGGATTCAATTCCCTCAGTTAAATTTGAGGGATGTTGATGTGCTGCCTTGTCGTCAACCACCCTTCGGTGTCTGCCGGTATGGTCAGGTCTAGTCACACTGATCGCGGAGTAGGACGCCGTCGTACTTCACCGTGGCGGCCATTGCAATGTTGGTCGGAGCGGTAGGGATTAAAATGCGGGAATATCGACATAGCTAGGGGGAAAACATTCAAATGAATGTTTAGGTAGGGATGCAATTTTTGTTTAAAACCTGTCGAATTTTTATGTGAAAAGGGACGACTAGGGTTAAGTCGGTAGAAACAAATGAACGGATTAGAAAAATTGAATGTTTCTCTTTATTTTTGCCTTTTGAAAGGAATGGTTTTATAGAACATCGTTAAATAGAAATTAAATTTTCATAAACTCAGTAAATGACTGGAGCATCAGAATTTTTCTTCTCGGCATCGAAGGTTTTGTTTTACTAGTTCTAATTCCAAATAGGACATTTTCACAATTAATATCAAACTATGAAACGTATGTAATAGGGAATGTTTGAAGAATGTTCGGATTAATTAATTTAAAATTTTATAATTATTATATTTAATTTATTTGTAAATATAACCCATTAATGGAATGAAACTCTCCCTCGTTTAGTCAGGAAAATCTCAAGAAAATCCTTCTGAAAATTCTCATCAAACGTTTCAATAATCAAAATTTCTTTTCTAAAAATGCATCCAGGATACAAAATCCCCAAATCATCGCGAAAATCCGATACCACGGCATTACAATTGAATCACGATGCATGCCAACAAAGATATAACAAGCTGTTCGCGGAGCACGAACGCACGCTCGGCACGTGGTTCGCTCCCGAAGCGGTCAAAATCCTCCAGGATAAAATCCACCGGCTGTCTAGATGCCGAGAGGATTTAATTGCAGAGAACCGGGCTCAACGAATTATAATCAATGACCAAAGCGCGTCTTGGTAGCATCCTTTACGGAACCCGAACTGGTAAAACGCCTAGCGGGTCGCGATCTGGCGGTAAAGTTGAATTTGATCCCCGCGAACCATCTTCCGGAAACGACTCTAGCTGGTCCAGCTCAGACACCCAGGACCAGCAAGAAGCACCATCCCAGCAAAAATCGTCGTCGCCGTGAACGACGCCGAGCTGAAGGCCTCACAATCTTAAATAATGCTGCGCAAGTGCTCGAAGAAGCCGCCGCACTCGTCGCGGAGCAGCACCCGGAATTTGTGAAAAGAGGTGACACCGTCCAACCCGAAAAGATCAGCAGAACTGGTGCTACCAACTCATGGGAAGGAAACTGATGAGATACCAATATGTCTAGACATTTCACCGTCGAAAATTCCATAACGACAATGAAAGAGAGATCGCCGACTCTCGCGAGCTGCTGGATGGACGAATTCGGAGAAGAATTATGCCATACCGTTCCTCAGGTCGGAACTACACCATTTCAATCCCTCCGGAACAAACGAAAGTTCCCCGTCGATATCGACGAATAACCACCAAATGGAAAGAAGGATGGATTCCACTCTCCTGATATTATTTATATATTTACGTACTAATTATAGTTTTTGTGATTTCTTTTGTTAAATTTTGTACAGATCTAATAAAAGTATACTTTTGTAATTTTATTCTCTTAATAATTTCTGATTTCGCTAATTAATCGAATTATGAATGGATGTATAAAGTTTGGTTGGATTGTATTAAGATGTTGATGGAACCTTATGTATGCATGAAGTGGATTGAGGAAGTTCTTATTTCACTCGTAAAGTCGGAATTAAGAGATCTCAATTAACGAAAAATTAAAATTTCAGTTTTTACTATAGAGATACTAATGATTAAAAAGTAATTTTGGGAAAAAGGTGAAATAAGCATTCTCGGAGGAGTTTATTTTTCTTAAATTATTAATGAGGTTGTGTTAAATCAAAAATTTCGGTTGATAAAATAGAAATTTCGATAATTTGCATAATAATTTAAATTTCCACCGGTTATTTAAATAAAATACCTTATGATTTAAAACAAATTCTAGGTTAGAAAATTTAACCTATTTTCAGGAGTTTAGGCAGTTAAAGCCGAAAAATTTAACAAATTATTGAAGCTGAATTTTTAAGGTTTATTAATAAATATTTTTTTTTGTAAAGTTTCTAAATTAGCATAGTTAAATTTCGTTAATTAAATACCTAAAATTAGTTTTGCTAAATTAAATTAATAACGAATAGATAAGTGGCAAAAACCTAGTAAGGGTACGGTTCACTACAATCGGTACAAAAATTTTGCTATGTATTAAGGCGACTAGGGGAAAACAATATGCAGGACGTATGCATGGGTTCGTCATAGAATGATGGGAGAGGTGTGCACAGATATCGAAAAGGTTAAAGGAGTTAGGCAGACGTAAGTCCTTCTATCGGCCGTCAGGAACCCGAAGGCGAGATTATCACAAGGAGTAGTCTTGGAAACGGGGCTCACCTGCTTGTGGACTCTCGGCCGCTGTATACAGTACCAACATGGGCTTGCCTATGGGTATACAGTGGTTAGATCTAAATTGTGGGGCGTCGGGGTGAGAAAGGAAATACCCTAGGGAATGCAGGAGTGGTCGAGGAAGTAGTCTGGATGAATGAGCTTAGATTAAAACAAAATTAATTCTACCCTGCGCGCCAACAAATCTAAAATTTTTTGCATAAATGTATAAATTAATAATATGAGTTCTAAATGAATAAGATTTAATAAATAACAAACATAATTCCAATACAGGGATACAAGATTTAATACCTTAAAATTGGGCCTAAATCACTTGTATGTAGAGTATTAGGAAAAATTATGATATTAATAAAAAAAAATAATGGAGATTGTGGATGGGATAAAAATAATTTTTTTCTTAATTCGAGGGGAGTATAATTCAGGGCAACAATAAATGGATCTCATAATAAATCTCATCGATGAGTTCATCGTTATCTTTGAAGTGATTGAAATTATCCTGAGATAATTTAGAATTGGATGTGTTATTCTGGGAAAATAAAGGTACGGGATTTGTTGGAAATGTCAAGTCTTGGAAAAAATTGGCGACGACCTTTTGTTTCCCGGAAAAGTGTTCTAAGCTGAAAGAGAATTTATGAAAATAATTTATTTTATAGTGTTGTCCTGGAGAATGTTTTTTAAGAAATAGTTCATGGATCAAAAGATTTGCGATATATAAGAATCCTGTATTCTAATCCTTGGAGATAGGCTTAAAAAGCTTTAGTGACACATGAATGGCTTCTAATTCTCTGTCAAAAATAGTATATCTATTTTGTGTGCTGTATAATTTTTTTGAAAATAATTCAAGATTTTCTAATTTATTTTCGTTTACTTGATGTAGTAGTGCTGTCGGAAGCATCAAGGGTGAGTTGAAAGTTAAAATGTGGGTTTGGAAAGCTAAGTGTAACTTTTTCAGAGAGTATAAACTTTGCTTTTTCATAGGTTTGTAATTTATCACTTGACCACTTAAATACAGATGTTTTAGGAACTGAAAATTTAGAATCCAAAGGTGAGAGTAATAACGAAGTGTCATTTATGAATAGGTGATAAAAATTGACCGCTCCAAAGAAACTTCGCAGATTTGTGACGGTTTCTAGCAGAGTTATTTATTTGATGGCGTCTATGAGCTGGTTTGTTATAAGATCCAATACATTAAAATATAAATACTTAATTTTATCTTCATTTGTAATATAATGAGATTCATCATCACCCTTTCGCCAGGTTGTTTTTTATTATTTTCTTTATCTTATTTGTAAGGAGATTAACATATTCCGATTTCATACAAATTTTTATAGCTTCATCTCTGATTTTGTTGAAACCATAATCTACGACACATCTCATGCTTAACAACATTTAAAAGACATGCTAACATTTTTGATGATCCTATTATCTTATTATTGATCCATTATCATAACCTCGTCCCTTAATATTATTTTTATTTAACCCGTCAAGAGCTAATTTGTTCAATATTTATTGCAATTCTTTCTCCATTATTATTATTTGAATAAATAAAATCAATAAATCTCTTTTCAACAATTACATTATCACTAGAAATTTTAACATATCTCATAATTTGACAGAACTGTTTGTTGTGTGATAAATCAGGAGTTGCATTTATAATTATGGTATACTATTTTGTCTCTTTAAATTCTTTTAATATTTTACTTCTGACTTTTGAGGACAAAATTTGAATAATTTTTTTTAAACTACTTTCCAATTAATAGATAAAATAAATTCAGAAAAATGCCTCATTTTAAACTTCCGTCTACATTGTTTTTATTTAACGTCAAATTGTTTTTAGCACAAAAAAGAATACATCTCAAGATTATTTTTAAGATATGACGAGATTTTTTAATTTGCTTTTTTATTTGTAACTGAAAGTTGTTGTCAATAGTATTATTAGCTCTTTAGTTTCTTTCCAAAATTTTCCATGAAGTGTAACTGTTTATATTATCAAATGAAGATTCATAGTTAGGTATTCTCAGATTTATGTATTTTCATTTTGCAAATCCGTTCTTTTGTTGGCTAAAAAGTGAACAATGGGTTTTTGAGAAAAGCAAGGGAGGAAAGTAATATAATTCATTCATTTTCTCTGAATAAAATAGCCATTTTCTGATGTTCTTTTCATTATTATTTAGTTTTTGTACATTCAAGTCTTATTAAAACTGCAGTCACTGCCATTAGCATCACCATGTTGAGTTCGTTAGTGGGTTTAACGATCAACACAAATCGTAACTTGACTCCAAAAGCTTTTACTTATAAATAGATTAAAATGATTAATAAAACTCGAACTATTTTCACAACGTCTATTTATAAGTATAAATATACATATATCTTTTAACTGAGTTACAAGAGCTTACAAAAATATAAAACTATAAAAATGCCCAAAAATGCAGCAAGATTCTAAAATAAAGATTATCGGTTATGTTCGACCGTCCTCATAGAAATATAAGTAGCATGAGCTGGATTCTATTTGGTTATCAACAGCTTAGCTCAAAAGTGAAAGGCAACAGAGGAGGGATACCAGAATTTTGCGCTATAGATTGTTACCAAGACTCGGCAACAACTTTTCTTAATATCTACCTTCTCAAATTTTAATAAAATTACGGCATTGCAGTTTCCTTAGAGAACTCGGACAAAATGATACTACTCAAATTAAACTTTCTGTTAGCTGTGTTGGGCCAGAACGTAAACGGCCTCGAAAAATGTTTAAATGGATCAGAAACACACACGCAAAAAATAACACGCAATTTAAATAAACCCACTAAAACATCAATTAAACCATATAAAATCTGAGAAATAAAAAGAATTAAATATAAAATAATAAACATAAAAATAAAATATTAACAGAATGCACCAAGATCCGCACGATACCTACACAAATACAACAAGAAAACACAACAAATTCGACGAAATTGAAAAAATCAATTAAAGTTCATTAAAGTGAAATTTAAATCGAAAAATTTGAATTAGCAATAATTCAATAAAAATTCTAAATAAAAAATTATAAAAATAAATCGAAAAATAATAAAAATAAATAATAGAATTTGCTAGAAAATAACAAGGTCGAATTTTGTTTTACTGCATCAAATTTCACACACCATAAAATTAGGTATATATACTGATCCATTTTCACATTGAAGTAAACCATTTTGAAAACATTGTTGAAATCATTTTGATTTAGAATTCTGTTTAAAAATTTACCTTCAGAACCTCATTTTTAGGTGAGGATTATTTATGGTGGAACCCTCTTTCCACGTCACGTTCCTGCATCTCAAATGGAGCTCTGCTCGGCGTCGGCGTGGGGGGAGTGGTATTTATGTTATTTTATGATTATTTTTATGAATTATGGAATGGTTAAAAATGGGTAACTATGTTGTTTTATTATTAATAAATATTACTAATATATATAACTTATTTTATATGCTTTTATAAATTAAAATGTCGAAATTTTTCCGGCCCACAGCCGACACACAACGCAACTAAATAAAATCTATACAGTGCAGATGCATGTAAGTGCGTGGAAAATCGCCAATGATATGTACCCGTGAAGACTCAGCGTGCGCAACGCAGCGGTCGTAACGTCAATATTCATCCCTATAGCTGAATCGAGGAATAAGGAAGAAGTCTCTGGCTACTTCCTCGTTTCTCAGTTCTGTAAAATCGACCTAAAATCATATCACATACGGCTTAAAATCACCACACCGAGTAGTCCAGTGGGCACTCAATAAATATAATATGAACATACTATGCCCTTAAGGTCTATTAAAGGAAAAGGGTACGGGGATAAAGTAAATTGAAATCGCTGATATAACCACTTTCGTGTTATTACTGTAAGGTAAATCAGATAAAGTTTGAAAAGTAAAACCATGTTCAAATAAATTCGATAAAGTGTATGATTAACAATAGAATAAAACCCTGTTTTTAAATAAATTCGATAAAGTTTATGATTAACAATAAAATAAAACCCTGTTTTTAAATAAATTCGATAAAATAAAACCCTGTTTTTAAGTAAATTCGATAAAGTTTATGATTAACCATAAAATAAAACCCTGTTTTAAATAGATTCGCTAAAGTTTATGATTAATAATAAAATAAAACCCTATTTTAAATAGATTCGACAAGGTCTATGATTAACAATAAATTAAAACTATGTTGTAAATAAATTAGATAAAGTTTATGATTACCAATAAATTAGAATTATGTTTTAAATAACTTAGATGAAGTTTATGATGACCAATAAATTAAAACCACGTTGTAATAAATTAGACAAAGATTTTTCGATTTAACGTAAATCAAATGAATAAAGTTGGTTAAACTTGGGTTTGAACTAAATTAAGCACTAAAATCATGTTTTAACTGAGATTCAATAAAACCGATTGCTAACATTAAATCAACAAGACGTTAATTCAAGAACTATAATAACAAGGGATGATAAGTGATGAACAAATAAAGAGTTTCGTGACTAAAAGGTTAAAATAGTTATTGGATGAGGGTAAATCGCGATCTAAGTGATCGTATTAGGATAATGATAATAGTTTCCTTAATTAAATTATCATACTGCGTTTCGATAAGGTTAAATAATCTTCCAACAAGAGAGGTACCGCGTTAACCAAAACCGATTATTTCATCGAATGAGACGAAATAGATGTGATGGATTCAATTTGACAATGACCTCTATATCGACAACCTAATAAAAACTTTAAATCAGATAAAAGCCCAAGATTAATTAAATGTAGCATGAACAGTAGACCAAACCGCTATAAAATTGAAGCAATTAGTATAATAATCGAAAAATCCATTTTTTACATTATGAAAAGCCAATTATAAAAACGTTTTATTAACGACAGAACACTGAAAAACTCACCGCCTACATCAAGGTTCGATGATAACCATAGCATAACCATAAATATCCCGACGAAACGATGAGTAAAACCCTCCAGCTGAGGAAGATAATAAATTCCAAATCCATGGGTAGCATAGTATTGCGAAGGAGTCCCCGAACGCTACGGCGAATTACAAATATTTTTCGCATAAGTATACCGATCAGAATATTCAAATGAGTATCGATATTAAAAATTCCGAAACGGTTTTAAATTAACTAAGCCAGACACGTCAATAAAATTAAGTCGACTTAAGTAACATAAACAAAACATGATCTACCACGACGAAATTATCAATTCCAAAGTTGACCAGACTACTGAATATCCGTTCGACCGTCGACATGAAGTGCACAATGATAAACTAAAATCGATTTTTCCATCGTCATGCGTTAGAAGTGATGTAACTCATCAAACTCATCAATTTAAAATACCATTTTACCCGATAAATAAGAACCCCGCATAAATTAAATTGGGTAACTAATTCTCAACAAATTAGCCCTTCATGACTCCCAGAGCCGATAGCGACATCCCCAAACGTCAAGTCAAGTTACCAAGTCATGCTACTTTTGATTGATACCCATTAAAAGTCCCACAATTAAACCGAGTCAAGAAGAACCCTCAATGTTAGCCGACATCACACTTAACCGTAAGCACGCCAAATCTTGGACTCGCATACATAAACGCAGTATAACCGATACAGAGAAATTCCTCCTCATAATATTATTTTTCATGATTTAATTCCCAATTGTTTCAGAACATGTCCCTCAATCAGACAGCCGTACAATCAACTGGGAAAAAACGCTCGAGAGTGATACTACGAGCCGCAGACGCAATAGTCGGGCCCCGGTCACAGTGGCCTTATCCTATCCCTTGGAAAGCACGAGATCCGAGTAGTAACCCGCACGAACCCGAAAGACAACAGTATCCGGCCGCCGAAATATTTTCTAACGCACAGGACCTCCTCACCCAGTGGGAGCGGGTGCAGGAGCGGGTGGATTTGCAGGTAGTCAAGGCAAGGATGTACCTTGCAAATGTGATGGAGGACATCCTTGCCGGGCGAATCGCAGTCGCCTATCCACACCGTCCAGTTCGAGACACCAGGCGCCCATACACGGTAGAAGCCCTCAAGCGAAGCCTAGAGCGGTATGCCCCAGACAACTAAGATAACAGAAACAACATAGTGTAGTAATTGATCAATAATAGTTAGAAATTTGTGTGTTCCCTTTTCTCTCATGTAACTGGAATTAACTCTTGATTTGTTTGATAAAATTAAGATTACTCAACCAGACCAATCATAAATTGAAGTTGCATTAACCCATTTAATTACAGTGATGTCCTCTCTAAGGATCCTACAGACCGAACTAGACCGCGCGAGGCAGACGAATGCAGAGTTACTCAGCCAGGTCCTGCAATTAACCGCGAGGTGCAGCAGGTCAAGGCGACCTGTTTAGACCCTAAACGGACGAAGATACTCTATCAACGACTTACCGCAGCTCAAAAAGGCTGGGCCGAAGAACGCCAGCTCAATCGGAGTCTGCGCACACAAGTCAGGGGTTTAGAGGTTGCCCTAGCAGCCTGTCGGGAAGGGGAAGCGGTAACGTATCCGCTCATCTTCACCCTTTCCCAACTACCGAGTCAACGCGTCGTCGATAGTGCCGCACCAAGCTCAGAGGCGACAGCCATTCAACCGACCATCCGCCGGCCGGGACGCAAGGAACGGGCCCGACGCCGAGCCGCACAAGCGTCAAGTCGATCAACTTAACTTATCATTGATATGCATGTCCTTTGTTCGTTAAATAAATCAGCTCTCATGTATTCAGTCATAGTGGGGTAGACTCGAAATCATCCACACTAATCAGTCTAAATTTAATTCGCATTCCACGCAAAGGACCGAGCAAAGCTGTAACCCACCAGCTGTTACAATTGATTTAATCGATTTTAGGTCGATAATCACTATCTGTCAAGAGAAAGAGCAATTTGTTCTATAATACTATTTAACTATATAAATTGAAATAAGTTCCTTTACTAATTACTTTTTCTGTAAGAGCTTTCGTTTCAGTAATATGATCTGCTTTATTTGCTGGTAATTCTGCTTTTTTTCTAAAATTACTCTAACTATATATATATATATATATATATATATATATATTATATATATATATATATATATATATATATATATATAGTTGGGTTGTTATTATTGAAAATTGGTTCCCCTGACTCCTCGTGTCCTTTTCGAATCAAATGACCAAACCCAACACAGAATAATTTTATTTGCACTTTACTACGGTTACAACTCAATCCGATTTATTTCAATGTTTTGTAATTACAATTTGTGATAAAAATGTAAACAAAATGTCAGAATCATCACAAAATGTGGACTGGTTGAATTGCTCACTATACACTGAGTGAATTGGACTGAGCTATATCTAAAATTGCTACCTATCTGTTTTGATTTGTCGATTTGAACTCATAGCATAACGCTAGAGCGCAAAAATACTCTAGCCGAAATGCTAGTACTTTCGTCTTTCTCGAATCTTGGCACTCTCAACTGCCATTCGTTCCTCGATTATATCGGGTCTATAACTAATAACAAGATTCTTTCTTGTAGTGACTTCTCGATATATAATGGAACAATATATTCCCTCATTCACTTCCATAACAGATCGAATAGGGAAGTTTGAGACCGACATCTCGAACACCGGTTCACCATCGTATTCTTTAACTCAGTGTTTCCATTCGGCTCTTCGTCTCTGCTACCATCAGGGATCTTCTCTGTTAAGGTCGATAGAATCTTTCTTGCACAGTCCTGGCGCAAAACAATCTCCTTCAGTGACTTCCTAGTAGTTTGGTTTATAAATGTTTTAAAAAGAATCAAAGATTCGGGATTAAAGTTGAGCAGAGAAAAATGGCATTTTCTGAATAGAGAAACAAAATCTTTAGGTCATATTATAAATACCTAAGGTATAATAATAGATGATAGTAAAATTGATGCTATTAAACTAGTTAAAATACCAAAGTGCTTAAAAAGACTGAGGAGGTTTTTGGAACTTACATATTATTGTCGAAGATTTATTGAAAATTATACAAAATTTTCAAAGGAGTTAGAAAAATTATGTAGCAGTAATTAAACAAAATTAGTGTGGACAAATGAATATGAAACAACATTTTAAGAAATGAAAGACCAACTAATAAAAGTACCAATATTAGCTTTTCCAGATTTTAAAAAGGAATTTATACTGCATAGAGATGCATGTTTTGACAAAATTTGAGCCGTACTGTCAAAACTAGATTCTAATGGAAATGAGAAAGTAATCGCTTATGGATCACATGCAATGAACGCACATGAGCTAGGATATTGCATCACTAGAAAAGAACTACTTGCAACTTACTATTTGACGTTACATTTTAAACACTGTTTATATGGAAAGCGCTTTTTATCACATTTATACTCAAAACCAATAAGCCAATTACACCACAATTTCAGATGTGGATTAATCACCTTAGTAGTATAGATATGAAATTATTGTACCAAAACGGTGAATTACATGGTAATGCCGATGCTTTATCGCGAAACGAATGTAATACATGAACACAATGTCAGGCGGACATGAAGAACCAAAAAAAGCAGATTAAAGACACGAGTTTTAGATTTAATACTAGGATATGATGGGTCAGTATGGCAAAAAGACTCTTTAGAAAATAATGGCAAAAGAAAAAGATACAAAACGGAGAATAGACTAAGTTTGAAATTTATAATAATGTTATAAAGACAAACTAAAATAAAATATGGATACCTAAGGAAAAGACAAGACAGTTTATAGAGCATACTCATTACACTTTATGCTATGCAGGTGTAAAAAAACATTGAAAATACACACGAAGGAAACCATTGTTAATCATAAAGACTCAAATTTACTTGAGACTGTTTATATAGACTTTTGCGAACCTCTGAAAGCCACAACTCTTGGAAAAGGATATTTATTGGCATTTATGAATCATTTCATTAAATACATATAATTAAGTGTAGTACCAAGGCAAGATGAAAAAAACAACAGCAACAATGTTGATAAATAACAGAGGAAAATCATTTGAAGAAAAATTAATAAAAGATTTAATGAATATTCATCGAAGTAAAATAATGTATTCATGTGCGTATCATCATTCAGGTAATGAAGGATTGAAGACAATTTAGAACAATACGAGATGCCATCCAAATTTTCTTAAAAGATAAAATTAATAAAAACTAGGAAGTGTTACTACCACAAGTGGAATTTATGCTTAATTCAACCATTCAAACTACAATGGATTTAGTTCAGTAGAAGTGTTGGGTTATTATTATTGAAAGTCAGTTCCCTCTGACTCCTCGTGTCCTTTTTCAATCAAATAAGCAAACCCAACACAGAATAATTTTATTTGCACTTTATCACAATGACAGATCAATCCGTTTTATTTCAATGTTTGTAATCACAATTTCACTAATTGATTTGCACCTTTTAACCACTGTATGACTCTGATTATCTTAGGGTAGGTTGTCCAAGGGAGAACCACCCTTTCTGATAGATAACTTTGACTTTTACTTGGATTTGGATTCCTCTGCTAACCTAGTTACTGCTCGTTCACGTCGATTCACTCTAGTTAATAATATCTGCTCTTCGTGTCTGGTTAATAATGTCTGTCTTTCGTATCGGGTTAATAATGACTGTCTTTCGTATCTGGTTAATAATGACTGACTTTCGTATTTTTCCTTCTTTCTTTTATACTCCTGCTCAGACTGTTTTCCGACGATTGTCAACAACGTTTGGTCCATTACCAAATTACTAATTACGAAATAATTACCTCTCCGTAACTCAGTGGCGCCCATTTAATGTTGTTTAGGCTAATTTATCCGTCTATGCGCCGGGTTTTCCTCATCTCTCGGGTTTTCCTCAGCTCTCGGCTTCTCCACATCTCTCGGGTTTCGCATTGCCACGGGCTTCCCATTAGTAATTAATTTTTCTTAATTAATTTCCTTTTTTATCTTATATTACTTTCTAGGGACCCCTCACTAAATTTTTATTATTATTTCTGGACTCGTCTCTCAATTTGGCGTTCAACCATACCAATTTCCGCGGATCAACATTACTTTCGAATTTTTATAAATTTTTTAATTAATACTGCACTTTTATCATTTTTTGTGTTTTATCGATTTTACTGTGCTTTTTCGTGATACCCCAACAGAAGTATTGTATAGAAAACAAATATATAAAAAATGGCAGTCAAACGACAACCAAGATTCAAATACGGAAGAGTATATTGATAAGAAAAATAGAGAAAAAATAATTAAGTTGCAAATAGAAAATGAAAGGAAAATATCCTATAATAATTAATGTAGAACTAATCGTAAATTCGCTGTCAGTGATAAAGAAGATGTAACAACAAAGAATGATAATATATATGATGGTCCTGGAGAAATAATTAAGTTTGATTTCCAATCTTCGGTATTTTCCATGGAATAGATAATTCGAATTTTGTCTACTTCTGAAATTCTATAAAAACATTATTTTTAACAAAATTTACGTTTTCCGTTTCTTTTTCAACTCCACATTTGAAGTTCCTTATTCGGTTGCTAGAGATAAATTACAAATGCTGTAAAAAATTATTTTATTATAAAACTTCAAAATAAATCCTACGTTTTAATTTCTTCATCTCCGCAAATAGCTAAAGTTTCAATGGATATTTTTGAAATATCTGTAAAAATAATAAATTGATTGAAAAATCTTACTAAGTTATTTAACCATTTTCTCGAAAACTCAAAGTTGAGTCAACAGAATTTTCATCAAAAATTTTCCCCGCAATTTTTTAAAAAAATTCCTAATAAATTAAAAATAGGAATATTTAGTTGATATTCATCATTAAATTTCTACAATTTTAAAGTTTGTATGCATTATTTACTATTTATTGTGCTATACCTGTGTTAAAAAGAATTTCTTCAATTTCCTTCCTTTCTATAATATAAGTTGTTATTCATTTGGACAAATGTATATTATGAGTTTTTTGTTTCACCTCTGATTTCTTAGTGACATAACATTTTCTACAAAATTTGACTATGAATCAGATTTATTTAAAGTATTCACGAATTTTCGGCACAGCTTTTTTCAAGTGATTTCCATTGGTAACTTTATTTATAAATTAATTTGTCAATAATTCCAATAAATAATGAGATTTATGCATTTTGTCAAAAGAAACGAATACTAAGCAAATTGAATATTTTTATTATGAAATCGAATCAATATTTAAAGCGCAACAAATTTTCAATGTTTCGTGTCTTGTTTAAGTGAACGACAAAATCTTAGATTTGAATATAATTCAAAAAAGTTGATTTTCATACTTTACAGTAAAGTACTAAATATTTACAAATCTAACTAATTAATCAAATTTTAAGAAACCACAATTTTAAAATAGTTTTGGCAACAAAAAACAAAATTTAGAATATTATTCATGCAAATCAGAGCAATCAATAATACACCGTATAAAAATCGTATTATCTTTCAGATATTTGTTTAGTTTCATGTCTTCAAATTTGATGAAATATGAGCTGCCAGAAGGGATGTTCATGTCTGTCCGTGGTCTTGAAAAGCTGGTTATATTATCTGATGGCTTAACAATTATTATTTAATAATTACCATATAATCATATTATATATAAAACTCAATATTTTGTTTACCACCATATATAATATTTCAATTATTTTTGATATATTTAAAATAAGAAATGATAATATGATACAGCGGTAGCCAAAGTGTGGGTCTCGATTTTTTTCGGGGAGTCGTCAATTACAGTAATTATGGAAACAATATTTAATTTTCGAAAAACTTTAAATTTTGACTCATATTTTCAGCTGACAGTAGCAATAATTTAGCTGAAGATGGCTATTAATTTTATGCGATAGTTTAGAAAAGATAAACGACTTAAATTTATTGCTGTAAGGAAAATATAGTAATAAATTCCATATGGGATCCATATGGGAAGATAGAAAATAATCCATTCATTGTAGAGAAAAACCATAATGTCGAGATTACAGTTGCAAATATCGATAATATACAGCGATTCACAAAGATATTCATTCATAGTATGCATTAGGAGGACATTGATACTATTGTTGGAGATTGTGTCAATAGTTTATTTATGTCGTATTTAATATGTACAAATAAATAATTTAATATATAAGATTTTGTGAATATTTTCTAAATATTAGTAATGGTAAAGAAAAAACTACTGAAAGTGGAAAAATCTAACTTTCCAATAAATTCGGAAATGTTTGTCAAAATTCAAATTATATGAATTATTGTGTATCCGAATGTCGAAGCAAATATTTTCGATCAGAAATGGATTCAAGAACGTGCAATTTTGGCATCGTTGAACGTCAAAATTGAAGAAATTACCTATTCTTTACAAGAAAAGATACAAAACAATTCTCCGACACTTTTATCAATAGACAAATGAGTGAATGAAGACGAAGCAACAAGCTACAATGTAGAATTTTCGAATACCTTAAATCCAAGTGGAATTTCGCCACAAATTGGTGTTAAGAGTCGGAATCCCATCATGATGTTGAGAAATTAAAATCCACCAAAATTAGAAAATGGATCAAGATTGATAGTTAAAGCTCTAAAAATAACTATGTCATTGAAGTGATAATTTTAAATGAACCTCATAAAGGTTAGCACGTTCTTAAACAAAGAATACCATTAATCTCAACAAACTTGCCGTTTTTATTTCACTATTAACAATTTCCTATTTGGCTTGCATTCGCGATGACTATTGCTGGTTTAGACTTAAAGGATGAAAGTTTCTCACATAAAAAATTATATGTTGGTATACCAAGAGCAAAGACCCAACAAAATTACAGATTGTGTTCGATAAAAATGGGGAAACCCAGATTGTTGTATATGTTGTATGTAATAACATCAGCCATATACGCCACTACTAAGCATAACCTTATTTTAAATTAATTGATGACTGGTTTCATTAACAATACTTAAATATAATAAATTGTTATGTTTTAGAAGAAGCGGAAGTTTTCGAAACCGAAAAAGGTTTTATGTCCAAAATGGTAAGCAATATATAATGCAATTATGAATTCACTAACATTCGGTAACTAACTCACTCAATAGACGTGTGCAGTTAATCGCGATTAGAAAACAACTAACGTCTGTCATTCAATAAAGTCTAACCATGAATATTTATTTTAATTCGATAATTCGTCGAAAAATTGTGACTTAATCAAGAATAATATCAATATAATATAATAATCTAGACAAAGGTAACAAACACCAGAGCCCAAGTCAGTTACATAAAATGAGCGGAACAATTCTTGTCGACTTCTTAATATGTTTGTTTGCCATTTTCTCTCACACAAACTAGGCTAGATGGCAGCAAACGTTTTTATTTCTAAATTATTTAAATAATAACATATTTTAATAAATTGTTCATTGTTAAACATCTAAATAGCCTTTTTATAAATTTTTAAATTGAAAAAGCTTGCAATTAAAACAATAACATTTACCCTTAATGCCCAGGGGTCGACAACCTATGGCACACGTGCCAGATTTAACAGACAGTGGAGTTGTCAATGGCACTAAACAACACTATAAAGTGGTCTTGGTAATAGGGACTCTTATACTGCTAAAGGCGGTTTCACATATATTCTCTAATGTTATAAGATAAAAATATATATTTATATTTGTATTGGTATTGAAATTGTATTTTTTTGCTTTATTAAATACCAATTTTCAATACAACTTCAAATAATATCACAAGCATCTTTGTGTTGACACGCATTAAAAATTTTTAAATTGTATTTTTTGTTTTTCAATTAAATATATTAAAAAGATCATTTTGCGATCAAATAATTTTCATAAAGAACTGTATTTGTTTAATGTGACAGACAAATACCATTACTTATTTGTAAAAAAAATAAGTTGTCACCCTAAGTTTATTGGCAGTGTGGCTTGGTACACCCCAGCTAAAAGGTTGCCGACTCCTGGGAAAGCTTATTGTGTATAACAAAGCCAAGTCCCTGAGCACGGCTGGCTAGTTACAATATAATTCACAAAAAAAACTATAAATAATTTTCTAGAAAATTCCAGTTAACAAATTATTTCATAAAATGAATTAGGTATCGAAATTCCTAAAAATGTGTAATTTATGTGTATCAAACAACGTTTCGGTATTAAAAATTCTAAATCAAACAACCTTTATATTTCGATATTAATTTTTTAATACAGTAAAATTAAGAGATAAAATCTATCCTTTTGAGCTTTTTAAAAATAGTGAATCAATTTTGTTGATAAAAATACAAATCAATTAATTCAAAGACTTACAACGAAAGCATCAATCATGTTCGTCTTGAATTCCTGATCAAGTAAAATAAAAGTAACTTTCTGTTTGAATGGCCAATTTAACATGCTATCATAATTGCCTTTCATTAATACCAAAAATAAACTCATGGCCACACCTGTTGCTGTAGAATCACCATTTGGATATAGCCTCAAGCACATTTTATAACTAAAATACATAATCTTATGGTTCTCATAAAAATTGAAAGTATGAAAATTATTAAAAAACTGATTTAGTAAAATAGAGATCTATTTTTTGCATTAACTATAAATTAGGTTCAGTAGAAAATTAAGTAAAAATAACTTAAATATTGTATAGATTATAAAATACTAGTTCATTTATGGAATAGTAAAAATTCAATTTAAACAAAATAGAGTAGAAAATATTAAAACAAAACTAATTTATCCGTCATTGCATCCCCGATAAACCTGTTTTATTTATCTAACACTTCGTACACTAAATTTTTATAATATATACACAGTTGCTTTCGTTTTATGTCTTTTTCTTCTAAAGATACCAACGGTTTTGCACATTATCGAGGACTTTTGGTTGATATATCTTTGGTGTTAAAAATTAATTAGATGTTAAAAATACTTTAATTATAAGGACTCGTCATTAATTAAACGTATATTTAGCAAACTCTTTTTATTTCTATCATCAAATATATATACGCAAAACTATGTATTTAATATGACTAGTAAAAGGATGACTTTCCTAAGTCCAATCTGTATAATAATTTTTGCCTTCAAAACGTTTGGAGTAAAACCAAAAGAAAAGTTCCAGAAAACGCATATGCTGTGCAAATATTCTTTTTTTCTAAATAAGAATAATAATCTCCTACTAAAATGCACAAGTACAAAAAAATTTAGTTTTAAAACCTAAAATAGACTAATATTGTATGTAAGTTACACCTTATTTCGAAACTCGCAATGACGTTTTGCGCCCCACATATTGCTTACCAACTCGTAGTCACTATCGTCTAGATAAGTTAACAGGAGTAAAATCGGGCTATTCCGAAACCAAAATACGCAAAATTCAAATAAAATAGTGTAATTATCAGTGTATATAACCGTATTAATTATTTTGAAATCAGCTAGTATATTTCACATTCTGCTTTCAAACCTCCAGTAAAAAATGTACATCTTATTCATTTGCAACCTTTCCTGTGTTTTAACTACTTCATTCAACTGCTGTCTTGCTAAATTTTCCTTCAAAATTGAAAGTTATTACAAATAGCATTAGATGCGAAGAACTGTTTTTGTTACGATTTCATCATTGTAGAGATAATTTACTCAAAACTCTTTTTATAGCGTAATTCAACATTTACGGTTTAACTTAAAGTGTTGCAGCGATTGAAAGTGTTATCTGAAATGTTTTTTCCAACTAAGATTTTCTAAACATCAAAAAAGCTCTGTAATAGTATCACATTCAACATCTAGTGACACAAACCTCTTTATTTCAAGAAAGGATAGGCTACCAAATATAACTGTTTCCTATTTTGCTGTAAATTTGATAAGACAACGGGTTTAACCTTATTGAAGCGACCAGAATATCTTGTTTTAGATACATTAGTGATAATGTTTTGGCATACTTTTTTGAGAATGTTCCAGTGAGAAAGAGATGAAGACAAAACATGCCAGAAAACTCAATGCATCACATAGTGGTATCATGTTTAGTCAAATTTAATGTGTGATTACACATTTTAGAAGACAAATGATGGTTTTTAAAGTTTTAAGTGTGATAGAGCTCCCGATGTTTCCTGACATATTTTTTGCATTATCAAATACAATTTATAATTTGTAGTTCTCAAGGATTAAGTTGATTTATTAAAATGATTCATTGAAGTATATGAATTTTTTAAAGTTTTTAATGCATCATTTGCAGCTGTCAGAACTTTATTTACAGCACTGAAATTCTTCATTTTGGAAATCAATACTATGGAAGTAAGTACAATAATATAAGCTCTACTTTTATAAATTCGTTTCTTCGATAAAATACGGTTTTAGATGATAACCCGGAATTATTCTCCCTTCGCTAACGAGCGATGTTGATTATTGCTAACCAACCTTCAGCACTATAAAACCTTCCAACACAGGGATCGTGAGTTTTTACTAACCATCTTATCTCGAATTACCTTATCAAGTGCTCCCTCCCTTTAGACCCTTATTGGAAGTTCCTCACTACATTGATTAACCGATCAATACCTAACCCTTAACCCTAATCCTAACTCTAAAGCTACTATCCTGAACGGGGGTCTTATGTTTATACCTGTTATCAAGTTATATTTGGCCAACCTTACCATAGTAAGGCGCTGCACCCTGATACCTAATAGATCAATGGATTATTCAGTACTAACGGGTTTTTATTTTTACATAAAAGATATAATTACAAAAACTTTTTTTAATGTTTAAATAACGCATTTGTCATTTATGGCATTCCTTAGACTCTAAACGAACTTTATTTTTGTTAATTTCTCGATTTTTATTTTATTTTATGAAAAATAATTATATTCCATTTATATAAAACCAACTATCAAATTGACACAATTTCCACGGATTTATTATTTCTTTGAAAATAATTTTAATAAATAACATTCATATTAGTTATAAAAAATTATTTGAAAATCATATTTGTTTTCTCTAAATATTTCAATTTAGGACAAGTATCGCCGTATTTCATCACAATATCATTGAATTGTAAATAACACTGAGATCGTCTAATAAGGTCAAATATGATTTCATTTTTTACGAAAACATCATTTAGTTCTTGTTTATCTGACAAAAATTCATGACTTACAAATACCTAGATTAATCATCTTCTTACTATAATTCATAATCTTACGGAACATATATTTTACCAACATAGTATGTAACTTAAGCGATATTTTTACAAATATTCTTTTATTGTGAATTTATCTACACTTGATTGAATAGATAAATTTAAGATTCTGCATGTTATCCAATATGCTAGAAACATTTTCCCCAATTTTAGTGATGAATTTAAATATTTTATTAGCATTATTTTTCTTGATTGTTTTTTCCATGGTACATTTAAAAAGCGCAGAAAATTAATATTTAGAAGTAAAAAAATTAATAAAAATAAATCGATACGCAAGGGCAACAAGCAAAATTAGAGGCCTGGCGAAGGTCTATCCAACCGCTGACCCATCGGTACCAAAATAAAATGACGACCAATTGTTAATGAATAATTAGATAGCTTGATATAACTAATATTTTCGAAGTATAAATATTGAATTCAAACATAAATTGATCCGCAAGAGTAACTAGCAGAGTTAGATAATATTCCATCCAACTGTTGGCCCATCGGCATCAAAATAAAGTGATAATCAATGATTACGAAATAATTAACATTTCACAATTTGAGTTTAACATACAATTTTAATAAATAAAAAATAAATACACACTAAATCAATCTTCTGAATTGAATTTACTTGCGTAACTTGGGGCTATTAAATCTTTTCAATAATCGCAGATTGTGGCTGAAACATTAATTTATAAAAAAACTAATTAATATTTCTGAGAAATCGAAAAATGATGTCATTGTACTGAACAAAATTAATAAATTCATTATTAATAATAACAAATGGGTTTTATTTTGCTTCCAAGCTTGAAGGAATTTGTAAAAATAAAACCGTACAACTTCCCTTAAAAAATAGCTAATAGTGTGAAGTTGTGCGTTAAAGTCGATGTAATCACTAGTAGGTAACTCAAACAACTACAATTTCAAAGAAAGACATTTCTACAGTGCCCCAGGTACCGATAGATATTCCTGAAGGTTAACTTATTACACACTGCAGCGATCATATAAAGCGATCTCATACACAAGCGTACACTCGAACCATATAGCAGAACAAAAGATTTTTCTTTATACAAGCAAAATCAAACATCTTAACTAGAAACGAAAGTATGATGATGCAAATACTAAAAGTTAGGAATACAAAAGCAGTAAATTAAACTCTATAGATATCAAGTAACTTATCGATGAATTTGGGGAAACAAAAGCTGTTTGTGATGCAGCAGAATTCAGTGGATGCAATTAAATAGCTGTATTTATCTAATTTAATTGGACGATCGGTTCAAGTGGCAAAAATCAGTTTGACCTGGACATTCAAATGAAAAATCAGTCATACTATTAAAGTATTTTGATCGCTAACTTCGATTTAACAAATTTTTAATATTAGAAATGAGAATCCTTCGTTGATATATATATGCTCACTGTTCTACTGTATAAATGTATAAAAGATACATTTTATTATTTAATAATGATACAAAGTTTATATAATAATAATAATAATAATAAAAATAATAATAATAATAATAATAATAATAATAATAATAATAATAATAATAATAATAATAATAATAATAAGTCAACTGTAACTAGTTATACACACTAACTACTGATTGTATACATTGACTCAAATTTATGCTTTAACTCTAACATATATATTATTTAATAATGTTAAATCTGTTTTTCGAAATGTGTTATTTATGAAATTTTTACAGCCCATCCTTCTTCAAAACCTTTAGTAAATGGTTCTTTTTTAACCAAAAATTAATCGAATATTAGTACTGTCAGTCGTCTGTTTTGGTTTTTGGTTTCTTTTATAGGATTTCTTTTGGTTCAAAATCTCCTTTGATTTTTGTTTTGTTATTTCATTACTGTTACAAGTTTGTTTTTAGTGATGGTAGTTTTAATTCTATACCATACATTCTGTACGCGGGACTTTCGTGGTAGATGGAATTTAAAGTATTTTTTAGTCTCAGCAATACTGCAAGTTGTTGTTCTAACCAATTTTTGTCTTCCGATTTTGTCCTTATATTCACTTTAAAATTTCGATGTAGCCTCTCGATTTTTCCATTCACCAGTGGATTGTAAGGGATGTTGTTCTTTATCAATTTCTGTTGTAATTTTTGCAAAATGTTTCATATAATTGCAATTCAGATTGTCTTCTATGATTCGTAATTAGTGTCTTGGGCTGAATGTATCGAGCTATCCAATTGAATTATAGAATATGTTTTTTCTATTATCTTTTTAAGATTTGCTGTTTCAAACCAGTTTGTTTTCCTGTAAATTATGAATAGTATTTGTTGTTAGATGCTAGTGGTCGTACTGGATTCGTACTGGATTGGGAAGTTAACTTTTTGGGTCACTAGATTTTTTTGATGATTTGTTTATTTGCCAAGTTTTGCAGGTTTTTATGAAGTTCTTTTCATTTTTTTCCTCATATTTGTGGATTATTTCGTAATTTGTTCTATTTACGGGATGATTGAAGTTGTGAACTTTTGCTATTTATATGTTACTGAATTTTTTTGGTATAAGGAATGTTGCTGAAGTCGTACCAGAATTCATTGACTTTTTTCGAATTTCATGTTGTGCTTAATATATAATTCGTTCAGATTTTCTGTCAGTTTGTTTGCAATGTATGGGAAAAGTTTATCATTCGCCAAAATCAAATGAGTTTGTATTTGGTAGCTTGGATTTGTTTCTTTTCTGGTGGTGTGTCCGAGAAAATTTCTTTCTTTTTGAGAATTCGCATTTTCGTATGTTGATTTTAAAGTTGGCTTTTTTAAAGTCTTGAAAACCTTTTCGATGTCCTTAAATTATTACGATTATTATTAAAATTTTGAAGATGTTTGAAGGTTTTTAAAAAATAACGTTACTGGTTGACTGAATTTAAAGCCGTAACTTAAGTGGGTAGTAAGGTTGGTGACCTCTGTTTTAGTTCACTATTCTCCTACTTCCTATAATCAACTATGAGAGATGTATACGTGATTCCTTCAACCATAACACAAAATAGGCATATATTCGATCGAAAATGATAAATATCAATGCAATTAATCACTTTATTATACTGCATGATTTAATGGATCAATGTTGTTAAATCCGTTTCCCCCTGAATTTTTTTCGAAAACCAACTTGATTTAATCCTATAATCACATTTGATCTTTTAATTATCAATTGTTAATACATTGCTTGTGAATAATAAATATTTCCTAGCTCTAGATAATTAATTATTATGATTTATTAATTTGAATTTTTACCATTATGCCTCTTAGAGACCCTTTGCATTTTAAATTATTTGCTTCATATTTTTTTCAAATTACCATATGCTTACGCCCATAAACTTCCAGGGATATATTGAATTGGAAATTTAATTAACTAGTTGTTATAAATATGCACAACTGCAATGCTTGACTCATTAAACATTTTATAAGCAAATCATAAACAGTAGTTGGTTTGAAATTTTTTCCAATGTTATTCGCCGTTAATATTTCTATTCGCAATTGTGTTTTCACTTCATTTTCCTTCAGTTCATTTATTTCGTTCCTTTATTGTTTAACAAATCCTATCAATATTTTACTATGGTCCTTAAAATTCGCAACGAGATCATACAATGTGTCATCATTCATCTTCGATATATTAATTTGAGAGGGCATTTTATTCTTATTGACTATAATCTCAAATACTCTACCATTTCGATGAGCTTATATTTATGACTTCAATATCCGTTTGGTAATTTCATGTTCAGAAATTGGAATATTCAATTGGTTATTTTTCACAATCTCTGATCATATTCATATTGGAATACGAACAGTTGACACTGACACTCTCAGTAAATTGGTTACTGTAATTGCATCCGTACATTCCTTTATAAATTCATAAAAATTATTAACCAGTTTTATCTCAGATATATTTTTGTTAAAATGCAGATTTTTATAATTTACATTACTTACAGAGTTTACTTTAAGAGTTTGACCTATAATCGATGTTACTACGATATGGTTACATTAAACACTTTCACAAAGGTGTACTTTTTACATATTTTTGAGTAATATAATTACTCACATTGAGATAAATCAAGTCTATAACATTTATCAACATAATTTTTTGCAGCTAAAGTAACTGCAAATTTTTACTTAATTTTTGAGCTTTAGTAAATCACCAAAAATACATCAAAATAAGTCATGAATTAAAGCCTGTGTTATTAATCGATTACTGTTTTACCAAAGTTAACTTAATTATATGAACAAATAAACGGTCCGAAGTTTTATTCTAACTTGTCCCCGAAAACTTTAAAAAATATAAGTCGGAAGAAAGTGAAACACCACGTATGTGTGTGATTAGCAGAAAAATGAGCAGAAAAAGAGCAGCAATCACATTGATTTGTATACCAATGCACTGATAATAAATAATAAATATTTATTGCTTAAGGTTGAGGTTTCTTACAACCAAGAATTTTTTTTTAAATAAATAAAAGCAGATATTTTTGCAATTCGCGATGAATTGATTAGCACTGTACTATAAAATTCAACCACTTCAAACGATATTCTTTAACTGACCTTCGAAGAACAAAAATTCAATTTAATTTTAAATTCCAAAAATAAAACTTTACTAGCAAGTTGCATTATCTGTTATTTGGTTTTGAAGAAGACAGAAAAGTAGGACATCATTTATCAGTTGCGCAAAGCATATGGAATCATCATGAAAGGACAATATTTATAATTTGATTATAGGTATCCTCTGGCAGTAACAATGTGTTTGTTGAACAAAGAAGTAGATAACCCCATAAAATTGGCAAGGAGAAATTGTGAAATAGCTGAGACAAATTACTTATAGAAAACTGTCAACAAGACTGATTATGAGCAAGAAGACTGTACTGAACATGCCGGAAGTCAAAAAATTCGCGAAATTGTGCAGTTAATTCACCCAACGTTTCTTGAAACCATAGATGTTATAAATGCAAATGTAAGCATTCCAGGAAAATCTTGCGCTTGGGCAGAGGTTTTTAAAGAATATTAGAAAGAATGCGACGCCATTGAATGATTATGTTCAGGAACATCATGGGAATGAATCACGCTCAGTGTATTTTGGGATGCAAAAGACGTGATCAAGACCAACTTTACTCTGGGAATCATCGAATTTCACAACTACTGTGCACTGTTTAGTGATTTTAGAAAATTGTCCGTCAACACTAATAATTTTTTAGGAGAGCATAATTTTCTGTTAACTTACTAGATAAAAAACTACTATCATTGGAACCATACGTGGAAATAAAAGAGAATTATCAATGCCGGTGAAAGATAGTATACCGAGCTTCTAAACATAACTATAAATACAATCATACAACTACATACAATCACACATTTACAAATTATAAAACTAAGCCAAATAAAAAGTGATAAGTGTATACATAAAACTATCAGATTTTAAAATAAAAATAAATACGGCGTATACATGACGGATCAGATCGCAATAAAATATTCAAAATTAACATGTCAAAAAAAGCTGTAGCAGGTTTTATCCAATTTTCTTGATCTAACTGAAATAAACTCGAGGGTATTATATAATGAAGTAACGGACAGAAATTTTTATTCATATTCGCTGAAGAACTTGCAGAAGATGCCATACAAAAATAACAAAACTTACAGGAAACGTCAACAAACTCAGGTTCAGCTTTCATGTGTATGGCAAAAGTGCTTTCCAGGACCCGATAATTTCCAAAATATACACCTATACCTAACCATAAAAATCGAAATTCAGGTTCAAATTACAATTCAAATACGACATATCGTAACACATTTAATATATTAAAATTCATAAAAAAAGTCATTAAAATGAAAATTTCATGCAAACAAACCTTAATTTAAATTTAAATGATATTTTTTATATTTTAAAATTTAAAACCGTAATTCTTCAAATTTTATCTCATATTATCAAATAAAATTGATGTTATTATTTTTAACCCTTTGAGGACCGGCTTTTTTTTAAATTTATTTAAATTTTTAAATTTTATTTTTTTTCTAAATATTTATTTATTTCATTAAAAACCGGAAAAAAAAATTAATTTTATAATTTTTAATATAAAATTTATTTACATGAATATAAATATTTTATAATATATTTTTTATAAAATATTGTTCAATATTCACATAGGTTTATTTCATTCACTCATTCATTCATTCGAATCATTCAAACAAATGTCTGATCCGAGGCGAGTAGGAAGACCACGCAAAAGAATTCCACCTTCAAGGGCTGGTTTTACTTTGGTGTGTCTTGATAAAGGTTGCTATCACCCTCCTACAAGAGAAGTGTATCCTCCTTATTTGGAAGATGCACCATCTTCATGCAAATCAAAGGAAGAGAAAGCGATGTGGGTAAGTATGGCCCGACATTTGCCTCCTTTCAGAGATTGCAAAGATTGCGGCCGGCCCTCAAAGGGTTAAAATATTTCTGTTACAATTTAATTTAGATTTTATAATGCGTTCTTATGTTAGTACGCATCAATTACGATATTTTAAAAATTATCTACTGTTAATTTAAAGATTCTAACTAATCGGGTCATAAAGTTTCTTATTCAAGACTTTTGGCAAATATTCCAAAATAGCCCTTGCTAAATATTACTGTAATTTATTTATAAATATTAAGCATTCTAAGAAAAAGAAAGATTTACATGTGAATTACAGTGGAATTCGTGTATTATAAATTCGTTTAATAACAAAATACACCTAATACCAAGTTTTTACGAAGTGAAATGTCCATCTAATACACAAATAAATTTGCAAAATAAAAAGGCTTGCTTCATTAAAAGAACTTCTTAAAAACCAATGAAATTAATTGTTTATTAGCAAGATTAAGTAGGCGTGTAAACATGTTGTTTCTACCGCCTTAAACATACATTGAACGGTATGCATCCTCATAATACATGCCTTCTTATTATGTGACATCAACCGGGTTCTTTATCAATACCACCTAACTTCAACAATGTGTGTGGTTGAGTGTAGTTAAGCGATTGATTTAACTATGGCTTCCAATACCGGGATATTGAGGTTTTTTTCCATCCCGGGGTAACGGGATTATGGTATATAAATCCCGGGATTTACATAATTTACGAAGTTTTATCAATATTATGAGCATTCTAATCTTCTTTCAAAATATTGTATCTATAAAATTTTTATTGTCGACAAGTCAAGTAAAAATATTAATTTAATATTTTTTGAATTAATATTTTATATTTACAGTGTCTTCTTCAGTGTTTTAAATTAAAATATTGTTTACTATGTTGAAATTAATTGTATAATCATATTTCTAAGTTGCATACGCTGTAAGTAAGTATATTGAAAAAATGATGTTAGCTGAATGCGGTACTTTTAATTAATATTATTTTATATTTAGGCCTTTATTAAAATAAAAGTGGCTGTTTACAAAGAATATTTCACAGGAAGTAATTCAGCAGTATGGAAACATTTCCTATACGATGAGAAAGGCGAGACTGCAATGTGTAAGGTAAGAGATTGCATAAAGGTTTTAAAATTTGGTTGTGGAACGACAAGAAGTCTACACACTCACTTATTTTCGATACACAAAATTTAATTAAAGAATAAGAACGACTCTGATGTCGCAATTACATTAAGTGAACCTCCTAAGAAAATAGTTGCAAAATTTACTAATTATTTTCCTGCTTTGAAGCGTAAAAAAATCTCTTCCTGTAACTCTGTTACGTTTAACTGCACTAGATGGACTTTCATTTAATGTTTTAGGCCATTCTTTGGATCTGTGTGCAGCCTCAACTGCCATGGGATTTGGAAAACTGCCTTCGTCACCAAGCACAATATGTAAAATTGTTTTAGATTACACTAATGAAATAAGAAATTTTGTTATAGCTGAAATTGCTGTCTAACGAAAATCAGGAGAACGATTTTCTTTATTATTGGATGAATGAACATCCTTACGGAATCGGCGATACATGAGAATATAAATGTACATGCTTAAAAATCAAAATTCTGGAGCTTGGGTCTAGTTCGTATTAATGGTACAATGATTGCATGTCCGTCCACAAGTAATACCACATCGATGCAAAACGTTAGTCTCCAAACTTCAAAAAGAGATGGCTCTATTTGAAAATGGAGGCTCACGTGGCGAATACTTGAAGCGTGCATATAAATATTTAAAAACGATAAAACCAACCAGCATCGAGTCAGAAAGAGCTTTTTATTCTGTAAGTTTATTTTGTAATAAATTATGAAGTTCTTTGGGTAATAAGGTTCCAGGCGAGCACTATTTCCTCAGATGCCACTTCCAGCAACAAAAAAAACTTAATCAAGAATTTTAATATGAATTACTAATTAGTAATATAATTATATTATTAATAATTTAAATAAAAAGATTAATGTCATACGGAATTTAAAAATAAAATGCTAGTTTTTGTTAGTTATTTTATGTTTTTTTCAGCAGGGGCAGTAAATCACGGGATCCCTGTATTTATAAAATGCAATTCCGAAATCCCAGGATTGCATTTTATGACCAAACAAATTTGTCTCTGATATTTTCCGATTTTTTAATATGCAAATTCTGATGTATTTCTAATAATTAGTATAAATAATGAGTATTGTACTTTCTGGGAACATTTGATACAAAATTTCAATACTGCCAATGATGGTTACTTAAACCAGTTGTTGGCTTTCTTTATTCGCATTAGATTACAATATTCTCTAAACATCTCGAATCAAAATTAATATCACAATAGTAAAGTCAATTTTTGTTGAATCAAATTTCGAAAATTTATTAACTTACTATATTGCCTTTCTATTGTTTTCGTTTAATTCAAACCCGTATTCTTTGAAAAATAATAGATACATCTAAAAAAGTTAAATAACTCCAAAACTCGTGTTTTGAAATTTTCCCAATTAATTAATTTCTCACGATCTCAATTTTTTAAAATTTTCAAAATTGCGAATATACTTTTCGTTCTACTTTTTTTCTTCTTGAAACTTAACGAGTACAATTATGATATCTGTATGTAATGAATTTCCTATCATAAATATATTTTTCGTATACTGCTGTAAACTTTCTCCCAAAACGCAGTATCCTTTTCATGTACCATAAGTGTTTCTTTGCATTTCTCATATTTCTTAAAACTGTCTCCGTTTCTTTAAAACACGTATCCATTTTCAATATGTGAATGTGGTTTTCTCTGGAAAAATTAATATAAGTATTCCAAAATCTTATTTTCGATCTTCAAGTAAATTCTAGATATTCTTGGTGCAAACATTTTTTTTGGTTTCATTTTCATCACATTATTTTGAATTCTATTGCAAAATAATAATATATTATCAAATAAGAATATTGTCCGTGTAAACATTATTGTCCTTAAATATCAAGGCAATTTAGGTAGTATTTTATTGTATCAAAACTGATCTAATTTATATTCTAAATATTTTGCAATTATTTTTTCTCTTTGATGATATACAATCATCTACCATTTATGTATTTTCTTACAAATTCATTTTTTGAATTTCTGCCTTTTCTGAAAAGTTTTTAATAAATCTATGATTATTTGAAATATAAATGATATTAATCTTATTAAAAAATATATAAATTTAGAGTTCTGTGTAACTTTAAACTAACTTATATTCATCTATAAATAATAATAATAATAATAATAATAATAATAATAATAATAATAATAATAATAATAATAATAATAATAATAATAATAATAATATTTTCTACAAAATTTGACTATGAATCAGATTTATTTAAGGTATTCACGAATTTTCAGCACAGCCTTTTTCAAGTGATAATAATAATAATAACAATAATAATAATAATAATGTGCTTAAAATAAAAAAAGTTTTATATATGAGAATATTAATTTTTTAAAAACTTGTTCTTTACTTAAAAAAATATTTTAAATTTAAATTTCCAACTAATTTTATCGATTTAATATTAAAAGTAGCCGATAAATGCTTACCCAAAACGACTTGTATAAAACGGCGGAGAAAATATGCTTCGCTGGTCTCCAGTGACAGCTTTATTTTTCACTTCTTCAAAATTATCAATTTTCCATAAAATAGTACCATCGAAACTCGTGTGCAAAGAATCCGAAACTTGGTATTTTAAACTGTTTTTAATTGATTCCTGTAAATTATTTTTTACTAGAATATTCATTGTGAAATTTTCATACATATATTGATATTTCTTCTTTGGTTGTTTCATTTAATGCTTTGATCTCACCAGCCAAACTACTTAACCTTTCTATATCCAATCCTATTGAATTCTTAACGTTGAGTGTTATAAAACGTACCAGTTCCTCGTGTATAGGAGCTAAAATGATGAGTATGTTTTAAAATCAGTAAAACTACCGATTTTATAAGATAATCATGAAAAATGTCAATTATTTTTTCGTTGAAAATACCAGGTAAGAATTACATACATTAAAATTTGATATATCTTAATTAAATGTCAAAGTTATTGTTTATAATTTGTCTTAGGGTCACTTTTTTAATTAATTAATTTAACTTTACAAGTTTTTTAATTTATCAAAATTTATATATGACAATGAACAATTTTTTAGCACGAATAAATTATTATTTTAAATAATTTAGAAATAAAACATTTGCTATCATCAAGTCTAGTTTATATAATAGAAAAAGGTGTCAAGCAAATGAACATATTTTGAAGGCTTCGTAATTTTGCACCACAATATAACGCAGAGCTGCATTTTCCAATAATTCCCGGACAAATATTCACTAGCTACTGCTACTATAACACATAGTACAATTTATCAATGGTTTAATTATGAAACATTTAAAATAAAAAAATAAAAGTAAATAAATATATAATATTTCAATTATAAAGTCTATTGACAATTTATCAATAGTTTATTTATGTCATATTTAATATCGATAAATATGTATAAATAATAAATATTTGTCAAAATTCAAATGATGTTTCTCACATTTAAAATTATATGTTGGTATGTCAAGAGCAACGGACTCAACAAAAGTACACTTTGTCGTCAATAAAAATGGGAAACCTTTAATGTTGTATACAACCAAGTACTATAATAACATCATCCTTAAAGCGATTAGTCTTGTGTGCCACTACTAAACATAACCTATTTTTAATTAATTGATGACTGGTTTCACCAACAATACTTAAATATAATATTTATATTTAGAACCGGAAGTTTTCGAAATCGAAAAAGGTTTTATGCAATAAATGTGAAGCCAATATATAATGCAATTATGAATTCACTAATATTGTATTCAGCTCATTCAAACATTCGATAACTAACTCACTCAATAGACTCGTGCAGTTAATCGCGATTAGAAAACAACTAACGTCTGTCATTCAATAAAGTCTAATCATTAGTATTTATTTTATTTTATAATAAATAAACGATTTGTGACTTTATCAAGAATAATATCAATATATTATATAGTAATCTGAAGAATGGTAACATGAATCATTGAAGTCTATTGGGAGAGAATACGATTCGATACCAGTTCAGTTTGTGTATACTTAAATTTGTGTAACTTAAATTACTCGAAACTCTGTTTCAAACAGGGACTTTCAATAGTATTGCTTCACAATATTGTACCTCAAAAACAACAAACTCTTTATATTTTATATTATGCTAATTATAAATAATGTGAAAATTGAATTAATTAATTAATTAATTAGAAAATTATAACGGCTAGTCTTGTATATAAAACTCTTAATATGTTTGTTTGTTTGCCACAAATTAGACTAAATGGTAGCTAATGTTTTTATTTATAAATTATTTAAATAATAACATTTTATTAAATTGTCCATTGTTAAACATCTAAATAGCCTCTTTTCATAATTATTTTTAAGGTTATAAATAAAGCTAAATTAATTAATTAAAAACGCGACCCTAAAATAAATATTAAACAATAAAAAATTTTTGTTTAATATTTTTTTTTAAAAAACGAGCGTTACTAGGTAATGATGAATATTAATAATAATGTTCATCGATTGATTAACTTGATTCTGATTATTTAACGATTTGAGTAGTAGTTCCAATAAAATAAATTTTACACCAGCATAATTCTATAACAAATCCATAACAATCATTTTGATATGAGCAACTATGTCCGACAGTATTGCTCATAATTTCATTTTTTTCTCATCAGCGAATAAAGGTTACAAACTTCAATAAACCATAGGTTGATATTCAAATACACCTATCCCTCGTTTTACACGGCAATCGTTTAACACGTTTTCGATCTTACACGGTTTTTAAAATCAAAATTTCAAAAAAAAAGACTGCTAAAAAAACAAATTTTGATATTATATGTACATATTATTTAATTATTTTATTCTATTCTATTTTATTTTTAACAATTTTCTGGTATCACTTATGATGTGTTTACAAGTTGTCAAGAAAAAACGCGAGAAAATGCAAAAAAACATAAGTTTTTTGAGCTTGTAATAAGTTTCAAAATTTTATTAATTATCCATTATCGATTATTATGTAAATTATTTAATTGTAAATCGATTAATTAATTGATCATTCTTATCACAGGCTAACATTAATAAAAAATTAAAGAAACGTCAATATTCGGTCAACTTGCAAGCCGCCATCATTAACAAAAAAAATAGTTTCAAATACAAAAAAGGGAAATCACCTTTTCGTGTTGTGTGGCACGTAAATTCTCTGAGTGAATCAGTTGATTTTAATTGTTGGATGGATTAGTTTGTATCTAAGTGAAGTAATTTAGCGTTAAAATTAAGAATAGAACAATTAGAAGGTAGATATAAAACTTATATACGTCTCTTAACTTTTTATGATTGATTTTTCAAATTTTAGTTTTACCCATGGCAAAGGAAAAAATTCAAAAAAAGAATATGAAAAGAAAATTTAAACATTAAAATTTTGGACCGATTACGTAATAACGAAAGAGTAATAGATATTGCAAGATTTTTTTTAATGAATGAAGCTACAATAAGAACGATCCGGAAAAATGAAAACTCGGTCAGAAAAAGCGTTGCAGCTGAAATGTGTACGAGCATGAATACAACATCTCATGTAAGAAATAGTGCTATGGAAATGATGGAAAAGGCATTTGTAATATGGCTTGAGGACCAAAATCAAAAACGAATACCTATTGATACTAATGCCATAACGGCCAAAGCATTAAAAATTTACGAAAAACTTGAGAATCAGTTATCATCCAGTTCTTCAAATAAGAAACCTTTTACTGCAAGTCACGGTTGGTTCGAAAAATTTTAAAAAAGGCATTCATTGCATAGTTTGAAACTAAAATGGGAACAAGCATCAGCTGATATAGATGCAGCACAACAATTTCCTCAAAAGTTTTCTGAAACAATTGCCAGTAAAACGTACTCTCCTGATCATATTTTTAATGCGGATAAGTGTGGATTATTTTGGAAAAAATGCCTGAGAGAACATTTTTAGCAAAACAAAATAAATCAGCCAGCGGCCACAAAGCAGCAAAGGATCGTATAACAATTCTTTTTTGTAGCAATGCATCAGGTGACTGTATTATGAAGCCAGTGGTGATTAATAAAGCAAAGCATCCACGTTCGTTCAAAGGAATAAACATAAACAATCTTCCTGTTTATTGGAATGCAAACAAAAAAGCTTGGGTTACCACAACTTTATTTAATGATTGGTTCCACAACTCTTTTGTGCCAGATGTAGAAAAATATTTAGTCAAAACACAGCTGCCTTTCAAGGCTCTTCTTTTATTGGACAATGCTCCAGGTCACCCTCAAGACTTGCAGCATGAAAATGTAGAAGTTGTTTTTTTACCAAAAAACACAACTTCTTTGTTACAACCCTTGGACCAAGGGATAATTGCCACATTCAAGGCATTGTACATTAAAAATCACCTGTATGTATATTTTAGATAAATTGGAAAATGATGGCTCTCTTTCAATTATCGATGCCTGGAAAAAGTTTACGATTTTGGATTCTGTTAAGCATATAGGAATTTCTTACCGTAAAATTAAAAAATCAAAACTCCATGCGTGTTGGAAAGCAGTGTGGCCTGATGTTGTTGATGAAAATATAAATTTAACAGTATCTTTGGGTTAAGAATATTCAAACATAATTGAGTTGGCTCATACGATAGATGGAGAAGGTTTTGACGATTTAGCACAGAGAGACATCAATGAGGTAATGGAAGACCAAGAGTTAAATTAGGATGACTTAATAGAATTTGTCAATAAAGTAAGTGAGAATGATGTTGAAACTGATGTTGATGTTGAGGATGAGCCAGATCTATTCACAGCGAAATTTGTTCGCGAGGGACTAGCAATAGGAAGAAAATTAGGAAACTATTTCCAACAACATGATCTGAATGTTGAACGAGCTCTCCGATTTCAGCGAGCTATTAACGAATTTTTGAATCAATATGAAGAAGTTTATAAAGATTTGACTAAAAACAAATCACAATTGTTAATTACAGATTTTATTTCTAAGTCTCACCGAACTGAAATCAATCTTATATCAACCACGGAGTGTTACGAAATATTATCCAGTGATAACAGTGATATTATAGAAGCTACTAAAAGAAGACTAATTATTGAAAGTGATAGTGACAGCAATTTAAATTAAGCTAGTTTTTATTGAGGTCAACATGTTAGTATATAATTGCATATTTTGTATATAATGTATATTTTTGGTGAATTTTTAAAAATTTATTTTGTTTTACATTTTTTTGTTTGAAAATAATTTGAATTATTATGTTTTTGTTTTATATTATCAGACTGCTATGTTGAACTCTTTTACTGATATCATTTTTTTTCTCAATAAATGATTAAAAATAGGTAAATTTGTGGTTATTTTCGTTTAACACGGTGTTTTCATATAAATTTAATTTTTTCGCTTAACACGGTTTTACCAGGAACCTATCTTCCGTGTAAAACGAAGGATAGGTGTATATTTTAAATAACGAACATCCTTAGGCCTTTATTTAGATTCTAAAATACTGCTTGTGAATGATAATGTTATAGAGATAAATAGTTTGTAAATACATTCTTTTTAAATTCACATATTTTTAGATTACACACTTCAAAACTAATATAAACAAAATCCAGATAGAAGTAAATTTTACTTTTAAATTTTCCAAGTTATTTATAATATAAAATTTAGTATTAATTATTAATCATTTTTATTATTAACTTTTATTTAGTTTTACTTCAAATTTTTAAGTTTATTTATATTAATGTTAAATTAAGCATATTTATATTAAATAATCTTACATTTATTTTATCCAATAATTTTTGATAAATCGAAATATTTTTAATGAAATAAAAATCCGGGTTAAATGATTTTTGGTATAAACTTTAATTTTTCTTATTCTCGTTTAACATGTTTTGCTGATTTTATTTTCACATAGTTTATTTTAAAAAAAAGATTTTTATATTCTGATTTGTTTACAACTGTGTTACTCTGATTGACTCTAGATTAGTTGGCATAAATAATGTTTTCAAGACTTTTATATATAAATAAATTAATTTTTGCGTCAACTATAAAAATTCCAGAAAATACGAATATCTTATAAATGGGAATTTCTGGAGTTATTCATGATTTTAGTTTAATTAATTTTATTATTATTATTTTAATAAACCAATTAATTAATTTATACTATTTTATCATGAAAACCTAATCATGGACTTTAAGCAATTTTTTTCTTGTGGACACCCTCAAACCTTCACATGGAGTTTTGGTGATTCACTTGGACCCATATGAATACTCTGTTCTAGATCAATGAGGTTTTCTATGCAGTTAGAAACAATGAAGACAAGCAAAATTGTAAATAAAAACAAATAATAAATAAAATAATAATAATAATAATAATAATAATAATAATAATAATAAATAATAATAAATAACAATAATAATGAACAATAAAAATAATAATAAATTATAAAAAATAAATATTTAATAATAGTATAAATAATACTAATAAACAAAAAAATAATAAAAATAAAAATAATGATAAATTATACAATAATAATAATAATAATAATAATAATGCTAATAATAAATTATAAAAAAAATATTTAATAATATTAATAATAAATAATAATAAACAAAATAATAATAATAATAATCATTTAATAGTAAAATAAGAATAAATATGATTAGAAAGTTATTACCAAAATAATTTCTTACTAATTCATATCCGTATGTTTTATTATTATCACTCTAATCACAAGAATTCCATATTTAAATAGTTTAATCACAAAGTGTGACATGATATTTACATAATAATCAATCAGTATTTCTCACATTTATGTTTCTTGGCTTCGATCAAATCATGAGACTGCATTATTGCCCACGCTTTATCCAAATGAAACAAACATTTTTCTTTCCTATGTCCCTCAATAGTTTCCCTGAAAAGACTCGGAAATAAACAAACGCCAAAAATTAAATTTCCCACTTCGTGTCCAATTGACATCCGTATGGACATTTGAAAAATCTCCAATTAATTTTGCACATTTTGTTGTGCTCATTTATGTTTTGGCACTGTTGTCCACAATTTGTACAAATCTTAACAATAAATTATTTAAATAAAAAGAGAAAATTTCATTTTCAGTAATATACTAAACAGATATGATTATTTAAGTGTTTGGGAAATCCAAAATTCAAGATATAATATTGTCTAAAAATATCGACCAATAGAAAATCAGTAGATCAAATCTAATTTAATTTTGGAAAAACCAAATTACTTTGTATATTGATTTGGATTTTTGACTTGAATCTGGACCTGGACATAAATGTTTTGATTTTCGTTTGACCATTGAATCACACTCGGGGCATTTCACCCATCCTTCTTGACAATTTTCTATGTGGTTCTAAAAAAATGAAATTTTGTATTTGTGAAACGTGCCAAATTAAATTAAAACAGATTATATTTTGAGAGCTATACCTATTAAAATTAATATCGTTAAAATATGTATCGGTAACCAAATACATGCATGTAAATTGGGTTTAATTCATAAAGACCAAAATGTGAATAAGCAGAGGAAGGCAGATTTAAAGAAAAAAGAATTGATGAAAGACGCAGAAAGCAAAAGAGAGGAATGAGTGATTTTGTCAAATGGAAGCAAATTATATCCTCTAAAAATAAATAATTAAATAAATTTGGCAACGATTTAATTAAAAGATAACGCCAATAAAAAACCTTTCGTACGATATATTTCGATAGCACAGCTATCATCTTCAGGTACTCAAAACCAACTAAAAATATTATGAATTAACATTTAATTTAAACAAATTTTTTTTTTAATTTAATTTTTTAATAAATAAATATTTTTAAAAATATATTTTAAATTAATTTAAATTTAAAAATTTAGAATATAAGTATAAAAAAAATTTTAAAATTTTAAATTAATTTAAAATATATTTTTAAAAATATTTATTTATTAAAAAATTAAATTAATAAAAAATAATTTGTTTAAATTAAATGTTAATTCATAATATTTTTAGTTGGTTTTGAGTACCTGAAGCTGATAGCTGTGCTATCGAAATATATCGTACGAAAGGTTTTTTATTGGCGTTATCGTTTAATAATAATAATAATAATATTGGCATTATTTTTTAATCCTCTAAAAAATTTATTTGTTTAAATCAGTGGTTCCCAAAGTGGATGCTCAAACCTTCTAGGGGGTGGTAGAGGATATATAGGCAATTGGGGGCTTTAAAGCGGTCTTGGAGTAAGTGACTACATTTTATTTTATTTTATTACATTTCGACATGAGATGAGCCTCAACAACTAAGTTGAACACCTATTACGCAATTTATTCATTACAACCCGTTTTGAGATTAATATAGGTATTTGTAATGATTTGTGCAATGCTGAGTACTATATGACAAGGTGCTGTTTACGTCAAAATATCAGATGACTTTTGAACATGAAAAACTGTTTTAATGAAGAGGCGTTAAAAGAACTTTGTCTTGCTAAGTGGGCAGTAATCCCAAAAGTTTGAAAATCGTTGGGTTAAATAAAAGGACCATCCATTAAGGACGTCATAAAGAAGGGGAGGGGCTCCACAAAAGAGACATGAGTTTCATGGAAAGAAGCATAAAGAGACAAGAGGTTCAACAATTGCTTATTTTTTAAATTTTTATTTAAATTAAATTTTACTTATTTTGAATTAAATTTTTTATTAATAATTGTCATTTAATTAAAAGATTAAGTACTTTGCCTCACTAAAAAAGCCCAAAACTAATTTTTGATAAAAAATACAACGAAATTTATGGTATGTTTCTACACTGAATTTTAATCTCATGAATTTTTAGATTAATTCAACAGAATTTTTCAGTTCCACTTAAACAATAGGATTTTTAGTCTCCGTATAATGTCAGATGGCTTCGTGAAATAATTTTGTGGTCTCGGTATTTTCCATTGGGAACTTATCGTCGAATGAAATTCAAACAAAAACAATTTTAGTCTTTTACTGCAGAATTTTACAGTTTCAATAAATACACGTGTACATACTGGAATACTTTACTAATTCATTTATCTTTACATCTATATAGATGTATATAAGATTGGCCATTGACTTTACTATTTGGCAATAAATAAAAATTCAATCGTGATCCTTTTGAACCATCTATTACAACTATTTACGAAATATGGATGTGTTAGCATAGATAAAAAGTTAATGGCTTACAAATTAATCCCTCCTATGATATTTCATACGAAAATATTTTACTAGCAAAATTTTAAATTTGAAGGGAATAAAAATTTAATTATTAAAATTTAACATTAAAGTGAATTTATTTTTATTATTAATAAAATTTCAACCTCCAATTCAAAAAAGTTAATTTCAGTATTGCAATCAGGGCATGTTACTTTATGTTTTTCCATGTCTTTGATCCATGCTCTATCTACAAAAACCTGAAATTTGCAAATTATAATTGTCTTAAACAATAAATTGAAATATACCTCAGATTTTTCATGTACAATGTTGTCAGGATCTTCCACTTTACAAGTTTCACAATAAAATTTTTCATCTCTTTCATTTAATAAATATATAAATGTAATATAATAAACTTACAGTTCTTCATAGCAATCTTTGCAATATCTACTGCCACAGTTTGTTTGTTGATAAGGTCTCGAAATTATAGCATATTCACATAAAATACATTTATCTGGTGTAATGTTATAATGTGTTGCTGCTTCTAAATTTATTTTGACTTTATTGAAAGTTTTTAAAAACCAGCAATCAGTTTGATTCGAAGCTTTTAGCATAATGAATTTATAAAACTTTTAAAAAACAATTAATATTCTATATAAATTTTTTAAAACTTAAATTTTGCAGAAGCACCATTTGTGCTACTTAATATTGTTAAACAAAATACCAAATTGATATTGAATAAGAATTTATTTTTATTATCAAGGCACCTAATTTTAAGTTTCCTTACTAATTGTTTTAAACATTCTGCAGTAAATAAACTAAAGAGTGTGCTTATTTCTTAAGATTTACAATTTAATTTAAATAAAGTATAAAAGATTTATTATATTTATCAATAATACGTCATCTTAAATTTCATAAACCGGTTAGCTCAATGAGCACCCAATAAAATCTAACATCGAAATACATGAAATGATAAAGCTGATGTAAAGGATTCGGCACAAAGACTAGCGAAATCGTTGCCGTGTGAAATTTTTTTTAATTAGTTGGGCCAGAACACAAACGGCCTTGAAAATTGTTTGAATGCATCAGTAATACAGCACGAAAACCCAGCACCAAGATTACTTAAAATATAACATACAACATCCACTAAACACTGCTGGGCACTGATGGGTCCTTAAAATAGTTTTGAACTGCCTAAGGGTTATCATCCCCACCTAGCGCCTGCATAAGAATTTGAACCGCTAGTCACCCGTCATAAATGACGTTGGTACTGTGAACTAGTGGGTGGAAGGTTAGCAAAAGGTGAGCTCCTTCTCAAGAACTGCTAATGCCCTAACCCCCCTCGGGTCCATGAGCTGTCATAGAAGACTTCATGCTCTTACTTAATTGTCCCCTTCTCATCTTATCTAATTTCTAATTTATCTAATCATTAAATCACTCTGTTTCCCCATATTCAACCCTTCTAGTCATATTTACCCGTCAATAACAAACAATTTTAATAACAAGTCATCAATTTATATTATACTCAATAAATAATTAACATATATAGATTACATAGGTAATAAATAATTGACATCTACAAATTTAATTCAGTTCAATTCAGTTAAACACAAAATTTCGCCATTAAAACCCATTGGCGTCCAAGATGTGTCCCAACAGGCGTGCACGATTTACTCTGGCCTGTCGTTCCCTTTCCCTTTTGTTGGGCCGGTTCTTTCTACGGTTCCTCTTCGGCAACCCTTCCGGTGTTGGTGATGGACCTGTCATCATTTGTCTAATGCCAGTGTCTTTGCCCGTGGCATTTCTTAGCACTATCGCCTGCTGTTCTTCGGATAGGTGAACTCCACTCTGCAGGAGGCCTGTCCTGATGTTGTCTCTCAACTTCCATTCCTCTACTTGTTTCCCTAGCTCCAGGACCTTCTGTTCAGCTGACCGCAAGGCTTCGTCCTTCTGAGCTAACTGATTCCTCAGTGTGTCGATTTCTTCTTTCAGCTTAATTGCCTTCTCGGGGCGGAGCCATGTCTGCTCCATATATCGACACTTCCTCACCATGGCCTCTGCCCTCTGCGTTTGTGTCACTGCGGTTTGGTGGTAACCGGCTATATCCCTTCTGAATTGTTCCAAAGTTTTCTTGTGTGGGTCCACTAAACAAAATTAATTTTTAACTTTATGTCTATTATTCTCTATGTACAATAAGTATTAATATATCAATATATGGTAATCATTTTAAATAAAGCAAACACTTGTCATCTGGATGGGGAAAAGATGGGTATGCTCTTTTCTACTTATATATTATAACGGGTTCTGCTGTTTTCTCCTGATCAATTAATTATAACAGGTATTAGCAACAATAACATTGACAATACCTGTGATAACTAAGGGTAGTTATGTAATTCATTATATTGTCAACATTACAATAATATTATGAAATTTATATTTCTTATTTAAAAATTAATTTACCAAATTATAATTTTATTGAATTCAAATTTAGAAATTCTAAATTTAATTACTCTAAAATAATTGACAAAAATTTTATTGTAAAATAATAATTAAAGTTAATGCTAATAATATAAAAAAATTTATTTTAATCTCCGTTTGTTTTTCCACATTCGAGCATTTTATTGTTAGCTTTTCACCCGTTGCCATAGCAACGAGTCAACAATCGGAAAATTTCCAAGGTCACAATTTTGTATTTTCTTTTAAATAATAATTTTAGGTATTTCAGGAATCTACGGACCTCTACGACTTCCGTGGTTGTTTCTATTTCGTCACCATATTCTGTAAGGTATACCTATCTCCTTTTACTTCTTTTTTAAACTTTAAATTGCAGAGACCCGCGGCCCACCGCACCTCGCAAGCCCTGGGAGACCTATCCCGATTATGGAAATTTTTATTGATTTTTGTTTTCTCTTTTTAAATAAAAGTTTTGTAAGTGGTTCTTTTCAATTGTAGTCTTAATATTAACATATTAATATTAATAATAGTAATAATATTAACTTAATGATAATAATAATATTTTAGTAATAATACTAATAATAATAAGCATGATATAATTACTAATAATAATATTCATAATAAAAGTAATAAAATAATTAATATGAATTTAATAATATCCCTAAGGTTAATAATAATGATAATAATAATGACAATGTATTAATAATATTAATAATAATAATAATAATAATACTTTGGTGATATTAATAATAATATTAATTTGATAATACTAATGATAATAATAATAATAATAATAATAATAATAATAATGATTGTGATACCATATTAGGGACAATGGTCGTGGTATTAACCCATGGGGGAAGTATTGGCGGGGTATTGGGATTAATGGTGCTATATAGTTTAATAATATTAATAATAATAATAATAATAATAATAATAAATTTTTAACAATAATAATAATAACTATAAGGTGGAAATAATAATATCAACGGTATTAATAATAACAACAATAATAATAATAATAATAATAATAACGATAATAATATCCGATTCGCTCTGGGGATACTGGTTTATCCGCAATGATATTAAGTAATGATATTAATGATACTATATAGTTATAACAATACTATACTAATAATATTAATAATAATAGTAATAATATTTTAATAATAATAATAATAATAATAATATTTAAATAATAATTAATAATAATAATATTTTAATAATAATTAATAATAAAAATATTTCAATAATAGCAATACTGATATTAACAAAAATATTAATGTGAAAATTAAGGTTAATAGTGATAAAATTAATATTAATAACATCAGGATTATGAATGAAGTAATATTCATGATACTATATAGATTTTTCGGTAATAATAGAATGGTGCTCATATTGCTTATAATGAGGTTGACAATATTAATAATCGTTTAGGGTCAATATTAAAAATGTTAAAATAATGAAAAACTTGAAATAATAATCAAAATAAATAACAAAATTCACAATATGAATATGGATAATGATCATAATATCAGGAAGAAAATAATAATTTAACAGTAATAACATTTAGTAAAAATGATAAAATTAATAATGAAATATTTAGTAATAATAATAAATTTTAACAACATGATAGTCACGTTAGCAATCATTTTATGGGCTGTGGCGTCATAAATTCGAATTTTAAACTGAACGTAAAGTCTTTGGTTAACATTCCAACGTCGATTTGGCATGTAGATTGGATACGAAAATGCGAGTTATGGCCGATTTGACTTCCTAATGTGGTTAGTCGCGAATTTTAGTGAGTTGTGTCATACATTTGTGCTAAAATAACATTGTTGTTTATAAAATATATATTGTATTCTTCCTGACTCTTCTGTAACTAGTCGGTATATCTTTCCTGTTTGTGTTATCACTTTATATTTAGCCTTTCCCAGGACCTCGACTCAACTCTTTCGAGGGTCGGGCGATAGGATTTAGGAAGGGGAGAATACTGAGCAGGCCTGGTTACTACCGGCACCGCGGCTTCCCCCACTAACGACCGGTTCGATCCGGGGTATCGAAAAAAATAATTTCATTTTGCTATCTTGTTGCATGTAAAGCTATTATGTCAGTAATAGGTCGGTTATTGTCGTCGAAAATTAGATTATTTTATCGCAAGAACAAATCCTTTGATGATGGAGGTTCAACAACACGGTCGAATTCCTCGATCATAAAAAGACGTTTCTTGCAAAGCTTTTGAATAAAAAAAAAATATCGATAAAAAAAATAACAAAAATTATCATAACTAAATTCATATTCAATATAATAAACCCAAAATTACTTTTTCTAATTGACAATAATAATATGCAATAAAATTGAATAATATGGTATTAGTGAGATGAGCATATATGAATTTTTTGTTCAGCCAGCTTCGCCTTATATATCGTGATTGTTGGTGTGTGTGTTTTGATGCAGTAAAACAAGGAATTCTCGAATATTCCAAATTTTAATAAAAATTTTATTCTTTTTGATTTAAATTTAAATTTTACATTTTTACATCTCAGAATTTTTATTAAATTTTTATTTATTTTATTTTTCCTTAAATTTCCGTTTTTAAGTAATTTTAAATTTTCTGCTCAAAACCACACCGGCGTTATCGTGCTGGCTAAACAAAAGTAAAATAAGAGGGTTTTTATCAGTTTTTGCCCAACATAAAACACTCCGGGGCCAGTTAAAATTGCGACCCGCAATTACAAAATCAAGATATTGAAGGATAAGAAGAAAACTTTACACTATGCACGATTACAGTCGTGACTTGTACATATACATAAAATTGATTCATAATAGCATGCATAAAAGTATCATTAGAATAGTCTCATAATCAAAATCATAGGATCACAAATATCATTGAATAGTCTAATTTGATGATCATTATCGTCTTTCTGCTCGTAGTGGGATTGATTTGGATTGGATTGGGTTTCGAAGGTTGAATCATCTAGGTCGGTTTTATCAGGTTGAATTGTACTGACGAGGAAGATTAGGCTTTAGATTTATGGGATTGTGTTCTGACGAACGAGAGATTTGAGAGATTCGATTATTGGGTTGGATTGTAAGGTTTTAGGTATTATTGAATTTGAGATTTTTGACGAACGAAACGAAAAATTGAAGAGATTCGATTATTGGATTTGAGTTTTTGGAGAACGAAAGATTGAAGAGATTCGATTTTTGGTATTATGATTTTGAGTTTTAATGTCAATCTGGGACATTATATTGGGACAATCAACTGGTTTTATTGTTGAGGATTTAGTTTTGGGTTTGCCTCCACTTCGGACCATTCGGCATCGACTTCTGGTTCAACTTTTACCTCATGGCCCATTATTGGTCGAAGGATTCTTGTTAACTCTTCTTTTCTTCGATAGGTGACGGTCAATAGGGTTTGTAAGCTTTCGATCTCTGCTGATTGTTGGGGTTTTCTTTGATTTTGTTCTTTCTTTGGAGTTCTAGTATTTTTTCTCTCTTCAACCGGATGTTTCTCTGATGGTTGATTCTCCATTGGGCTTGTTGGGTTAGTTTTCGGTCTTGTCGTTTGATAATTTTCGTTAACTTTCGGATTTCTCTCCTCAGGGATCGTTTTTTCTCGTGGTTTCTTTCGTTTTTATTTTCCAGCTTTGTGAGATATTCTTGATTGACTTGGGTCAGTTCTTTCAGTCGATAGGATTCATTTTCCAGTAATCCTCCAGTATTTCATTTACTGTTCGTAGGATTGACTGTCTTTTAATTTCATCGTTTTTGAATTGCTCACCTCTGAGGCTCGTTTCGTTTCTGTGAGTTCTTTCTTAGTATTCTCAATTGCTTCTGACTTTTATTATTCTGATATTGCAATCGATTTATTTCAGCCTCTTGTTGTTTGAGTTGGTGACATAATCTCTCTTGCTCTTGCTTCCATTTTCTTCTGTAGAAGTCTAGAGGGTCTTCATTTAGAGGTTGAGGATCTCGTTGGGGTTCGATAGGATTGCTGGTGGGTTTATACTTTTCGTTTTGTTGTTGTATCTTCCTCGTGGGTTCCAGTAATTCATCTCTATAATATTTTTGGGTTAAGTATTCGGTTTCAATCGATATAAGTATTCATAAAATTTCTATTTTAATTCAAAGTTTTATCAGTTTCGCAAAACGGTTTTATAGTTCCAGACTATGACGAAATTTCTATTTATTACGGTAATTCGATAACATGGTGGAAAACTCTGTCAATGTAACACACTGTTTGCTAATAAGACGTACTTGTTGCAGGAAGAAAGTATTTGATATTCATCTTCTGTAACTTTTCCCAAATAAGTGGCAATTCATATATGGATTCCAAAACTTCTAAAGGTCATCAAAAAATTTTTAAATCTTATACATATTCTCTTTGTTTTTTTTTTTTTTTTTTTTTTTTTTTTTTTTTTTTTTTTTTTTTTTTTTTTTTTTTTTGTTTAAATATACGTTTTATACACTTTTTACACTTTGAACTCTCAATTAATTACACCCAGGTTTCGTCTTGGCTGGCGAAACCTCCACTGTTCTCCGTTGGCGGTACTGGAATTACTGGCAGCAGTATCATTGGCGGTTTATTTCTCAATTGCATTATTTCCGTCCATAACTCTGCTGATATTTCCACTTCATCAGCCAACAAACGTGCCAAATAATTTGAATTTTCCAATAGATTCTCTATCTTATTTTCACATTCTGTCAACATATCTTTTCTTACCACAATCTCTTCATGTGCCTTTTGAAATTTGGCTTTCCAGCAACGGGCTTGGTGGCAAATACATTGAACTTTATGTTCTAATTTTAACCGGTTTCTCTTTGCCGTTTCTTTGTCTGCTAACCAGCGTCGCCTCACATCCATATGCTCCTCCGCGTAAAATCTTTCGGCTTCTATCTCTTGTTTTTCGACTTGAAATCTCAATTTGTGCTTTTGGACGAATTCCTGCTCGTATTTACGCTTCCAGTTTCTCGCCTGTGCCTTTATGTGTTCTAGCACTTTCTTTTGTTGTTCTTCTACGGGTTCCGGCACTCTAGTCTTTAGCCTTTGACCTCTTGCTTTACTAAGCTCCAACTTGCATTTTTTCCCATTTTTTCGGTAATGGCTTTACAGCGATCTCTTTCACTATCCCATTCCTGCTTGTAAAACTTTTCATCATGTGCTTCTTGCTGTTTGAGCTTTGTTTTCCATTGCCTTGCTTGTCTCTCTAGCTGCATTGATCTGCGTTGTTCTTGTAGGCTCACATCACGAATTCTATTGTAACTTGTCGTCAGCATTTCTTTTTCTTGCTTCCACTCATCGAGCAATTGTTGTTGATTTTCTCGGATCCAGTGGTTCTGTGTTTCTAATTGTTCCACTCGGTCCTGCTTCTCTTGTAGTAATACGGCTAACTGGCGACGTCTTGCTTCTAGCCCGCAGATATAATCCTTCAGGTCATAAATTCTTGCTCCAACTTTTCTTCCCTTGATTTGGCTGCTGCGATTTCTTGTTCAAAGGTCTCTTGATCTATTTGTCTGTGCTTTTTTAGAGTTGCTTCTTTAACTTCAAGCTCTAGGCTTTTTACTTCAAGTTCTGTTTCTCTGGCTTCTAGTCCTAGGCTTTTCGTTTCTATTTCTAGAGTTTTTCTATTCATCTCCTCTTCCTTGGCTTTGAACAATATTTCGTAGATCTTTATTGCCATCTTTTCTGCTCCTAGTTGGCGATATTGCTTTTCAATCTCGACTTGTCGTTCATCTGAGTTTGTTTGGCTGGCTTTGTTATTGGTTTCTTTTCGATTATTCATTTTCTAAATTAGTTAATTTAACATTGATTATCGCACACGATTCTACTATATGATATAATAATTCTACTTCTATACATCGATATGTTTATAGTTTTTTATTGGGTTTAATTTCAGGCAATATAATAATTATAGTTTTTACAATAGGTACCATTCACATACAATTTACAATTTATATACAAGGTTTTTATGGTCCTCTAAGGGCTACTTTCTATAGATTCATACTCTTCTTCAAGCACAGGAGGGTTTTCCATTCGATCGTACCACGCTAGGATTTCATTTGTTTGTTCTCTTCTCAATCTCCTTATTTCCAACGCTTGCCATTGACTTTGTCTGGTGACTAGATCTCGTTGCGTCTCTAATTCCGCAATTCTTTGTTGCTGTTGTTCGATTATGGTTACATATATCATACTTCGATTTGTGATCTCGGTTAACATTGTCAGGGATTGTGTCCATTGTTCCCTGGATAGATTTGCTACACGCGCTAAAAAATCGCACTGATCTCTCCATAAGGGTTCTGCTGATGTTTCATTTGGACTGCTGATTGAATTTGGTTGTAATTGGGGTGGAAATTCTGGTTGCGGTTGCGCTGTTCTCGTAATGGTTTCGACGAATGGTCGTACTTCGGCTTGACGTCGGTGGTTTCCTCTAGATAGATCCATTTCTGAAGATTTCAATTAAGATAATATTGATTTCAACTTTTTAAGCTTTATACATCAAGGTTCATTTTTTCGTCTTCACAATATACAATATATACTTTTATCTCATTATTTTACATACAATACTACTTTTATATAATATACACTATTTACACGGTCTCATCCTCTCATTACACAAACGTTTCTTGGGGTCTTATACGCAATTGTCGTATGCCCCCATATTTCTCATTAGTAAGTTTATATACATCAATTTCACTAGGCCATCCTTGTGAGGCTTCTATTATGGGTAACTCTTTCATCCACAATCCACTTGAATATTGGCTTTGACTGGCTACTTCGTCATATTCGTTGTTTCTTCCAGTCTCTGAACGTTCTAACGTGATATCATATTCAAATTTTTCTACCATTGGCCATTTTCTTCGTTTTCTTGGTTTTGGTTTGCATTTTTTAATGACTTTCCACTGCTGAATTAATATTAGTGTCATTATGATGCTTACTACCGTTAAAGTTATCCATATCATTTTTATTGCGATTTTTGCTTCGTCTGTTTTTGCTGGTTTCGTTGATTCTGTTATAGTTGTGGTTTCAGTTCTGATCTGAGCTTTTCTGAATGCTTTGCGAAGTTGGTGGGCTTCCTCCATTGAAATATGTCCGTCATTTCCGTTAATGTTCATCTTTGCTCGATTTGTTGCCGTTTCAATTGTTGTTGTTCTCGTTTTATTTCGGGTTAGGTGTTCCGGTAATTTTATCAATTGTTTATACCTAGTCACTATTTGACATATTGGTCTGTTTCGCTTTTCTTTATATACGCATACTCGATAGATTCCATCTTTCTCTCTTGTTAACAATTGGTGTTGTAGATACATTTCATCCCGTATTTCCGGCATTCGGTTTTAGCTTTCCGACTCTTCTCTTCTCTTTCATCTCTAATGCATACTTTAGTGATTCGTCCTCCGAATAGACTTCGAATCATAATTACATCATATTTTTCCTGATCTGGCACTACCATTATTAATACCTCTTTTCTGGAATCTCTTATTCTAGACAAGTTGAGATCTTGTCCTGTTTGTGCTTCTGCTTTCTGGATATAGCTTTCTGAGCCTTTGATAGTAGTTTCTCTGGATTTTCTAGTCGAGTTGGTTTGATTTCTGGGATTTCCTTTTCCTTTAAGCGTTTTCACTGCTACACATACAACATTTCCTTTATTTCCTGCACATATCACGTGCATTGAATTTTCAGCTAGATTACCCCATAAATATGGTTGTTTCTTCTTTAATCGCATTGATACGCATGTAGTTTCAATATTTCTCATGCATATTTGATCTACTCCTCTATCACCGTTACTGTTCATAAGTACATGATTGATTCCTGGTATAACTTGAAATCGTACTCCTTTTGTTACTGCCATAATATCTCTACAAATGTTATCTTTTATTTCGCATGATGCTTGTTCTCTTTCCTGAATGGTAAATTGATCATCGTTGTCCATAGTAGTGAAGTTGCAACTAATTCCCGAGTTTTCTGTTAGACGAATACATATTCCTTCTTTATTGTTCATCATTTTCAGAATAAACGCTTCGATTTCTCTTTTGACGCTTCCTTTGATACTCCAGTCTGATTTTTCAACAGTTTTGATTATTTTGGTATATTTGCTCTGCTCAATGTTTTGGTTGGCTCACATATCATGCGTTTACGTTTTCTACACAAATTAGATAATTCATATTTTCAGCTAAATCATCCCATTGATATTGTTGGTTTTTGTTTAGTCTCACTTTTCTACATTCCTTTTCATTATCAATACAAATTTGGTGGATTTGCTCGTTTCCTATATTCGTTATTTTTATTGCATCCACACTTGTTTCCACTTGAATTTTTAATTTGTGTTTCTGTTGCGTTGCAGGAGTTGTGTTGATCACGTTTTCTCCATTCTTTCTTATTTCACATTTGTAGCTCTTTATGCCCATTATACAGATTTTGTATGTTGAATTTCTGGTTGTATCCTCGAATACGTAAGTTTGATTCTGTTTCAAATTCCATGTTTCACAATGGTAGGTTATCCGTTCTGAGGTAATACAGATCATATTAATTTGTCGTTTTCCCGTATTCGTAATTATGATTTGAGTTTCTTTAACTTCGATGGCCATTTCCAATTTCTCATTAGGGAATTCTTTTGTTTCCGTTAAATTGATTGACGTAATTAATATTAATAATCTTTGTAGTAGGGTCTGTCGATTTTGATTCTTTTGTAGTTTTACCGTCTGTTTTTCATCTTTTATAATTTCGGTTGGTTTCTGCTTCTCAGTTTCATTAGAATCTGATTGTGGTTCTTTCTCGCTGGATAATTCTGGATCTTGTTTCTCGTTATCTTTGGTGTCTCCTTGATCATCTTTGTCATCTTTATCATTTTCATCGTTATTTCCATCATCCGGGGTGTTCTTGGAAATGTCGTCCTCGACATTTATTAATCTGATAATTTCGTCATATTTTTCGATAATATCTTTTTTGTCTTCCTCAACCTCTTCTAGTTCGACTTTCCATCCGAATGAATTTTCTTGTTTTCTTTGCCAATTTCGAACTTGAGTTTCTAATTCTTCTTTTCCCGATCCAATTCTTTCTGATTCGTTTTCATTGTCGGTGAATTTTATCTCTTTTCTTTTTAGAAGTGCTTTTATGGTTTTTGGTAAATTACGATTAGTTTTGATGGCTTTTTGTAAAAATATATTCTCATGCTCCTCGAATTCATTTACATTTAATATTTTGGTTTTACAACGTCCTGTTGTCCATTTTACTAATGAGGCTGCTGCTTGATCGTGACCTCTAATTATTGCATCCTCCATTACATATCTATTTGGCCACAATACATTTAAATCCTCTTTCGTTGCATTGACCATTATAAATTCCATCGCCATAGCTTTCCTTGACTTCGCGGCATACGTAAGGACTGTCCATCCTTTGTTATCTTTTTCGTTCAATGCCGACCTGTTCTCATTAATTCTCTTAGCACTTCTGTAGTTGCATCGGCTGCTGCTGCAATCATTAACGGTGTTTGACCTCTTGAATTTTTCAGATTCGTGTGTTGTCCGCATTTTTCCATTGATTTAATTATTTCTAGTGATCGTACTTCATTTTCGGCTAATAAACTGTGATGTAATGGTACGTTGCCATCTGAATCTGTGCAAGTAGATAATACCGGCATTCTCTCCATAATTGTAGTCATTTCTGCTTGATCTAACTTTTCTTTGGCATAATTTCTCATCATTGATGTAATTCCACCCAATATCTCGAGAAAGCTTCTATCTTTTGTCCATTCTGGCATTATTTCTTTGGTTATTTCTACGATTAGATTCATTTTTGCGACATGTTCCATTTTTACATCGTCGGCTTTAGTTTTTGGGGTAAGATCCCATTCTTCGTTTATTAACTTGTCCAGCATAATATTTGCCTTTTTTGCTGATCTCGTCAAATTTTCCTTGTTTCTGGTTAACTGTTGCTGTTTTTGCTAACAGCTTTGCATCGATACATTTACATAGATTGGCTACTAGCGGATTATTAACTATTTCACTCTTAACATTATTTTCATTAGCTATAGATGATTTCATAGGGCCTTTCCCTGTTCTGCCGGCAACTTTTTTGCAGTTCCTGGTATGATTTCTGGTGTTTCGAATTATCACCCAATCTCCGAATTTTAAATTGATGTTCTTGCACGTTTCTCTGTTTGTCGTGTAATTCTTTGATAACTTTCTTGGTTAAAACAGAATATCTCATTCGGCAGTTTTCCATATTTCCTGCATTCTTTTCTTTAAATTAGTAGGCATAATCATCAATTTCCATGTATGTGAGACTGAGTGTTATTCTAAATCCATTGGCATATTACACTCTCTTCCATACATAAGTTGACGCGATCATCTTTGTTGCTGAATGAATTTGACATTCGGTAGGGCCATTTAAACATAAATTTATATATTTTCATCCCAATCTCTTCGGTGCCTGCTCACATTATTTGAGATCATTCGATTAATATCCCATATATATATTCGTTTGTCCGTTTGTTATGTGATGAGTATGCGTGAGTCTCAGTTTAGCGATCGGAAGTATTTAGTCACCGCATTAGTATCTCACTCATAAAAAATTGGTCCTTGATCGGTAATAATTTGCTTGGTGTACCATATCGACAACATATTCCTCTACTAAGATTTTGGCAATTCGTTTTTGCTTTTCTGATCCGGCATTGCAAATGCTTCTGGAAATTTTGTTAAGTAATCAGTTAATTACTAATATATACACATTTCCTTATCCGATTCTGGCTATGACTACTAACGTCCATTGCTATCATTGTCATTTCGTTCTGGTCGGTATTGGCATCGGTTTTAATGGTGCTTCATCTTATTTCCTGTGCCCTTTCGCGTGCTGGCAACATATTAAACAATTTTTATCCAGTCTTTCACGTTCGTCTGTCATATTGGCCAATAGTATTTTGTTCAGTCTGGCTTCCGTCTTCTTGGCTGACATATGTCCGCCCCATTCCATCATGATATTGTATCAAAATCTCTTTTCGTTACTTTCTGAGTAAGCCACATTCAATCTTTGTCTCCGTCCATTACCATCACCATTCCTTTTCGATCGTATATCGATGTCGGTTTTTCTCCATATGCTCTTTTACATGCGTTTTGATTTTTCGAAGATTTTCAATATCGTTGTATCTAAATATTCGATTATTAACTTTAACTCACTATCTTCTCTTGCTCTTGTTTCAGTTGAGTAAACAATGTCTTCTGCCAACTTATCATACATATAGTCTCACGTGTTGTCCATTATTCCTCGAACACAAATCTCGACATACAATCTGCATTTGCATTAGCTTTCCGGCTTGAATTTATATACGGTGAATAACTCTTTGAAGTTGCATTGCCCATCTCATAATCGGCTTGATGCTTCTTTGTGTGGCCTAGCCATACAAAGGTTGGTGATCAGTTGTGATTATTATTTCTCTGTCCCCATAGCAAGTATTTGAAATGTTTTGATCGCTAAAATTATTTGCCAAAGGCTTCTCTTTCCGTAACTGAATAATTCTCTTTCGTTGCTTTTTGAACGTTCTACTATAATATTGATTGCCTCTTTCTCGGTTTTTCCTCGTCCCATTGTTGCCTAATTACTGCTCCGGCTGCATAACACTTGCCATCTGTTGCCTAATAGAAATGGTTTATTAAAGTTTGATTGAATCAATATTGGAGCATGATTATTAGTTTATCTCTCAGCGTTTCGAATGCCAACTTGCTGCCTCGTTTTCCATACAAAGATGTATCCTTTTTCACTAATTCTTGGAATTGCGTTTTGCAATCCCTGCATAATTTTTTAATGAACTTACGATAGTATCCACATAAGCCTAAAATTCTTGAACTTGAAATGTCACTGTTTTGGTATTGACAATCTTTTATTTTCTCTAATTCTTGGATCAGGTTGTTTGCCTCTAGCTGATTACGATTATGGCCTAAAAATGCTAACTTTCTCTTTTAGCCCAATCACATTTTGAAGGCTTCAGTTTTAACTTCCATTGCCCTAATCTGACGAATACGTTTCTTTGTATCTTTTAAATGCTGTCGAATGTGTTGAATATATTTTAGTTTTAATCATTTCCAATGTAACACCATACATGTTTATTCCATGCGTTACGAAATTCATGCATCTCTGGATGATGCGGTGTGCATGTTAGTCCAAATGGCATCTTTTTAAACTGGTATAGGTCTTCCGATTTGTAACGCTGTTTTCTCTCGATCTTCCTCTTATTACTTTGATTTGCAGTATCCACTTTTCAAATCCAGTGATGTAAAGTATGCTGTCCATAGCAACATTTGTTAACATTTTCATTTATTTCTGGTAATGATTAAGTATCTCTTTTTCGTGACTGCGTTTAATCGTCTATAGTCAATACAAATCGTTTGCGTACCGTCTTTCTTTTTCACCATTACACAGGGAATTGCCAGGGTGAACAACTCGGTTCTATTACTCCAGCATAACATCTTGCACTTCCTTTCTGCTACGGATTTTTGCAGCTTCTGCTAGTTCTATACGGCTCAGGTTAATTCTTGAGGTGTGTTCGTCTGTCAATGCGGATAACGTGTTGAGTTACATTCACTTGTACCCAATCTAAATCGGATGCCTGCAAAAATATCTTAAAACTCGATTATATGCTTTCCAATTTCTCTTTTTCATTTCATTTAAGAGCTCACTATCAATTGTCCACATTTCTTGTTTCATCGGTCTGATCGCCTTTTTAACTCTGGTAACTCAAATTTCCATCATTGGTGTTGTTTCCTAATCTTTCGTTTATAGCACTATCTTTATCCTCTTCGTCAAAATCTAGTCACATTAATCGGAAATTATCGTTGTCGTTATTTATAGTTTACAATTTCTCTGCCCAAAGCTAACTCTTTGCGTTCCTCGAATTTCTGATTCGGTTCGAATAATCATATCTCCCTTCGCTTCATCATTGACTTTGACATACCAATCATTTGCAGTTCTCCCAGTTATGGTTATTTTCTCGGAAATCTAACTTCGGATCTCGATGGACATATCTGTCAGTTTTTATCTTTTAATTTCATTGTTCCTAATCGATTACTAAATCTTTTTAGTTAAAGTCAGGCATATGTCGGCTTGGCCAATTATGCATGTGCCCATTAAGTTTTCTGATTAGCCAGATAGGTGATATTTTTTACTCTTTATATTCATCTGCTGACCACACTTTTCAACTACGTCGATTGACTCTTGGCCTACATGTTATACATCCACTGTTGTATACTGCATCACACGCCATAATCTGCTTGGTAGATATTCCTATTGACGGCTGAAATGTTGCGCCTGTGTCGACATGCTTTCCATTTCGATTCCACTTCACTTTCTATATGATGTTACACGTAGGTCCAGCAGGAGTTACTAAGACTGCAATCTGTCTCGTTCGACTCATATATCTTCATCTTGCGACTCTTCGATTCATTACTGCGTCGATGTCTCTCCAATCGGTCTCAAATACTATGGATAATACCGTGGTATCACTCTTGTACCCATCCGCGGTCCTCATCTTTTATTGCGTTCCTGCTTGTGAGCTTTTCACTAAGTTCACTGATGGTATACTGTTTGTTTCCATTGACTCGATTTCCAATTCCACAACAGTGCGTGCGGTACTTTTAATTCATAGTCTACTCTACCTCCTTGATTTCGTCATCATCATGCCTGTCGTCATCGTCTATTGTTTAGTCTTCACCTCATTGTATCCACTTTCCATCCGCCTCGTTTTCTCTCTTTGGCTTGATTTTTTCTGTTTCCATTTTCATTAATAATTTGAATTTTCGTACCGACTTCCTCATCGGTTCCTTTCATTTTTTGAATAGAATTTCCATTTAATTTCTTGATTCTGTGGATGTCCCTCTTGAATGTTCCATAGGATGGACCATAGTTTTCCCAAGAACGGTAAAAAATCCCTTGCCATTTTCCAGTTAACTTTCTTCACGTTTGTAAATATCAAAGCCAAGCAAAACATTTGCGTCAAAATTACTCGTACTATTTGAATTATGAGTATTACCCCAATATTCCTGCCATCATTTCCCAAAATATTAGAAATCGCCACCACATATGCCTTCTTTATCATATTGGATGTCGCTATGTTTAAAATGTTCTGGAGATAGCACATAATTCGTAATTTCGGACTCCACCGTAATTTGTTCGACCTGCAATTTGTAACAAGGTTTGATAAGATTGGCTGTCTATTAGCCTGGAAAAAGCAATATTTGCTCTCGCCTGATTCTAAATCTTCTTACATTGTACAATTCCATTTCTCGACACGTCGCAAGGTTTGATTCTATTCTGATGTCAATTTCTGTTAAACCAAATTTCTTGGCGCTAATGTCGGTTGATTACTTAGGGAATATTATCCATCTCCGTCTTCCTCCTTTCGAAATAACGTCCATTACATTACTACAATTGAATAAATTTGGATACAAATCTTTCTACTGGATTCATGATTCTGGTGACAGCTTTACAAATCTAATTCTCCTCTTGTGCACTATTTCTATTCGTTTGACATTTATCTCTTGGTATCGATGCATTTTTCTGGTAGTTCTCGCCGTTGTTTTCTCACATTGATACGTTTCAATCGCTTCTCCCACTATTCTTCCAAAGTGACCCACCTCTTGTAGAAGGTAATAACGGAATCGCATATATCTGGATTTGCTAATTTGACATAGCAATTTCGTCTCAATATTTCTCTGTTTAAGCGCTAAGTCGTTCTGTATATAAATCATGATAACTTTTTCTATTGATGTTAATCCACATGGAACAAGACAATCCATTTTATTGTTGAGCATATAAATATAACTTTATCTCTTATCTCCTAGCTTCTCTCTTGCGTCCGGTTATGGTTTTCCCATTGTGAAGGAAGATGCTTTGTAGTTCTGTACTAATTACCATCTCGTCGCATTTGTTGACTGTGCTTTTCTTTTATGAATCTCATTCCCAGCATCGCTATCTTTGTTATACCACCCTTACTGGCGGTGTCCTCTGATTTCAGCTTTTGAAATGTTATTTTGTCTTGAAATTTTTCGAGTTGCAATCAATCTTTCATAGCCTTCATCCTCTTGCTCTCTTCCCAGGTTCTCGATACACTTTTTCTTGGATTCCTCGAAAATTGTGTTTTTAATAATGTTAGTCGGCCCATTCCTTTACGGCTGCGTTATATGTCACGTTGACATTCAGTATAACATGATCTGTTCCGATGCAAGACAACTTGGATTATTTTTTCATTTGGCCTTGAGTATCCGGATCGAAATACCTTGATATTGTTCCAGTTTTCGTTTGATAGCTTTCAATCATACCACTCTTTAACAAGTTCGCCAAGTAACGTATATTCTCCTCCCTTGACACGATCCAATCTGATCCTTTTATTCCGTCCAGCTGCTATATACTCTCGTAGTTTTTTATCCTTTCCGGCTTCTGCGCTTATCTCGTTTTGTTATTCAGTACGATTTTACCATTGAAATCCATCTTCACACTGCTCTGCGTTATGTTAACTGACGACTCCGGTTCTGGTTCGATGATATTGTGTATATGAATACCTGTCCACGAATAATATGCAATATCTTTCTGGTGACTGTACATTCCTTTTATTTGCCTTGCATTAAAATCGGCTCTTGATAGACGTTATTATACATTCTGTTGCAATCGTCCCTCAATTTCCTTGATTTGCGCTTACACGTCTGCCGCTGTCTTTTAATGAATATCTCTGACCCATCTTTATATGTCACAATCATTAAACTAAAAATGATTCGGCTCCTCTGATACACATCATCCCAAATTAGTACTGTTGTCAGATTGCGTTTTAACTCCTCTTCTGCTTGCTCTGCGGATCTTTATAAACTGATCGTTCCTTCCAAATTCAGTTAACATTCTCGTAGTTCTTGCTTGCATCGTTTCCGTCTGATCACTTTTACTTGGCTGCCATTGAATAAATAGTTTCCATCCACCTTCGAGTTATACGAACGGCCTATTAATTTTGTTAATTTATATCAGTGATCTAAATACGTGTCCATCTTGCGTATATTTCGGCATTCGTTTTTTATACAGTCGATCATGTTTATAAACTAGATAGGCAATAGCCTACCATATATTCGACGTAGCATCATTCTGATCGTTTTACTAATTGTTCCACATTGTTATCATTTCTGGGACATTTCTTTAAGTCATTCTCACTTTATTATCCCATGATTTTTGTTAATATTGGCCTCAGATTGTCCATATTTGTTTCGCTTCTGGCTGGATGTCTGTGTCTCCTCAACACTCTTTTCTATTCTGGATATAGCCAACAGAGTACCTCCGATACCAATCATTTTATCCACCTGCGCTTCCCTGTTCTCTCGTCTGATTTCTGCCGCTGCACTGTTTTGCCACTGGTTTTGGTTTCTCCAATTTGTTTTGGTACTCTCGTTTTGTAATCTGTTCTTTCGCTTTTGGCTTGGGTTCTATTCCGATTTGTTTTTGGTCTGCCTCTCATTTATTATCCATCATTGTTCCGGCCTCTTTTCGATCTGGTTGTCTGTTAGCTAGTTCTCTCGAGTTCGTAGCTCCTCTATCAGCTAATCAATGTACTCCATTCGTCCGTAGTGGGCATATCTTTGCTAATCGCTTCGTCGTACATTTTCCATATCCGTTTCTGCTTCTGTAGTCTCAATGGTTCTCTCTGTGCCCAAGTAAATCCTTTCTCGTTCATCGGTTGTATATTCAGTTTCAGTAATTGCGTTGCGAATAAATCGCCGAAATTTTGGTTTCGTTGTTTTTCCTGCTCGCGTTATGATTTCTTCCAGATCGGTATTACATCATCGTCTTCAACTGATTCGATTATTCACTTCTTCTTCTACCTTCTGGAGTTTCTAGACTGCTCTCTATTTTCTGGTGATTGTATGATGATTTTCCGTTTTTCGCCTTTTTTGATTAGTTTTTGACCTGCCATTTTAATTAACAGTTTAAAATATTTACTTATTCTCGGCTGATTGGATGACTCGATTTCCAACTCATCAGTCTAAGGATCTCCCTTCATATTGCAAATGAAAGGTAATTCGTATGGCATCTGCTTTATCTCTTTGATCTTTGTTGCTGACCATGCTCCTCCTCTCCTCGCGTTTCTATGTCTGGGTTTAATTGAATTTAATCGATATTTTTCGGGTCTTATTTCCTCTGCCCATTCCATATGCTTCCATTTCGAATTACTCATCGAATTGTTCTGATACAAGAGTACATTCGTCGGTATTCCTCGATTTCGATTAACCATGCTTCTCAAATTCTCAATTCGTTTACATGAACTCTATTATTCCTTTGCTAGTTCAACTCTCGATCTGTGTTGATTTTAGCACCCGATCTCAGAATAGCTTTTATTCCCTACATTTTGAGTCTCTGCTAGTGCAGTTAATCATTTTCGATAAGATATCCATATCCTAGGTAAAATTTGATCCTGGAATTCGTTCTTCTTAACACGCAAATTCTTGGTAATTATATTTCGGTTTTCTGTTATATTGGTTTCTCTTTCCACTTCGAGTGTGAAGCTAATATCGTTATTTTTAATAAATATCGAATGTTCGCCCTGTTACTGATTTTTGGATCGATAAATTTCGGTGATCCTGATCGATATTTTCTGTACTTTTCGGTTTCTGTAGCATGCTGCTTGTCGTTTATCCGGTTTTATGATGTGTCACCGGTGACATCTTTCCGGTTGTCCAGGTGCGTTAAGCGAAAATAGTTACTTTTTGACTAAATGGCCACGATAAATTACTGTCATTTATTCTTTGCAAAATAATGAAAATACTCCCCATGAGTGTTTTTTCCACTCCTCTGCCATTTGGATACACTTTCATTTTTAGTGATAACCTCTCTGGTCTCGCTATAGAAATTTTGGACTTGATATACTGTACTTCCTCTTTGGCTGCCTTTTTACTTTCTCATGCCAATCTGTAATTTTCCATTTGAATGGTGTAGCCATTCTCTTCTCGTAATTGCAGCGATCATCTTCTTCTGGTAGCCATTCTAGTTCGTCCATATAGAAAAGCAGTTTTTTCCTTACACAGTTCATCTGCGGATCTCTTTCAAACAAATCTTCCGATATCTCGCTTAGGAATATATTCGGTCCAGTTTTGGCTAATACATTTTCTTGTTTTAAATCCCACGAGCTAATTTCTCATCCCATGTTTTTTATCCACGCGGGTTTACAATCTCGATCGCTTTAGAAATAGTATTTCGGGTATAACTCCTCGTCTTTCTCTCCACACGTTTATATTTCTAATATTCGATCCATTTTACTTTTCAATTAGTTTGGAATTCTATTATTTTTCGTTTCCTCTGTCTTTTCGTCTTTGATTCCATTATTTGGCTCGTCATCGATATGACTTTTATTTTTGCTCCATCATCCCATATTCCTAGGCCTGTATATTGGAGTTTGATCGCTTTCCTCTAAAAATTCTCATTATACATTAATATCACATCCTCCATCATTCCGTCATCGTCCTATTTTCTCTCACTTTAATCAAAATTGTTGATCGATTTATTTTTGTTAAATCATCCACTTTACAATCTGGGTCTACTTCGATCAATTGTTTATCACCATTAGGCTAACTTTACCCTCATTTGTATGGTTCTGTTCCTCTCAGCGTCTTGATATTTGCATAGGCTTCGAATTAGATTCACCTGCTCGTTATCGTTAGCGTCATAATCTCAGGTTATCTCTCACACTTTCTACGAATTGTTATCGAGTACGTGCCTTCTGGTATTTATTCGATCGATAAATTTCCTCGTTTGGTTGACTGCTGTTTAACCAATATCATTTTGATCTTTCTCTTATAAGGAGTCTTTCGCATCCATTAACCGCTGTGGTTATTTCGTTTTCGAATATTCAATTTAATATCCTTTAGGTTTTCTTCTTATTGTTCTTTGTCGATTCTTTCAAGTGATAAAATATTGAAGTTTCTCGCCAATAAATTTCATTTCATCTACCAAATGCATACCTGTTCTGATTTTCCAGCCATCATATATAATTGTTCCTTTTTCCGGCCCGTTTCCCATCTATTCTTGTACCCATTTGGCTACAATTCATCGTATTTGTTCCTGTTATTGGATTATTTGCATCGGAATTTCTGGATGTTGGATTCTGATTTGGTATTTTCCCGCCTTCTTATTTTCCTTGAGTTCCCTCTTTATATTCTATGATAAATTTTTTTCCAAATCGCTGATTAATACGCCTTTTCAAGTTTGATTACGCCTGAGCCTACTAGATTTTGTCAATTTCTCGAATGTTATGCTCAATAAAACTGTTTATTGCCATTTCACTTCGTGTATACTATTTCATAAACTTCAGTCAATAATTCCCATTCACCCTCGTTTATTTTTCATTAAATTTTTGCGACCTCGCAAATCATCTTTCGCGCTAGAATGGTGGAGTTTTAATTCGTTGATATTATCGCATGATTGAATAATTCGCCTCCCAGACTGCCTATTTTCACTTATTTCGTCTTCTGGACCGTTTGTCCGTCTTAGTTGTCTCAGCATATTAATTTTTTGATTTTTTGTTGGCTTTCTCATTGTTTATCGAATTACCACATCTTTTAGTTGTGGCCATCTCTTTTTCTAATTTTGTTTGACTTGTCATCTGTCTAGTGTTTCGTCTTCTGTCGGATTTTCTCTTTCTAATTTTTGTAGTAGGATCCTTTGCGATTCGATTTTTCGTAGCCCATAGCCCTCTTCTTGAGGGTTTTGCTATTTGTTTTCGTTCTCGTCGTTTTTGATTTCCTCAATATTTCATTGAATTTCTTTAATTTTTCGTCTTTTCTCTTTTTTCTCTTTGATAAATTCTTGGATTCGTTTATTTCTCTTCCTAGCAATTTATTCGCTTTACATATTTTGTTATATTTCTGGCCAATACGTCCTCGTTAACACTCGTTTCGTCCACCGTCGCTGTTCACAACACACTGCCTCCGCCAGTGTTGCATTTCGTTTTCATTTACTTGCTCATCATCATATGTATACGTTTTTGTTCACGTTTCGGCGTTCCCATCTTGCTTGGATCTCTTTTGCTCTTCCTTTGTAAGTCTTTTGCCATTCTGCTCTCCTGCTTTTCTTGGTGATGTTTTTATTTGCTCTCGAACATCTCCGTTCTCCTGCAGCATGTTTATACGTTGTTGTTGATTACCGGCCTTCATTGTTCGACTTCGTTTTCGCAATCTTTCCACCTTCTTGCATCCAAATTATTTGTACATTTGTATTGGCTTGGTTTGGTTCAGGTGGATTATTGCACTTCGAATATGGGCAGCTTCCTCGACACGTGCCCTACTTGCAATTACATTGAGAAACGCAAGTTACCATTCTAGGCTTCGCCATTAATTACGATTCTGCCGTATCCTCTGTTATTGCCGTTTCCGTTTGTATCTGACATTTCCGTAACCGAACTCTCTGCAGATTACTTCTGTGTGGCCTCTTTACCGCACTTTGAATGTTTTTGCTTTGAACACTCTACTACTTTGGTGACATAATCTTGCATTTCTCGCCATCTGGTTCGTTTGTTTCCATTGTTATTGAATCTGAAATTATTAGTGTAATTCAATTACCGTTACCATTATTCATTGGATTTCTATGGGTGGGCCCTTGAAAACATTTGTTGTGCCCTTTGGAATAATTGATTCATTGTTTGGTTTACATTCGTTATTGATGTTGTTAACTTCACTGTTGACGTTGTTGTAACAGTCCTGCGTCATTGCCTGCATACTTTGTAGTTGTGGTAGTCGAATGTTTCACATATATTGGCAATGTTCAAGTGCTTTGATCTACTGTTTGCGTCGTGCTTGGCATCCCACGCCTGCCTCTGATATCCTCATGTTTTAATCCTTTTATGAATACTGAGACGATTCTTTCTCTGGTACTTTTTTCGTCCGCCAAAGGTTCTCTTGCCCTAATCGCTTTAATTCACACGCATATAGAACATTGATTCGTTTTGATTTTGTTTTCGGTGTAAAAAATTCTAACGTTTTCGGTTGAGCTCTTTTCGCGTTCCCGAACGTCGTTAATTAGAAAGTCTTTTAATCTCGTTCCAGTTTCTAAGTTTCCTTGGGTCACGTTTGGCTTCTAAATATTACATCTTGAGCACTCCCTGGTTAAATACAGTGGCGTCTCTCTTCTAATTGCTATGTCTGGCCAATCGACTATTGTTCGTATATACTTCGAATTCTTTTATTAAACGTCTGATAATTTATCGATACTTCCATCAATGGTTCGCCTCGAAATTCTCTAAACTCCTCCGATATCCATTCTTTCGGGTGTGATGTCATCTTATTGGATATAGGTGTCGTCCTTCCGTCCTCGGTCATATTGGTTAGCTGTTTATTGACTTTGGATTCTCTTAAAATACTGTTCTCCTCTTGTCTGTTGATTCTCTGTCGCTTGTTCTCGTTATCTGATGGATTGTCTAGAATATCCTCAAGTAATTTAGACCTGTTTCCTTTTCGTTTTCTGATTCGGTGTTTTATTATTGTTTCGACTGATTCTGGTTTCTTTGACGGTCTCTTTTGAATAACTTCTCGATCTTTTTTGCCGGCTTACGGTGACATCTTTCCGGCTTGTCCAGGTTGCTTAAGCCGAAATAGTTAACTTTTTGACTAAATGGCACCGATAAATTACTTGTCTTTATTCCTTTGCAAATGGAAAAATATATCCCACGATGAGGTGTTTTTTCCCACTCCGTCTCCTTTTGATACACTTCATTTTAGTCGATAAACCTGCCCTGTCTCGTATAAATTTGGACTTGAGTATACTTGTTACTTTCCCTTCTTTGGCTGCTCTTTACTTTCTCATGCCAATCTGTTATTTTCCATTTGAATGTGCTAGCCACTTCTCTTCTCGTAATTGTTCTCTTCTTCTGGTACCTTCTAGTTCGTCCATATAGAAAGCATTTTTTCGCTTACACAGTTCATCGATCTCTTTCAACCAATCTTCCGATATCTCCTTGGAATATATTCGGTCCTTTTGGTAATAACCATTTTCTTGTTTTAAATCCCAACGAGCTAATTCCTCACCTTGTTTTTATCCACGCGTTGGTTTACAATCTCGATCGCTTTAGAAAAATAGTATTTTCGGGTATAAACTCCTCATCTGCGTCTTCTCTCCACACGTTGATTATTTCTAATATTCGATCCATATTTACTTTTCAATTTAGTTTGAATCTGATTATTTTTCGCTTCTCTGTCTTTTCGTCTGTTCCGAATCATTTGGGCTCGATCCATCGATATGACTTTTATTGTTTTCCATCTATCCCATATTCTAGGCTGTATATTGGAGTTTGATCCGCTTCTCTAAAAAATTCTCAATTATACATTGAAATATCACATCCTCCATCATTCCGTCATCGCTATTTTCTCTCACTTTAATCAAAATTGTTGATCGATTATTTTTGTTAAATCATCCACTTTACCAATCTGGGTCTATTGATTCAATTGTTTATCACCATTAAAGGGGAGGTTAATTTACCCTCATTTGTATGGGTTCTGTTCCCTCTCAGCGCCTCTGATATTTGCCAATAGGCTTCGATAGTTCACCTGCTCGTTCATCCGTTAGCGTCACAATCTCAGTATCTCTCACACTTTCTACGAATTGCTCATCGAGTACGTCCTCTGGTATTATTCGATCGATAAATTCCTCGTTTGGTTGACGTTGCTTGTTTAACCAATTATCATTTTGATTTCTCTCACTAAGGAGTCTTTCGCATCCATTAACTGTGGTTTATTTCGTTTTCGAATATCAATTTAATATCCTTTAGGGTTTCTCTTAATTGTTCTCTTGTCGATTTCCTTTCAAGTGATAAAATATTGACGTTTCTCGGCCATATCATTTCATCTACCAAATGCATACCTTTCTGATTTTTTCAGCCATCAATATATAATTTGTTTCCTTTTTTCCGGCCGTTCCATCTTTCTTGTACCCATTGGTACAATCATCATTACTATATCTAGCGAGATTACTATATTCCGTTGACATTCCAGTTATAACGATGATCTGCCGATCCTAACCCAACTTGGATATTTTTTATGGCTTGAGTATCCGTGACTCGTAATATTCGCTTGATATTGTTCCAGTTTCGTTTGATAGCTTTCAGATGCACTGACCACTCCTTAACCAGCTTCGCCAAGTAACGTTAATTCTCCTCCTTGACATTCGGATCCATCTGATCCTTTTATCCGTCCAGCTTATATACTCTCGTAGTTTTTATCTTTCCGGCTTCTGCGGCTATTTCGATTTTGTTATTAAGTACGATTTTACCATTTTGAAATCCATCTTCACACTGCTCTCGCGTTAATGTTACCACTGACGATTCGGTTCCTGGTTCGATGATTGATGTATATGAATACTGTCCACATAATAGCAAATATCTCTGGTGACTGTTACATTCCTTATATTGCCTTGATAAAATCGCTTCTTGATTAAACGTATATACATCTGTTGCAAATCGCCCTTAAATTTCTAGAATTTGCCGCTTACACTTCTTCCGTGTCTTTTAATGAATATCTCTGACCCATCCTGTTATAGTCGTCAACATCATTAATATCTATATAATATATCGCTCCTCTGATTACACATCTTTCTCAGATTATTAGTACTGTCAAGATTGCGTTTACTCCCCTTCTGCTTGCTCTCGGATCATTTATATTGATCGTCTATAACTATATATCAAATCTTCGTATTTTGCTGCATCTCTCTCTGATCACTTTTACTTAGCTGCATATTAATCTCATCCAGCTGAGTTAATACGAACGCTCTATTTAATTCTTAATTATATCAGTGATCGTAAATACGTGTCCATCTTGCGTAATCTCTATCTTTTTATACAGTCCGATCATGTTATAAACTAGATAGGCAATACCTACCATATATCGACTAGGATCGTCTGATCGTTTTACTAATTGTTCCACAATTGTTATCATTTCTGGGACATTTCTTAAAGTCATTCTCACTTTATTATCCATGATTTTTGTTAATATTGGCCTCAAGATGTCATAAGCTCTTCTGCTGGAGTGTGTCTTCCTCAACACGCTTTTTATTCTGGATTAGCCAAAGCAGTACATCCGATACCGAATTCATATCCACTGCGTTTCCTTGTCTCTCGTTTGGCATTCTGCGCGTGCACTTGTTTTGCCACTTGGTTGAGTTTCTCCAGTTTTATTTTTGTACTCTCGTTTTGTAATTGTTCCTTTGATTTTGGCTTGGGTTCTATTCGATTTGTTTTTGGTCTGCCTCTCGATTTATTATCCATCATTGTTCCGGCCTCTTTTCGATCTGGTTGTCTGTTAGCTAGTTCTCTCGATGTCGTAGCTCCTCTATCAGCTATCCAATTACTCCATTCGTCCGTAGTGGGCATACTTGCTATCGCCTTGTCGTACATTTTCCATATCCGTTTCTGCTTTCTGTATCTCACTGGTTCTCTCTGTGCCAAGTAATCCTTCTCGTTCATCGGTTGTATGATCAGTTTCAGTGTATTGGTTTTCTTATTATAAATCGCCCGATATTTTGGCTTCGTTGTTTTTCGTCTTGGTTCTGATTTCTTCCAGATCGGGTTATTTACATCAGTCGTCTTCTTGTACTGATTTCGATTATCACTCTTTTTCTACATCTGGGAGTTTTCGTAGACTGTCTCTTATTTTCTTGGATTGTATGATTATTTCCGCTTGTCGCCCTTTTTTTGATTAGTTTCTGACCTCGCAATTTATATTAACAGTTTAAAAATATTACATTCTCGGCTTGATTGAGTGACTCCGATTCCAACTCATCATCTAAGGATCTCCCTTCATATTGCCAAAATGAAAAGGTAATTCGCTATGGCATCTTTGGCTTTATCTCTTTTGAATCTTTGTTGCTGACATCTCCTCTCTCTTCCGGTTTCTTATGTCTGGGTAGAATTTTAATCGATATTTTTCGGGTCTTTCCTCTGCCCATCCATATGCCTTCCATTTCGAAATTACTCCATCGAATTGTTCTGGATACCAAGAGTTACATTCGTCGACCTCTATCTTATCCAGTGTTCTCAAATTCTCAATTCGTTTACATGAATCTTATTATTCTTTTGCTAGTTTCAACTGCTTCGTTCTGTGTTGATTTTGAGCACCCGATCTCAGAATAGCTTTAATTCCCTACCATTTTTGAGTCTCTGCTAGTGCAGTTAAGTTCATTTTGCGATAAGATCATCATTCCGTAGGTAAAATTTTGATCCTGGATTCGTTCTCTTAAACACGCAAAATTCTTTGGTAAATCTAAATTTTCGTTTTTCTTTATATTGTTTCTCTTTTCCACTTCGAGTTGAAGCTAATATCGTTATTTTTAATAATATCGAATTTCGCCTGTACTGATTTTTGATCGATAAATTTCGGTGATCCTGATGCTGATATTTCTGTACTTTTGCGGATTTCTTGTAGCATGTGCTTCGTTATCCGGTTTATATGTTTGTCACGGTGACATCTTTCCGGCTTGTCCAGGTTGCTTAAGCCGAAATAGTTAACTTTTTGACTAAATGGCACCGATAAATTACTTGTCTTTATTCCTTTGCAAATGGAAAAATATATCCCACGATGAGGTGTTTTTTCCCACTCCGTCTCCTTTTGATACACTTCATTTTAGTCGATAAACCTGCCCTGTCTCGTATAAATTTGGACTTGAGTATACTTGTTACTTTCCCTTCTTTGGCTGCTCTTTACTTTCTCATGCCAATCTGTTATTTTCCATTTGAATGTGCTAGCCACTTCTCTTCTCGTAATTGTTCTCTTCTTCTGGTACCTTCTAGTTCGTCCATATAGAAAGCATTTTTTCGCTTACACAGTTCATCGATCTCTTTCAACCAATCTTCCGATATCTCCTTGGAATATATTCGGTCCTTTTGGTAATAACCATTTTCTTGTTTTAAATCCCAACGAGCTAATTCCTCACCTTGTTTTTATCCACGCGTTGGTTTACAATCTCGATCGCTTTAGAAAAATAGTATTTTCGGGTATAAACTCCTCATCTGCGTCTTCTCTCCACACGTTGATTATTTCTAATATTCGATCCATATTTACTTTTCAATTTAGTTTGAATCTGATTATTTTTCGCTTCTCTGTCTTTTCGTCTGTTCCGAATCATTTGGGCTCGATCCATCGATATGACTTTTATTGTTTTCCATCTATCCCATATTCTAGGCTGTATATTGGAGTTTGATCCGCTTCTCTAAAAAATTCTCAATTATACATTGAAATATCACATCCTCCATCATTCCGTCATCGCTATTTTCTCTCACTTTAATCAAAATTGTTGATCGATTATTTTTGTTAAATCATCCACTTTACCAATCTGGGTCTATTGATTCAATTGTTTATCACCATTAAAGGGGAGGTTAATTTACCCTCATTTGTATGGGTTCTGTTCCCTCTCAGCGCCTCTGATATTTGCCAATAGGCTTCGATAGTTCACCTGCTCGTTCATCCGTTAGCGTCACAATCTCAGTATCTCTCACACTTTCTACGAATTGCTCATCGAGTACGTCCTCTGGTATTATTCGATCGATAAATTCCTCGTTTGGTTGACGTTGCTTGTTTAACCAATTATCATTTTGATTTCTCTCACTAAGGAGTCTTTCGCATCCATTAACTGTGGTTTATTTCGTTTTCGAATATCAATTTAATATCCTTTAGGGTTTCTCTTAATTGTTCTCTTGTCGATTTCCTTTCAAGTGATAAAATATTGACGTTTCTCGGCCATATCATTTCATCTACCAAATGCATACCTTTCTGATTTTTTCAGCCATCAATATATAATTTGTTTCCTTTTTTCCGGCCGTTCCATCTTTCTTGTACCCATTGGTACAATCATCAGTATTTGTTACTGTTAATTGGATTATTTGCATCGGAATTTCTGGATGTTGGATTCTTGATTGGTATTTCCCGCTCTATTTTCTGAGTTCCTCTTTATATTCTATGATGAAGATTTTCGCAAATCGCTGTTAATACGCCTTTTTCAATTGATCACGCCTGAGCTACTAATTTGTCAATTTCTCGAATGTTATTGTCTCAATAAAACGTTTATTGCATTTCACTTCGTATACTCATTTCATATACTTCAGTCAATAATTCCCATTCACCCTGTTTATTTCATTAAACTTTGCGACCTCAAATCATCTTCTCGCTAGTTGTGGAGTTTTAATTCGGTGATATTATCGCATGATTGGAATAATTCGCCTCCCAGACTGCTAATTTCACTTATTTCGTCTTCTGGATCCGTTTGTCCGTCTTTTAGTTGTCTCAGCATATTAATTTTTGATATTTTTGTTGGCTTCTCATTGTTTATCGAATTACACCATCTTTTAGTTGTGGCCCATCTCTTTTCTAATTTTGTTTGACTTGCTCATCTGTCAGTGTTTCGTCTTCTCGTCGGATTTTCTCTTCTAATTTCTGTAGTAGGATCCTTTGGATTCGATTTTTCGTAGCCATAGCCTCTTTTGAGGGTTTTGCTATTGTTTTCGTCTCGTCGTTTTGAATTTCCTCAATTTTCATTTGAATTTCTTTAATTTCTCGTCTTTTCTCTTTTTTCTCTTTGATAAATTCTTGGATTCGTTTTATTTTCTCTTCCCTAGTCAATTTATTCGTTTCATATTTTGTTATATTTTCTGGCAATACGTCCTCGTTAACACTCGTTTCGTCACCGTCGCTGTTCACAACACACTGCTCCGCAGTGTGCATTTCGTTTTCATTTACTGCTCTCATCATATTTATACGTTTTGTGGTTCCGTTTCGGCGTTCCCATCTTGCTTGGATCTCTTTTGCCTCTTCCATTTGTAGTCTTTGCCATTCTGCTCTCTGTTGTTCTTGGTTGATGTTTATTATTTGCTCTCGAACATCTCCGTTCTCCTGCAGCATGTTTATACGTTGTTGTTGATTACCGCCTTTCATTTGTTCGACTTCGTTTCGCAATCTTTCCACTTCTTGCATCAAATTGATTTGTACATTTGTATTTGCTTGGTTTGGTTCAGGTGGATTTGATTGCATTCGATATGGGGCAGTTCCTCGACACGTGCCCTACTTGATTACATGAGAAACAAGTTACCATTCTAGGTTCGCCATTAATACGATTTCTGCCGTATCCTCTGTTATTGCCGTTTCCGTTGTATCTGACATTTCCGTTACCGAACTCTCTGCAGATTACTTCTGTGTGGCCTCTTTTACCGCATCTTTGACATGTTTTTGCTTTGAAACACTCACTACTTTGGTGACCAAATCTCTGACAATTCTCGCATACTGGTTCGTTGTTTCCATTGTTATTGAATCTGAAATTATTAGTGTAATTCAAATTACCGTTACCATTATTCATTGGATTTTCTTATGGGTGGGGCCTTGAACATTTGTTGTGCCCTTGGAATAAATTGATTCATTGTTGGGTTGACATTCGTTATCTGACTGTTGTTAACTTCACTGCTTGACGTTGTTGTAACAGCTCCTGCTGTCATTGCTGCAACTTGTAGTTGTGGTAGTCGGAATGTTTCACATATATTGGCAATTTCAAGTGCTTTGTCTACTGTTTGCGGTGCTTGGCATCCCACGCCTGCTCTGATATCCTCATGTTTTAATCCTTTTATGAATACTGAGACGATTCTTTCCTCTGGTACTTTTTCGTCGCCAAAGCTTCTCTTGCTAATCGCTTTAATTCACACGCATATAGAACATTTGATTCGTTTTGTTTTTGTTTTCGGTGTAAAAATTCTAACGTTTTTCGGTTGAGCTCTTTCGCGTTTCCGAACGTGTTAATTAGAAAGTCTTTAATCTCGTTCCAGTTTCTAAGTTTCCTTGGGTCACGTTTGGCTTCTAAATATACATCTTGAGCACTCCCTGTTAAATACAGTGGCAGTCTCTCTCTAATTGCTATGTCTGGCCAATGACATATTGTCGTATATACTTCGAATTCTTTTATAAACGTCTGTAATTTATCGATACTTCCATCAAATGGTTCGCCTCGAAATTTTTCTCTAAACTCCCCGATATCCATTCTTCGGTTGTGATGTCATTTCATTGGATATAGGTGTCGTCCTTCCGTCCTCGGTCATATTGGTTAGGCTGTTGACTTTGGATTCTCTTAAAATACTGTTCTCCTCTTGGTCTGTTGATTCTCTGTCGCTGTTCTCGTTATCTGATGGATTGTCTAGAATATCCTCAAGTAATTTAAGACCTGTTTCCTCGTTTTCTGATTCGGTGTTTATTATTGTTTCGACTGATTCTGGTTTCTTTGACGGTCTCTTGAATAACTTCTCGATCTTTTTGCGGCTTGGTGTTCTACTGTTTCTAATAAACTGGGGTTTTTATTGATATCTGCTTTGGTTTGACTTCTGGTTTTTCTGTATATTCTATCAATTTTGGATCGAGTTTTGATTTATCTCTTTATTTTTAATTCTACTGGGAGTTATTTGAAATTGTTTTGATACTTGTAGTTGCTTTGGTACTTGTAATCGCTTGTTATCTACTTTCGATTGTTGCTTGTTTGATTTGTTGGTTGTTGATTATTGACTTGATTAAATATCTGCAAATAATAACACTTCTTGTACATATATTATACTGTATACCAAGGTTTTTACGGTTTTACTATAATAACCCATACTTTGGTATTTACATAACTCGCTTTGACTCGTCTTTCTGGGTATTCATTTCATGGCTTTAACCCCCCATTTTTTTCCAGTCGATTTTAAATTATCTATTTTCTCGTAATAATTATCTATATGGTCGCATCATTTATCTATTTGGTCGTAGCAATAATCCACTCTCTATCAATATATCCAGAATAGATTATTACTACGACTAATATCAAAACATTATCATAATATAATCAAACATAATTATAATCAATACTCATACATATTATCAACTCTAGTATTCCCCCCAAAAAAAAATATTGGTATTGTCGCATTCCCATATCCGCTACGTACTAACGTCTTTACTTCTATCTACTCAGCTCTCCCTTTTGCGCTCTATATTTGATATAGGATTTCAATCGTTTGACCCTTGGTCGTTATATTTTATACTACTTTAATCGTAATTATTTTTACTTTCCTCGTTATAGTTCATCATCTTTTATCAAAAACATCTCATTTTTCTCAGTTGTTATTTTTTACCTTAAGACAATTTATTTTAATTCTCCTTAACTTCGATCGTCAGTTTTTACCTAAACGTTTAATTCTCTATTATCACTCTTTTTAATAGTAATTCTCAATTAAATTCTCAATTATTAATTCCCACTTAAAACATTTAGTCCTCAATTATCATTATCTTTACACATAAAAACAATTAGTTTCAATTATTATCATCATTTACCTTTAAAACAATTAATTCTTAAACATCATTATTTTTTACTCATCATTTTTCTCTTAATTCATTAATTCAAAATTTTTGTCTACTTTAATCGTCACTTTATCTGCATTCTAATTTTTTTTCTACTGGCGTAATTCCTTCAACACAACTCTCACTTGTATTGACAAAATCATCCAATATTTTATAAGTTTTATAATCCTCGGTCCACGACCGGTAAAATCTTTAAGCGTCATTTTATCCGCATTCAATTTTTTTTTTTTTTTTCACTGGCGTAATTCCTTCAGCACAACTCTCACTTGTGCTTACAAAATCATCCAATATTTTATAAGTTTTATAATCCTCGGTCCACGACCGGTAAAATCTTTAAGCGTCATTTTATCCGCATTCAATTTTTTTCACTGGCGTAATTCCTTCAGCACAACTCTCACTTGTGCTTACAAAATCATCCAATATTTTATAAGTTTTATAATCCTCGGTCCACGACCGGTAATGTCCTAGCCTCTCCAAGCGCTACCCACACGAATGAAAAATCTAGGCCCTCCAACGCCACGCGTTAGGTTTATCCAACCGTAATCTGTACGGTTCTTAGCATGTCTTTTGACCCAGTCAGTGTCCGGTTAACTTGAGTCTCACTGCCGATTCATTGTGAATTCGATACTCGGGATGGGGTTATTCCGGGTCATGTACCGAACCACTGCTAGCAAAAAAAATCAATTCAATTCATCATAATCAATAAATCTAACGTCCTGGCTTCTCCATACGCTTACCCATACGTACAGAAAGTCCAGGCCCTCCAACGCAACGCGTTAGGATAAATAACCGATAATGCCATTGTACCTCGACCATCGGCTCCTCAACAACGGTTTTATGCGCTAAGCGGTCTACCAATGGTGTTCACGCCGGGTACGGTTCTTAGCATGTCTTTTGACTTAAATTAGTTTTCCGGGTAACTTAAGTCTCACTGCCGATTCACTGTGAATTCGACACTCGGGATGGGGTAATTCCGGGTCGTGTGCCGAACCACGCTAGCAAAAAAATCATCATTGGTACCATTTATCTCATTATCTCATTATCATTTTACTCTGGCCAGTTCTCATAATCATTTAATTCAATTCAATTCTTAATTCAATTCTCATAATCATTTAATTCAATTTAATTCTCTTAATTCAAATTCATAATCAATATAATTCAATTCAATTCTCTTAATTCAAATTCATAATCATTTTAGTTCATTTCAATTCTCTTAATTCAAATTCATAATCATTTTAATTCATTTCAATTCTCATTTTAATTCAATTCAATTCATTTAATTCATCATTAATTTTTATATTCTTTTTCATTTTATCAATTTCGAAAATTTCAACATTCGCTTGGCCAACATACTATATCGTACGGGCTGTCCCTCTTTCCCCCTTTATTCAAAAAATAGAACGATCGCGTTAGCTTGTCCTTTACATGTGGTGATCAGTCACATACCAGAACTCACTAACATTTGCGACGGGCCCATTCTACTTATCTTACTCAGGGTGATCAAGGTTTTCCCGCTCCCAGGTATCGCGTACTATCGCGAGGGTATCACTATTACCTCTCAATACTCTCTCTCATAATTACCATACACTAAGAAGAAAAGGAAGAAATAAACAAAACAAGAAATAGAAGGAAAGTTATTATAAGCTTTAAACATTATCATTAATCAAGGAAATCCACCATCATTGAACACTCCATCATGCTTACTGTTTGATTTTTCAGCATTAGCTGTTTATGTTATGTTTCTGGTATTCACTTCCTATCATTTTATTCAACGACTTTATGATTTGTGTTTTGTGTTTTGTGTAATTGTTCGTTTTTACCTTTCGGTTGCTATATACCTTCTTTACTATTCAACATGTTGTTATTTGCTTCGGTTTATTATTCGCGTTCTCGTTACACGTTACCCACTAGCGACATTACTTACACATCGGCATACTCATTTATCATTTACGTAAATATCTTGGCTTCCTTTCTCGCGCCAATTACATCGAATCTAACTCACTACACTCATAGCTTGGTCAATAGAAATAACGTATCATTTCATAAGCATTGGTCACATTGACCTTGTGCACTGTGCTTTCCGACTCAATTATCTCATTATTTACCTTTTACTCTACAGCTGCACATCGTCGTTTACGTATCTCCCGCCAATCGAACTCTCACGTTTCTCATTATCTTTATCGTTACTAAATAGACGTTCGTTCAAATGGGTTTATAGTTTTATACCAATCTATAATTAAAGCGAAGTGTTTATGTACAACGTTTGGCGATTATGGCTGTTCACGGTTTCTAATTATCTAATTAATATCAGTAATATATATACATATACATGAATAATCAATAATCAAAACAACAACACATTCTAATTTATATCAATTACGTCAGCAATATATATGCATTAATGATCAAAAACAACAATAATATTTTAATTTATCCCATTTATATACATCATAATATGCTAAAAAAAATAAATATCTTCCACGTACAGGGTGGAATGATATAATAATACCAAGTTATTACCCCATTATTTACAGTCTCGATGATTACAAAAACAAAAAAAAAATGTTTTAATTTAATTTCCTCTCAATTTTATAATATATTACATAATAACAATATACTAATTTATGTTGACTTTTCCTTTCCCTTTACTATTTGATTTTTATTATAGCCACCCCCATCATCTTAACCCATCCAGCTAGCATTTAACTTGTCCGCATTATTATCCATTTTATCGAGTCTATGTTGATCTTTAATTACTTTATTCTTTTTAGTTATCTAATGTTTCTCATCATCTCATTCACCTTTGCTCAACCCATTATTCTATTAAGTCCCTTTCATGATTTCGGCTTTTGCTCCTTCTACTTTTGCATTACATAACTCTGCTCACACGACAACATTGATTACACTTTGGTTTTAATCATTTACATTTATTCCAATTAAAGTTACAAGCACTAGTACTAGCTGTAATAAACATTGTAATAGTAAGGATAATAATACTTATCATAATAATGATACTTTGTTATAGTATTAATAGTTGTACTAATAAAATAATTATGCTAATTATGATAATAATAATTATGATACTAATAATAATAATAATGAGATTATTCTAATAATAATCATGTTAATAATACTTATGTTATAAAAATTTTAACTCAATATTAAACAATTTTAAGATTAGCATGAACGTTTCAATGAATCAAAGCGGTTGAATATGAGTAACTATTTCCCAATTATTCTCTTTCCCCAAAAACTAATTACACCATCGCACTTGTTGTTATTTACTATTCTCGCTCGCTTGTGCAACGAAATCAATTCTATCCCGGCTGAGCCCCCAAAATTATGCTGGGCACTGATGGGTCCTTAAAATAGTTTTGAACTGCCTAAGGGTTATCATCCCCACCTAGCGCCTGCATAAGAATTTGAACCGCTAGTCACCCGTCATAAATGACGTTGGTACTGTGAACTAGTGGGTGGAAGGTTAGCAAAAGGTGAGCTCCTTCTCAAGAACTGCTAATGCCCTAACCCCCCTCGGGTCCATGAGCTGTCATAGAAGACTTCATGCTCTTACTTAATTGTCCCCTTCTCATCTTATCTAATTTCTAATTTATCTAATCATTAAATCACTCTGTTTCCCCATATTCAACCCTTCTAGTCATATTTACCCGTCAATAACAAACAATTTTAATAACAAGTCATCAATTTATATTATACTCAATAAATAATTAACATATATAGATTACATAGGTAATAAATAATTGACATCTACAAATTTAATTCAGTTCAATTCAGTTAAACACAAAATTTCGCCATTAAAACCCATTGGCGTCCAAGATGTGTCCCAACAGGCGTGCACGATTTACTCTGGCCTGTCGTTCCCTTTCCCTTTTGTTGGGCCGGTTCTTTCTACGGTTCCTCTTCGGCAACCCTTCCGGTGTTGGTGATGGACCTGTCATCATTGTCTAATGCCAGTGTCTTTGCCCGTGGCATTTCTTAGCACTATCGCCTGCTGTTCTTCGGATAGGTGAACTCCACTCTGCAGGAGGCCTGTCCTGATGTTGTCTCTCAACTTCCATTCCTCTACTTGTTTCCCTAGCTCCAGGACCTTCTGTTCAGCTGACCGCAAGGCTTCGTCCTTCTGAGCTAACTGATTCCTCAGTGTGTCGATTTCTTCTTTCAGCTTAATTGCCTTCTCGGGGCGGAGCCATGTCTGCTCCATATATCGACACTTCCTCACCATGGCCTCTGCCCTCTGCGTTTGTGTCACTGCGGTTTGGTGGTAACCGGCTATATCCCTTCTGAATTGTTCCAAAGTTTTCTTGTGTGGGTCCACTAAACAAAATTAATTTTTAACTTTATGTCTATTATTCTCTATGTACAATAAGTATTAATATATCAATATATGGTAATCATTTTAAATAAAGCAAACACTTGTCATCTGGATGGGGAAAAGATGGGTATGCTCTTTTCTACTTATATATTATAACGGGTTCTGCTGTTTTCTCCTGATCAATTAATTATAACAGGTATTAGCAACAATAACATTGACAATACCTGTGATAACTAAGGGTAGTTATGTAATTCATTATATTGTCAACATTACAATAATATTATGAAATTTATATTTCTTATTTAAAAATTAATTTACCAAATTATAATTTTATTGAATTCAAATTTAGAAATTCTAAATTTAATTACTCTAAAATAATTGACAAAAATTTTATTGTAAAATAATAATTAAAGTTAATGCTAATAATATAAAAAAATTTATTTTAATCTCCGTTTGTTTTTCCACATTCGAGCATTTTATTGTTAGCTTTTCACCCGTTGCCATAGCAACGAGTCAACAATCGGAAAATTTCCAAGGTCACAATTTTGTATTTTCTTTTAAATAATAATTTTAGGTATTTCAGGAATCTACGGACCTCTACGACTTCCGTGGTTGTTTCTATTTCGTCACCATATTCTGTAAGGTATACCTATCTCCTTTTACTTCTTTTTTAAACTTTAAATTGCAGAGACCCGCGGCCCACCGCACCTCGCAAGCCCTGGGAGACCTATCCCGATTATGGAAATTTTTATTGATTTTTGTTTTCTCTTTTTAAATAAAAGTTTTGTAAGTGGTTCTTTTCAATTGTAGTCTTAATATTAACATATTAATATTAATAATAGTAATAATATTAACTTAATGATAATAATAATATTTTAGTAATAATACTAATAATAATAAGCATGATATAATTACTAATAATAATATTCATAATAAAAGTAATAAATAATTAATATGAATTTAATAATATCCCTAAGGTTAATAATAATGATAATAATAATGACAATGTATTAATAATATTAATAATAATAATAATAATAATACTTTGGTGATATTAATAATAATATTAATTTGATAATACTAATGATAATAATAATAATAATAATAATAATAATAATAATGATTGTGATACCATATTAGGGACAATGGTCGTGGTATTAACCCATGGGGGAAGTATTGGCGGGGTATTGGGATTAATGGTGCTATATAGTTTAATAATATTAATAATAATAATAATAATAATAATAATAAATTTTAACAATAATAATAATAACTATAAGGTGGAAATAATAATATCAACGGTATTAATAATAACAACAATAATAATAATAATAATAATAATAACGATAATAATATCCGATTCGCTCTGGGGATACTGGTTTATCCGCAATGATATTAAGTAATGATATTAATGATACTATATAGTTATAACAATACTATACTAATAATATTAATAATAATAGTAATAATATTTTAATAATAATAATAATAATAATAATATTTAAATAATAATTAATAATAATAATATTTTAATAATAATTAATAATAAAAATATTTCAATAATAGCAATACTGATATTAACAAAAATATTAATGTGAAAATTAAGGTTAATAGTGATAAAATTAATATTAATAACATCAGGATTATGAATGAAGTAATATTCATGATACTATATAGATTTTTCGGTAATAATAGAATGGTGCTCATATTGCTTATAATGAGGTTGACAATATTAATAATCGTTTAGGGTCAATATTAAAAATGTTAAAATAATGAAAAACTTGAAATAATAATCAAAATAAATAACAAAATTCACAATATGAATATGGATAATGATCATAATATCAGGAAGAAAATAATAATTTAACAGTAATAACATTTAGTAAAAATGATAAAATTAATAATGAAATATTTAGTAATAATAATAAATTTTAACAACATGATAGTCACGTTAGCAATCATTTTATGGGCTGTGGCGTCATAAATTCGAATTTTAAACTGAACGTAAAGTCTTTGGTTAACATTCCAACGTCGATTTGGCATGTAGATTGGATACGAAAATGCGAGTTATGGCCGATTTGACTTCCTAATGTGGTTAGTCGCGAATTTTAGTGAGTTGTGTCATACATTTGTGCTAAAATAACATTGTTGTTTATAAAAAATATATATTGTATTCTTCCTGACTCTTCTGTAACTAGTCGGTATATCTTTCCTGTTTGTGTTATCACTTTATATTTAGCCTTTCCCAGGACCTCGACTCAACTCTTTCGAGGGTCGGGCGATAGGATTTAGGAAGGGGAGAATACTGAGCAGGCCTGGTTACTACCGGCACCGCGGCTTCCCCCACTAACGACCGGTTCGATCCGGGGTATCGAAAAAAATAATTTCATTTTGCTATCTTGTTGCATGTAAAGCTATTATGTCAGTAATAGGTCGGTTATTGTCGTCGAAAATTAGATTATTTTATCGCAAGAACAAATCCTTTGATGATGGAGGTTCAACAACACGGTCGAATTCCTCGATCATAAAAAGACGTTTCTTGCAAAGCTTTTGAATAAAAAAAAAATATCGATAAAAAAATAACAAAAATTATCATAACTAAATTCATATTCAATATAATAAACCCAAAATTACTTTTTCTAATTGACAATAATAATATGCAATAAAATTGAATAATATGGTATTAGTGAGATGAGCATATATGAATTTTTTGTTCAGCCAGCTTCGCCTTATATATCGTGATTGTTGGTGTGTGTGTTTTGATGCAGTAAAACAAGGAATTCTCGAATATTCCAAATTTTAATAAAAATTTTATTCTTTTTGATTTAAATTTAAATTTTTACATTTTTACATCTCAGAATTTTTATTAAATTTTTATTTATTTTATTTTTCCTTAAATTTCCGTTTTTAAGTAATTTTAAATTTTCTGCTCAAAACCACACCGGCGTTATCGTGCTGGCTAAACAAAAGTAAAATAAGAGGGTTTTTATCAGTTTTTGCCCAACAACACTTTAAAATCTGAGAGAATATAAATAAATGTTGGGCCAGAACACATATGGCCTTGGAAAATGTTTAAATGGATCGGTAACACACATGCAAACATAACATGCAAATTTAAAATAAACCTATTAAAACATCAATTAAACCTTATCAAATATGAGAAAAAAGAGAATTAAATATAAAATAATAAACATAAAAATAAATTAAAATAATAACAAAATGCAACAAGATCCGCACGATACAAATACAAATATAACATGAAAACCCAACAAATTCGACCGAAAATTAATAAATCGATAAAAGTTCATGAAAATGAAACTTAAATCAAAAAATTTGAATTAGTAATAATTCAATAAAAATTCTAAAGAAAAAATTATTAAAATAAATTAAAAAATAATAAAAATAAAGAATAGAAAACACTAGAAAATAACAAGGTCGAATTTTGTTTTACTACATCAAAATTAACATGCGAGGTTAGGGACAGAAAATAGGTATAAATACCGATTCATTTTCACATAAAATTTAACCATTTTTGAATCAAAAATCATTTTGAATTTTGTTTGAAAACCTATCGTGAAGCCTTTTATTTTTAGGTGAGAAGTAGTTTCATTTGGAACTCTCTCTCCACGTCACATCCTCGCAACCTCGATAGAGCTCTGCTTGGATGTCGGCGTGGGGGAGATGCATTTTTTATGAATTTTATTTATGGAATGGATTGTATGGTAACTTCATGTTTTACTTGTTATATGCATTAATAAATATTTATAATATTTAAAAATTGTTTTATACATTTAATAAAATTAATCTGTCGAAATTTTTCCGGCCCACAGCCAACACATATCGCAAGTCAGTAAAATCAACACATAACTCAGACTCGTGTAAGAGCGTGGAAAATCGCCAATGATCTGTGCCCGTGAAGACCCGGCGTGCGGAACGCAGGGTTGGAACGTCAATATTATCCCGTATAGAAGAAACGAGAAATAAGGAAGAAGTCTTTTGGTTACTTCCTCGTTTCTCATTTCTGTAAAATCGACCTAAATTATTTTACACACGGCTCAAAATCATCACACCGAGTAGTCCAGTGGGCACTCATCAACTGTAATGTAAACATAAAATGCGTCTAAGGCTTATTAAAGGGAAAGGGTACGGGAACTAAATTGACAAGAAATCGTTGATATGGATAAATTAATTTATTATTATGAAATAACTTAAAATTTGTGATATAAATTTACTTAATGAATTTTAACTTGACTATAATGTTTTAATAAGAAATCGCTATAGCATAAACTACCGATAAAAACCCCAAAGATGACCCTAAACACGAGATTCAATACGACTATTGCCCTATAAAACCGATGAAGACTATAAATGTATATTAATATCACATAAATCGATTAAAGCATAAAGAAACGACCATAAATTTATTTTAATAGATCAATTAAAACATAAAGAACCAACCATAAATTTACATTAATAGTACATAAATCGGTAAAAATTACAAGAGTAGGCTTACCACCGATATCGGATTAAAATAACTCCAGTTTAGCATAAGAAGCGCATTCCAAATACATTTTCAGTAGATGGTTAATAATTATCCATTGCGAAATCCCAATGATATGAACATAATGAAAATCCAACGTGTTAAATCGCGAAACCTTCGAGAAGAAATTACATTCCAAAAAATTCATCGGTAGAGTTTTCAAGTATTTCCTAATATGTCGAAAAAAATTATACGAAATAATTAAAACATTAACCTGCCAAGAAACTAAAATTGATCCAGCATAGTGTTCGGAATAATAAACTCCGAATTTCGTCAAAATTTCATACGCCAAATTCGACCCGAATCTCATAATTTTCTAAAAATAAACGGTAGATAATATAAATAAGGAAATGTGAACTTACCCGAATTTAACATCGCCCCGCTCATTTCCACCTGTAGAGAATTTCATAAAAATTAGCTAACGTACTAAAATAAAATTAGAAAAAATTAATTATCAACAATAAAATCAAATAATCCAACCTGAAAATCGATAAACCGGAAATCGTTCTGATCGTCGAGATTTGATTTAAAATAAATAAATTCATTCACCATTGCACCATAACGGAAGTACACGCATTATATATCGAAGGTCCAGCCAGGTCATTATTGATTGCGAAAATTATTCTTACCTTATAACATGGATTATACAGCCGTAGGGAATTTATCAGAAGAATCGAACTTGCAAGGTAGTTTTGTATAATTTCTTTTGACTAATTTAATTTTCCTAACGTCACAAATGTGTAACTAATAACCATTCTAATTGCCCCTCATAATTTAACCCCTAAATTAAAATTAACCGAAATTTTCAATATTCCTGACTGCAACTTTTGTCGACTAGGTTTGCGGAAAGGCAGTTCGAATGCAAATTACCAATATTGTCCGATCATATTCCAGGAAAGATGCACAACTTTTTAAAGTTATAAATGAAATTCTATTAAAAAATTTTAGTTCCTATAAACCAGCCAGTTGTCATAACAAGGTACCGCATTATTTTAAAACTATTATAACAATTATAAAGAAATGTAGGAGGATTATGAGTTAGAATAATTACCTGAATGCATTTGCATCGTAAATTTTATAAATAAACCGTCGTATTTTCGTCGTTTGAAATATACTTGAATAATTAAAGATTTAACTAGATTTAATAAAATTTTGATTTTGATATTTGAAATTGCAACATTATAATTATCGTTTAACCTATTAGCCCAAATATTAACATAGGGTGTAAGAAAAAAAATGAGTAAATACCGCGTAGATTTCAGGGGTAAATTGTCATGGGACAATTTACTGTTGTTGGATAAAGATTTTGCTCCGCGATTGCGATGATTTTTTTTTGGATAACTAGTAACAATTATTCCCGTTTCACGAATTCTATAGGTATTTCCCCTCATCAGCTTTTACATTAGGAGTTGGTTTACATAAATCCAAAATGAATTTAGTAAAACATTTCTTAAGTAACCAATATCTCTCGTATAAAAAAGTGATAATCAAACCTTTATTTTCCCGCGAACCCTAAGCGACCGGTTATTAAATTATGCAGACGATTTGGATAGCTTTAGGAACGGTCGTGCAAGGCGCAAATCACCCGCTATTCGATTCAAGTACACTATAAGAATAGATTAAACTGATCGTTCATAATGCTTAGCCGACGGCAGATATTATTTGACCTCGAAACGATTAAGATAGACTAACTTTTTATTCCCTTATACCCAACTATCTAATTATAACGATGTTTTAGAAGAACCAATGCCGCTCGACTGGATCTCCGCCCATGTAGCAGACGAATGGCGACAGAAGAGAGCGCGACCGACAACAGCAATCATCGAGGAGCCTCAACCTAAAAGGCCATATCCAACCACTTGGCGGATATTGGGCCTGGAAAAAGATCCTATTGGCCAAATGAGCAGCAATACCCTGCCGAAGAAATCCGCGACCACGCGCGGAACCTCCTCGCTCAATGGGAGAGGGTGCAGGAGCAAGTTGACCTAAACGTGGTCAAAGCCCGGATGTACCTCGCTAATGTCGAAGAGGACATCCTCGTCGGGCGCGTTGCGGAGACCCATCCACCTCGACCGGTCCGCAACACCCGACGACCATTCCAGGTTTCTCCTCGGAGGAAGGGCTTAAAAAACTCTTCGAAGAACCCTGATTCTTCGAACAAATGACATAAGCAATAATTTGTGTTATTAATGTGATTGAGCTTTAAAAAATTTTTTTAAATGTCGTTCGTCTTAATTGTTTTTCGTGAATGGATTCATTCTTATAACTATGTTTGTAATAATCATAATTCTATTTATTTAAGTCCATAAAGAAATTTAAAGATTTTTTGTTTATTGTAGTAATGGCAACTATCCAAGTTCTACAAACCGAATTAGATCACGCTAGAAGTGCAAATGCAAATCTACTTAGCCAAATAGTCCAAATAACTCGGAAGACGCAGCAAATCAAGGCAACCTGGTCGGACCCGAAAAGGACGAAGGTCCTCTATCTCAGGCTCACGGCAGCTCAAAAGGGTTGGGCGGAGGAGCGACAGCTCAATCAGAGCCTCCGCACTCAAATCAGGGAATTATAAATCGCCCTAGCAGTCTGTCGTGAGGGGGAAGCGGTAACGTACCCACTTGTCTTCGCCCCGTCACAGTTGCCGTATAGAGATCCCCACAATAATGTAACACAATCTACGAATCAGTCCACCATTCCATCGAGCAACCGTCGGCCGGGACGCAAGGAGCGTGCCCGACGCCGAGCCGCACGACCACCAAGTCCATCACATTAGCTCATGAATGTTATATATCTTTTTCATTGCTGATTTGAATAAATAAGTTGTATTCACTGTTAATTTAATTCCAGGTTACGATTTGCATAAGATCATCATCATGAATACTCGTACCGCATTCTCAAACCATCGTTCCATCTCCAACGGTCAACATAAATCCGATCTTGAACTTTCTTACACAAGGGACAGAGTAAAGCGAGCATAGGTCTTTTATCGACAGCTCGTGAACCCGAGGGTTGTCCGAGCAATTACAGTATTAGTAATAATGCTCACTTTTTGCGGACAATCCACCCACTCGAACACATTTCCAACGTTGCCTAGCAACGGGTGCCGAGTGGTAGCTAGAAACATTTTGTATGGCGTTACTGAGGCAACAATAAGACGAGTTAAACAAATAACGAAACCCTGTAACCCACCATAAATATAAAATCAAAAACATAAAAGTAAAATAAAATAAATACAAAATGCATCAAGAACTGCACGAAATTTACATAATAACATAATAACAAGAAAGTTTGACCGAAAAACGACAAGTTATTTAAAAGTAAAAATTAATGAATAAAAATAAAATATTTTTGGCTGAATAAATTTTATTAAAAATGTTAAAAATAAATTACCAATTTAAATTAAGAAAATAATAAAAAATTTAATTTAGATAACACAAATAATTTCAAGGTCAAATTTGTTTTATCGCAATAAAAATAACAAGCAAGGTTAAGGTCAAATTATAGGTATATGTACTGATGTGTTTTGACAAATTATCAACTTGATTTTCAATTTCTTCCCTTGTCTTGAAAGAGCTTTCGAAATAACTTGCAAATTTTCGTTTTGTTTTTGTTTTCCTAAATTTGCACTTGTTAATTATAAATGACCTTCTTTGATTTAATTGTCTGTTTTTATTGATTTTCTCTTATTCCTTTCTCGTTGTTCAACATTTCTTTTTCATTCTCTTTTTATTAAGCTCCAGAACCACATCCTACTCACTTCTCATTGTTTCCCCCAATCATTTTACATGTTTATTAATTATTTTATTTCATTATTTAGGTATCCTCAACATATATATACAGGCCCGGGTCGTGGTTTTTTTTGTGTGTGTGAGGAATGTTTTGCACCTTTGATTTTTTTTTAATAAGTTATTAAAAACCTACATTATTAACAAAAACCAGCCACTGTTTTATATGGTTTTATATTATTATTGTTTAAAAATAATGCGATATTGTCAATATTTTTTGATGTTTGATAATTTATAATTGTCAATTTATTCGGTTTGTAGTCTATAAGCTATAATATTTTGATTATAATTTTAAGGCAAATCAAATTCATTTATGACAAAAAAAAACTGATCAACAACAGTTTTGATTAAAACTTAGTTCTTTATTAATCAAAAATTAAATAATCCAAGTAATAAAAAACAAAAACGAAACAAAATTCATTAGAATAACATAACAGAATATTAAAAAATAATTAAATAAAACATGACTACTTACTAAAAGGGATTCGCCTGGCTTTGATTTTAGCGAAATCTTTACGCAACACATCAAGATTAATAGATTTGGCAGTTTTAGATTCTATGGAGATTATTGCCAAACCATTCAATTTTTCTTATCCCATAGTTGATCGCTGGTAATTTTTAATCATTTTTAATTTATAAAAAGTTCTTTCACCTTAACCAACCGATTTTCTACTTCAGGTCTAAAATCATCAGACAAGTCCGCATCTATTGCGAATACTTTAGCTTGTGAAATATATTTCTCGAAAGAGACTTCGGAATTACGAGAAATCAACAATTCAGTTGTTGGTTTCAACACACCAGCTGCTAATTTCACATCCATGGTCTGCGATTGTAACAATTTACTCGTACAATTTATTTCTGTTAGAACATCCTGCCAGATTATTAGACCACAAATAAATTCAAAATTGCCTAATCTTGATGCGATTGATTCAGCTGTTATGCGTGTAAGTGCATCCTTTTCCAATTCTACGACTTCTTTTAACACTGAATAAACGCCTTTCAATCCGGTCTTCAAAGTACTAACAGCATTAAATGGCTTTCCCATCGTGTATCACTTAATGATTCCACTGTCAATTTACAACATATGATAATGAAAATATGCCAACGCTTTGGCGATCTTGAAAAAAAATTGTAAATTGTTTGGATGGTTGAAAAAAAATTAATAATTTCAATTGTTCCTTTTACTGCATCAACAACGACTAAATTTAAGGAGTGACAGGCACATGCAACGAAGAAAGGCCTTGGATTGATATTTGCAATATGAGACTGAACACCGTTTTTTCTTCCACGCATATTAGCTCCATTATCGTAGCCCTGACCACGAAGATTAATAATAGATAAGCCATTTTGCTTCAAAAATTTTAATAATTCTTCGGTCATCTTCGCTCCGGTTGTATCCAAAATGTTTATAAATTCCAAAAAACTTTCTTTAATTTCCACACTAGCATTATTACCTTCGGTTGATTTTGTGATGTAGACGTAACGCAGAACAATTGACATCTGTTCTTTATGGCTGACATCAGGTGTACAGTCTACAATAACGGAAAAATACATTGCATTTTTGACCATTTCCAAATACTATGCTTTGTAGCTTTGGCGAGCAATAAAATAATTTCTTGTTGGATATTTTTTCCCAAGTAATGAGTCTCTTGTGGATTTTCTGCGGTTCGTTTAACATGTTTCTAACACCGGATCAAATCTTGAAAACAACTCAACAACTTTAAAAAATTTACCATTATTTTCGGTGAATAGTCTGTCTGAAGATCCTCTAAATGCAATATTTTCTGAGGGCATCATTAAAATAATTGACATTATTCACTTGAGCACTTCATCCCAATGTTCTACTTCACTCAAGTATAATTTATTAGCTAGACAATCAACGGCTTGATCAGAAGAAATCCGCTTTTTAAGCTCAATCCATTTTCCATAGCAATGAAAATGCTCAGTACTTTGTTCATGTCTTTTTAAAATTATTGTTATGTGGCCGCAATAATTTATGTCTCCTTTTGCTAAGGAAAATTTATCATTACTAAATATTTTGCAACAAAAACAGAACACTCTATATACTTTTGATGAATATACAAGCCAAGCTCAATCAAATGATTCACCATTTGCAGTTTTTCGATGAAAATGTATTGTGTTAAATGATCGTCCAATACTGTCTTTTCGGTACTGGTTAATGTAAGCTTGTATTGGACCTTTGGAAACTATATTTTGAATTTGCAAATTCTGTAAATTTTCTGGCCAATCCGCTATGTTACAAAAATCATCACATTTAAATATTCATCTTGATTAACTATACTAGTACTAGCATTTAATTCAACATTAACGTTAGTCTCGTCAGTTTCAGATACAGACCTTTCACCAGTTACAATATATTTATCGTACTCACGCTCGTGTGTATCCAATTCTTCAACTATCTTATCAGAATTGTCTTCATTTTGCCTAACTTGCAGAAAGCTATTCAGCGTTTTCTGATGTTTAAATTGTCTTTCAGCCAATTCTCTCTATTTTGTTTGTTCTGCCAACCAGACAATTTCCGTTTCCGATCCATGTTACTGCAAATAATTTTTAATAATTAAATTGTATTTTTTTCCTATTATAATTCAAAACCATTTATCTATAAAATGCAAATTTCCTTCCAAAATTTGAAAATGAAAATTAACTGCCAATATTTTTATGTAGCGCTGAGAGAACAAAACTCAAATAAAGAGCATATACCAAGAATTACTATTACAAGAATGCATTCCTTAGACCTACTTAAATTTTTGCATAAAAAAATGAATTCAATGGAATTTCAATAAGATTTAATATTAGATAATATATATAAAAATTAAAATTAAAATTAAAAATAACGATAATTCCTTACTTCTATTAAAAACTTCGGGAATTTAGCACAATTCTTTTAAAATTTGAAAACTTTTTGAAAAATGGCATTTATTTATGCCTATCTGGGATCGAATTATATAAAGGGTTTTACACGTATGTTTTTTGATGCGCTAAAACAAAACGCCTACACGTTTTTACCATATTTCATCACTTTTCTCCTGGTTTACAGATTTTCGTGATTCTTTTAAATTGATGTTTCTAATTATATTTCAGACTTAATGCTCATAGTTATTTTCTAGAATATAAGCGTTTTTGATGAATTTGGAGCCAAAGTGATGAAATTGGTTAATTTTGTTAGTTTTGAATGATTTTCAATCCCCTTTAAATGTTTTTATTTATTTTTACATTTTTTCGCATTTTTCACTCTTTTTTATACTTTTTCTATAAAAATAGCCTATATTTGCTAAATAGTCTATATTTGATGATTGTTCGTCCATTTGGACTTTGCACGCTCCAAAGTTTATCCTTTGTCATGCCAGGTAAACAAAAATTTTAAAATCTTTTTTGCCCAACAATGCGAAGATGTCGCGGATGGAGGAGACCTGGACTCGGCTAGAACAGGCAAAGAAGTTGAGCCAGCACAATGAGTTATTAAGAACCCAACATGCCAAGATGGTAGCCGAAATGAACAGATTAAAGAAATTAAATTGTAGCTGATGCTAAAGGAGACAATCAGGAGCAAAATCGAGCACCACGCAAGCACGATGACGAGTATCGACTCGAATTTTGCATGGCCAGTCTCAAGTTTCACTCAAATTAATGCATGGTATCCAACGGTTATATCTTCTGTGGGGTTAGTGTTTTCTAACCTTGATCCCTTTACATACCAGCTTTCTACCCTCCACTGGTTACCCGTTGTAAGGCAACGTTGGTAATGTAACCAATGGTTCTGTGACCGCCAAAGGTGAGCTTTATTTCTAAAACTGCTAAGGCCCGGTCTACAGCTGAGTTCCGCGAGCTACTGTTAGAAGGTGTATGCTCGACTTACTCTTTTAGGTCCTTAACTCCCTCTTTATCTTTAATTAATCAGCCTATTTCTTATTTTACGATGAATTACTTCGAAAGAAAAAACGATAAGCGATTTAAACTTAAACATTTATTGTAATATTACACGCTACTATTATATTGTTACACATTATTGGTTGTTTTTGCTTGTTGGAGTCGCCTACGCTACCTTTCAGCTCGACCTAGCCAAGAATGGGCTTTTGGTTTATCTTTGGTTTCTCGGGACGACCTTGATCCCGGTAGGCCGGAGCAAATACCAAGGGGTAAGTTACCGCACTCCCCTCTTAGCTTGCCAACAACGCGACCTCCAGTCCTCAGATCTGAATTCGCTGGGCCTGATTCAGCGCCTTCTCCTCTCTCCACCCCCGCTGGGCCGCGGTAAGGCGTTGATAAACTCTTTTCACCTGTGAGGGTTCGATCCATGTGACTTTAACCCTCTGGAGTCCTCGGCTTAACTGTTCTCGCTTCTATTAGAGCTCCACATTCTCGTGCCGTAATTTTCGCAGCTCCTGGCTGATGGACTGAATAGCTTCCATTGATAAATTCGAATACAAATATATCAAATGGTCATGCGATCTATAATTCGCGATATTGATTGTAATGATAATATTACCTAGAATAAAAGAAAACCTCCATAACTTACCGATTGTCTATAGGTAATTTTTAGTTCTTCTTTGCTACTGTTGGGCTCAGAGCTAAAAATTAAAACAAAAGTATCAATAGATTAAAACAAAAAAAATAAGAATAAGGAAAATGGTCACTGCATATACACACGCACCGCAAGAAGAGACAAAAAATAAAATAAAACATATTAATTAAAACAAATTAAAAATATAACAAAATTAAATAAAAACAAATAATTAATTAAAATTCGTAAAAAGCCTACAGCTGCAGACAGAAACATACGAGAAAAGATATAAACTGCCAAAACCTTGCAAAATAAGATTTAGAAAAAACACAGGCAGAAAAGGCGACCAGAAAACAAAGAAATTGGGGTTAAAAAAATAATATTGTAAGAAAATAATAATAAAAAATGAAATCCAATAACAAATATTCATATATCAAAAAATAAAGAAAAATGTATAAAAATTTATAAAAATAATTCGAAATAAATAAAATAATTAAAAAGCCCCAAAATGGCGAAAAATCGCCTATTGGTCGCACACAGACACAAAAATAGTATTTAATCAGTGACCAATTTCATTCAAACACTCTCTTTTCAACAAAAATTCAATTTGCATTTTGATTACTGAAACCGTTATTTGAATTATAAAGTAAGGATGTTTTAGTTTTGTACGTTTATGTTAATAATTTGCTTAATTTTTATGTTAATACAATTTTCATAATGTTCTCATGCTTTTCTGTTAAGTTAAATAATTATATATTTATATCCATCATATATATGAGGTCCCGAATAAATTTATATATATTACAAGTATTGAAATAGCCTCGGATAGGCAGATCGGCGATCCGGCTGGTGGATTCAGTTCCCTAATTGTGATCGCGAGTCGAGCTTATTCAAAATCTCGGTCTGTCCGCGACGGGGCCTGACAAAATGGCACAGGACCCTCCCCGTAGGGCACCGTTAAACGACTCGCAACGGCTGATGGAAACGTCGGTCGAGGTGAGCAGGAAATCCTAAACTGAAGGGAAGAGCACCGCCAGTGGTTAAGGGTAATAGTAATGATGGTTTAACGATCATTTAGGATTTTTCTAAAAAACCTCAGAGATGAGCTGGGTTGGATAGGAGTGATAATTAGTGTAACAAAGTAATTTTTAGAAATATTAGAAAATGATCTTTTAGAAATGTTTTAGAAATGAACCGTAAAACGGGGGAAGTGTCAGGCATTTTTTTGGTTATAATCACCAGCATTAGAAACCATATATTCCATAATTGTTAGCAGTAGAGTCGTCATGACCGAATATAGTCCATAGTAGATCACATTACATAGTACAAATTGTGTCCATAATTCACCCACTAGGATTGTCAACGACACCCGATAGACATGAGTAAAATAGCACAATCATTTTATTCCCATTTAACACCGAGCCTGAGGCTAGACCTGGCCAAACTCAAATCTACCACTATCAAATACGAGAGCCGCGAGTATTCCACGACAATAAGTAGTGAAGAATATGCAAACAGTTAGGATTAATTACTAAAATAAGTATAAAATAAGCAAAAATTGTCTAAATTAAATAATACTAATTATTATCGATCCACAAGATTCCACTACGGTAACTAGGATGTGTCATGAAAATTCATTGCTAGAAATTGACAGATTTGGGGGCACATCACTTCACACTAGAGATACACGAAGAATTTTCCTCTCCACAATAAGTTGTTGTTCGCAATTGCTGCTGAGAGTGATATCGATCTCGCGACTGTCAGTTTTCCCTGTGACAGTTTCATTTTAAGAATTGAGAATTAGCACAGTTAATATCGGGTTTCCAAAATTTTCAAATAGCTTATAGTTGGTATCATTACTAATAACGCTCTTATTGATGCCAGTATATTCATTGATAGTTAAACCCCACTTCCGATTATTATTATCATGTATTATCATAGTTATTATTACTATTCTTATTCTTATTCTTATTATTATTCTTATTATTCTTATTATTATTATTATTATTACCAATTTTGTTATTATTATTATTAATATTACTATTGTTATTATTATTATTATTATTATTATTATTATTATTATTATTATTATTATTGTTATTATTATTGACTTTATCATCATTATTATTAGTATTATTACTATGGTTATCATTAATCGTATCATTGTCGTTATCCTTGTTATTATTATTAGGATTACTATCATTAATATTATCATTGCTATCATTATTAGTGTTTAACATTGACATCGTTACTCCCTTGAGCATTAACACGAACCTCAACCCCACTATTAGCACCTCTTATGGGCTTTGGTCATATTCTCACTATTCGTATTAGTAATACTAATAACCCTGAATGGATACTAAAGAATAGTAAACTAGATCTCACCAACGCGACGATAAGCTAGTCACTACCACGATCACTACCCTCATCGATTCCCGCGATCTAACCACGAGTACTCCCGTTTCTAAAACTCTCATTAGGAGTGATTTCCATGTTAATGGGATTCTTGATGTCCATTGTCACCACTGTTACTGATCCCTTATCATACCCTCCCCATCTCCAGTTATCGTATTGGTAACTTTGACGACGTCACAATTATCTCTCCGTATCTAACTGAAACAAACCCGAACGCCTAAGACTGTGTTGAATCTAAGAGTAGACGAGAAATAGAGTCAAGTTTTACAAAGTGCCGCTAAATATCCACAACTAATTCTCCTCATATCTAATTTGCAGAAATTAAAGTCACTCTCTTCGGACCAATCAACATGCTTCCCCTACAAGGCCGAATATGTACCCCGTAGCCGCCGAAGTACCCAACGCCCCAGGACAATTCACAATAATTACCTCTAAATTTGTTTTAGTTTACCTCGAGATCTGTTCGAAACAACAAACATGCCAGAGCTCCCCAGAATACCACGATTATCTCCATCAATAATCGCTACCCGTCAGAGACTGGAACAACTTGAAAGGGACCATGCCGTCCTCCAATCCAAATACCAAAAGTTAAAGGGCACCTGGAGCTCGCCCCAGTCTACGCGGAAATTGTTTCAAAAAATCTCTCGCTTGTCTAGTGCCAGAGACAATCTGATAATTGAATCACGCAGCCAGCGAATTCTCATCGCTGAGCAGAGTACCGCACTCAGACAGATATTTACGGAGGCCGAGCTAAGAGCTCGTTTACCGGGATGCAGCTGGGCCCAAGGCCTAAATATTATTCCAGCCCAGCACCTCCCGTCAAATCCAACTCCGCCTCCACCAAATGAACCTCCCCAGAATGTAGCAATAGAACCGAGGCCCGGAGTATCTCGACGGGGGCCAAATCGAAATCGCTGGCACCATGAATGACGCCGAGCAGAGGCCAATCTACTTAGGGCCATTGAAACAACGGGAACAATCAGTAGAGCCAATGATCCGTCTCTGGCCTATCAGAAGTTTGAATTTCCGGAGTTCGACCCGGATATAATATATGTCCCAACTGTAACGATCCACTCTCCACCGCCGTCCGTCTATATTGACTTAGTGGAGGACACAATCGAAGCTCCAACATTGGATCACGCCCTAGAACAATTAGGCCTCGACGTGGAAGAAATTTCCATTCTGAGTGGGCGCGTTCCGACGAGTCGTACCCGCGCTAGCGACCCCGGAACCTCAACCCAAATGGGACCTAGCTCAAACAATAATTCTCCTCTCTACCGACAACCGAAACGCAGATGTCTGCCGGTGGACATCGACTCCGAAAACTAAGTTGATGCCGGGCGAGATGCATTGCGATAACCTACTCCGCGTTCGCAAACCATCTATTATCGATCATGCGGAGCCTATTAATCGTTAATGATTTCCCCAAATCACTTACTCTATGTCATAGTTGTCTGTCATAATTGAATTTGCATGATTATTCTTATGAATTGTCCTTGTCTTTTGTATGTATATATCTAATTCATTTATATGGCAATAAAACAATTTTTAATAAAAATTTTCTATTAAACTAATAACGAAGGACTAGATTAAAACAATAATAGGATAATGTCGAACTAATAGCTAATTGAAGGGGAATCACTAATGACTCTTCATTACGGGAGAAAGGGTTTGCCGACCCACGATACTAAATTGGATTAAAATTATGTGGAGACTCTCACAATTCCATAATTAAGATATGAGTCGACTCAAGTGATTACAGGCAAATGTAACCTTAAGAAAGATAGCGGAAGTCCTTCTAACGGCAGCCGAGAACAAGGGAAGACGAAGGTCATTCGAGGAGTAGTGTTAGTAATAGCGCTCACCTGCCGAATGGTATTCGGCTGTGACGTATAGCACCAACATGATTTCGGTCATGGGTACGTAACAGTAAGTCAAAGTCATGGGGGGTACGCGGAAAAATCAACCCTAGAGTTCCTCTCGAATGATTACCAACCAGAAAGGCGAGTTAGTCAGCAATTAAATTTTCCCGTACATCTAACACTACACTGATTAGCCATTTCATTTATTTCATCCTCATTTCAGCACGCTTTACTACAATTTCTTTATAATATGTTATTACCAGATAATTACTTTATTAACCTTAATACCTATTCATATAATACTGAGAGACTCATTCAATTAACTCTAACTATTATCAATTCATATTATCACTTAATTTCACTCGATAGTTACACTTTAGATTGTTCATTAAAACAACTAAAGCAAAGTCAATATAAAACGAAAAAACTTTTATTCTATAAATACATTTATCCATTAAGTTTGAGTCCATTTTACAGATTTTCCCCATACTTCTCGTTGGCAGGCTTTTGTATCATTTTGCGTCGGGCATAGGCGTGATCTTCCTTTGTCCGATCCGATAAAACTTCCAATAAGTTATGTTGAACGATGCCGCTAGGCACTGCTAGGAGCCTCGGTTTCCAGTAGAGCCAGATCGTCTATTTTGAAAGATACTCTATATGATAAGACATATCCATCAGAACTGGGGATTCGGCCACTGGCTATATCCGAATTTATCCTTGCTAGTCGCCTGCGTTGGATGCTGGCCTTACAACGAAATTTCCACTCTAAGTGTTCGAAATGTTGTAGGGTGACTTCTGCCTGGTGACGGATTTCCCGAGCCGGATTCCGCCCCGGCTCTCGTTTTATTGCCAGACTTGGTATCTTCACTTCTTTCTGGAGTGGGTTACGATAGGGCCACTCCTGGCTGCCATAGGTGGACAGGGAATAGCCACGATCCCATAGGGCCTGTCGATATCTGCCTGCAAATGGGCTGAGAACTGTTAAAGTAATTCTGATTTTATAAATTTGCTCTATTTTTGTCAAATTTTCTTGTTATATTGTTGTGTCTGTGTTACTTTCGTGCTGATATTAGAGCGTTTTGTTATCATTTTTATTTACTTTTATGTTTTAATTGCGTTTTTCTCACATTTTAAGGTTGTTTATTTGGTGTTTATGGG